>MEHQ01002148.1:348669-462199 GCA_008828725.1 Saccharina japonica | reverse complement strand
CCCTCTGCATGCTATGCTATTTTTCAAAAATGGAATATCCCCCCGTCGAAGGGAAATATTTTTGGGCAATGGTCATTTGGGGGTATACCCCCTGGTTTTACGGCCATTTGGGGGTAGGGTCAACTTGCGCCCGCGGAAAGGGCTCCCGCGGGCCCAAACAGGCCTCAAACGCCATTCCGAAGGCCTGGCGAGATGCCCGAAGCCCGCGCCAAGCACGCACATGTTTTGTTTTGTTTTTCAGGCACGTCTTTGGGCCTTACAGGGCGGCGGCGCACGAGGGAGCAGACTAAGCCCCCCGTTTGACCACATCTCGGGGGGGGATAACCCCTCGTACCTACTAAATTTATCTACTCCCCCCGATTGACCACTTTTTTCACCCCGTTCGACCGAAACCATACCCCCGTTTGACCATCTGCGACAGCCTCAAAAGCGACTACAGCAGTACGTATCCATGTCACCGCCGAACAGACCGAATAGACCACGGGGCGGAACATCCAGAACTCGCGAATAGTCTGGATCGTTTGCCCCCCAAAATATCGGCGGAACAACATAAAAATCAAATCTTCATACGCGACATGAAGATATCGGCTCTTCTCAGAAAATGTAGGCCTTTGTGATGGCAAAAGGAAGTGGTGTGAGAAGCAGGACACATACGGGTACGAGATGCTCGGTTGATCTCAGGGGGTCGTGGGTTGCTGGGTGTTTCGTGCTGGGTGCGTGGTGCTTCGTTGCTGGGTGCTGTGCGTCATGGATGCTCGGTGCTTGGTTTTGTCGGACGGGAGGGGTCTTTGGGACACGAACAACATCAGGCGCAACGTTCGTTCGTTAGTGTTATTGAGAGGTGCTCTCCTCCCGTCCCCCATCGTATCCATCCCCCGAGACCGCTTGCGACGGAGCACACGATATGTTAACCTATGTTATACTACTCGTACTATACTACTTCTACTACTGCTACGGAGTTTGTTACGAGTAATCGTAGCTGCCGTTTCTTCGTGGTTACCCGTAATGTTATAAGTTGCCTATGTTACCCGTAATTACCGTAGTTCAAACAAATCACTGCTGAAACGTACCACGCACCGGTACGTTTGTAACCAGGTTCGTTGCGACGCGAAAAAAGCAAGGAAGTCCCTCGACCCCCAACCCGTGGGAAGGACAAACAGGATGAGGGGTCAACACGAACGAAAGGGAAAGGGGATGAGGGGCGAAACTAACAGATACCGCAAAATAGAGGCTACAGAAAACAGAGGAACCCAAGGCGGCAAGCGGCTCCGGTACTCGTCAATCTCGATCAGTAGTAGAAGTAGTATTAATAGTAGTAGTAGTAGTAGTAGTGGTTTGCTCTGCATGCCGTCCCAGTGACAGTTGTTCGATTTCGGCTGACCCTTCAGCCCGGTGGCGATTTCAATTGAACGAAATCTACGGGATGACGCCATCCTTGGTTCACGCATATGGTATGTCGGCTGGGCAGAACCCCGCCGCCCGGCCTGTCTGTGATATTTGGTGATAGTATGACTCATCCCACCCGCATCCAATCGTATTGTTATGGACTCTATGTACTGTTGTCGCTACTTCTGCTGTGTGTGTCATCCGTGTGTCAGTAGAGTCTACCACCTTCATTCTGCAGGAATGATTAGGTACTTGAAAAAAATACTAATAAGATCTACTGCTGTTCCTGTCTGTACTGCTGATGCTGCTGAAGTATAATACGCCTGACACACTCCGTTACCTGGCGCTTCGATCCAATCAATAATCCATACAGCGAGAAGAAATTATTGACCGTACACAGGGTTTGTCCGCTGGGCGGGGAGCGGCCAGCCCCGACCAGCTCTTGGCCGCCGGGTAAGTCCTGTGAAGTGTGGCGATGAGTCCTCTTCTTCCACTTGTAAGGCAGTATAACATGTAGTGCATTCAAATCGCCTTAATCGTACATGATCCGTGGACGTGTACGAGTATGTCAAGATGTCGAGCAGTATGATGTCGAGCGTCGTAACGTGTTGTGTCGTTTTATTTGTAGTTACATTTCCGATGAACATCAAGAAATAGTGGATTGTCTCGGACTCGCCCATGATATGGGCCATGAACCATACATGTAGAGTCAACGGCGGTTCATTGTGCTTCGCATCAAACACACGAACGATCGTCTGACCTACTCTGCGTCCTGGCGATTCCATTCCATCAGCAGTTCACGGACGCAGGTACACGGGGTTAATGGGCGGGGCATGGCTTGGGACTGCGCCCCGATCCGCTCCCCCCGCCGCCTCGCCTGTGAAGTATCATTATTTCAGGTCGTACGAGTAGATGCGCCTGGTATTCATCATGTACGGAATATTTTGTACATATGTGGTAAATAGGTCACGGTATGGGAACTATTAATAGCATATTACTGCTGTAGGCTAGGCCCTGGTCGCGCACGAAACAACTAACAACCGACGCAACCATAAGCTGAGCCAAATAAAACAACTCAGATAAAATTTTAACATTGAATTTGTGCGCGACATACGGACAGATTTTTTGAGTGCCAGTTGGAACGTTAGAACCAAAATTATGTACTAGACCAACTATCGAATTGCTGGTTAATCGGCGACAAATCAATATTATGGTTGAACTTGGATTCAGTAAAAAGTTTTGAGGAAATAAATGAAAACCATCGATCGAATTAGACGTCAAAACACTGTTGAAAAGAAGGGGGTTTGAGGATTTTAATATTTTGACACGACAGGACCCAGTGATGAATCACTGGGAGTTTGTAAAATAACGGAAAATATGATTTTGCAAGAGTTTTGTAGATGTTTGCTGTTGTTTGTGTGCGTGTCGAAGGCACCATCGCAGTTGCGGGTCGTACCCCTCTTGAGTGACAGAAGAAATCCCCAGGAGTTTCAAGCAAAAAAATAGTACACTAATTTGAATATAAATATCCCACACTAAATTTAATTCATAAATCCCGCAAACCATGATCGAACAAAACGAAGAATGGATACACAAAACTCGACTTATAAACGAATTCCTTCAAAAAATAGCTAGACAGCTTATTCCATACTTGTTTAAAGATGGTAAAGGTATCGGTACTTTTTGTTAAGTCCAAAATAAGATGAAAAGAAATTCGAAACACGACTCTGATTCATAAAGCAGTCTAACTTGAGCTCGATAGCCGTCTTGACAAAATTTCTTATGTATCCAAATCTACGTACAGCAGCACAGGATCAGCAGCAGTACAGCAGTGGCGCATAAACATGTACGTGCATACACATTATTGCACCAGGTGCAACAGGTACGTCGTACGTACAGCAGCTAGCTCCTACTGCCAACGGTACGCGACCAGGTACAAATACAGCAGAACAGTGGCGGTTAAAAACATTTGTGCAATCAGTTATAACATGCGTTTCGGATACTATCCATACGTATGATATCAGACTGCGTGTGACCGAAGATAGGTACGAGTTGTGCGAGTATCCCTTTTTTCTTCTCTTTTTTGTCCCTCCCATTTATTATCTTCGCCCTTCTTTTCTCTCTCCCTCTTTGGTCGTAACTCAGATCTGGGGTCACTAAGTAGGCTCTTGTCCCCCCTCCCCACTACGGTACTTGCCTTGCATTTTTATCGCGAGAAGATTTCAGCACTTTCTTCCCTCGTCGACTTGCGTCGGGTTCCGCCTACTCACGCCACGAAGGCGCTCTCAGCAATTGGTTCCTTTTTATTTTTGCCAATAACGTAAAAAGCTCACCACGGTGGAATTCGAACTTGGGTACCAATGCCAGTAGTCTTTAAAGCTGACCACTATTTAATAGTCTACCGGGGCGACCGGCTTTCCTACTACATTACAGCAGTCTAGTCAGTAACTCCGTGGTAGAATAGTACTCTTAACTCTTCCATTAAGTCTGACCTCCATAATTCACTACAACGCTGATATACTGCTCTTTATTTAATGTTGGGGATCGCTTGAGTCTGGCGGCTGCCAGGCCGCCGGCGGAGCCCCCTGGTCTAGATATTCCATTGTTCACCAACCTATTTGGCTGTATACACCATGTACATGGTGCAGTCCGTTTCAGATAGGGAAGGGCATGTGCACGGCATGCCCGTAGACGATACCCTAGCATGCAGTGTGAGTACGGGCTAACGCCACGGCAGTCTTCACTGTACACAATACTCCACGGCGTCTCCGTCCCCCCGGAGCCGCCTGCATTATTCACACTTCTACATTCTACAGGCAGGCATGCATGCCAGGTACATTCCAGCCTGCAAAACAAGTCACACCCAAAAGCGCACCTGTAGACATTATGAAATCCCGCGTCAGAATAATGCACACCGCTCGTAGGAATAAGACGTAGTCACGACTTCGATTGCCGGGTAGGTGTAGGTGCAGACTGTACTGCTGTTCGTTGCTGCTGCTGTATCGAAATAAAATGTATCACCTTATCCGACCCCCATCCCCAAAAGCCTCGGCCCCCAAATATTATATAAAACTTTATAATCCTTGATATTCAGAGCAGACTCGCCTGGTGTGTGTACAGTCGAAGTCGTGACCACGTTGCTTTTCCAGCACAATCTTCGTATCCGGCTCGGGAGTGCCAACTTTCTCCAGATGAGAGTTGACGTGCTACCTGTGTCCTGTGTAGGCTGGAATTTAGACGCGTTCTGTACCCGTAAAAGTTGGAGGTTGTGAGTGGACGTGGCACCGGCGGAACGGAGCCACCCTCTGCCATATATTGTAGAGTAAAGCCTGCCGCGTCGTTTGCCCTCTACTGGAACGGCACTTTCGGGTGTTACCGTCTTCCGACATACCCCACACGAGGCCTCCACACGCTTAATGGCCTTGCATCATGTACACACGGTAGGTCCATACAGGAGACAGAACATGTATACCAGGTATAAGGGTAGGTCGCTCGCTCGTCGCGCCGCCCTCGCTGCTGCTGCGCGATGATACCATGTACCACTCCGACCTGGAATATAAGGACCGTTTGTATATTAACATGTCATTAAAATGGTGCTAATATGTCGGGTCAGAGTGATAGTAAATACCCGGTAAAAGGTTTTCTGCATGCGAGGGTTGTGTGTTCGAGTACAGTACTACTGCTGATGTATGGGATAACCAAAGTTAAACATTGTGGGTCTGGTCACCGGTTTGCGCACAAGTGCGGGGTCATGGCCTGTAGGCGTGCAGTCGCTGATGTCAGAGGTCTGGTCGTGAAAGGCTTATTGCTTTAATATTATGAGTATCTGGCTTTATGTATCTCTTGCTGGTATAACCTACCTGTCTGTACCGCATCAGACGTACGCACGAGTATACACAAAGGTGGGCACATGAGCATATCTTGTTTGCAGTTGATGCTATTATCAGCCGATGACATCAATTATTTCAGGAAGGGATTTGAATCGTCAAAACTTAATACAGCAGTAACTGGAGTAGCGCTGCGACCATGCCCCCTGCCCTCGCCACTCTAAGCACAAATCCAAGGTTTTTGCAGCTTACGCTTTTCCGCTCAACTGTAATTTGCAAGATTCAACGTCACACGAAATTACCCTCAAGGGGCCCTACGGGCTGAACATTCAATAGCACTGCTGTCTTACAGATCAGTATTTTGTTTCTTAGCTACAATACATTTTCCTGTATAGTCTCGACCTTTCATGACTGCCTGTAGTTTCAATCCTGAGTTTTTTCTTTTTTTTTGTCCATCCTATAAATTATCTTCGCCCTTCCTTTTCTCTCTCCTTCCTACCTCAGATCCGGGGTCACAACGTAGGCTCTCCTCCCCCCCCCCCACTACGGTTGTTACCTTGGTTTTTATCGCGAGAAGATTTCAGCACTTTCTTCCCTCGTCAACTTTCTTCGAATTGTGCTTCGCCACGCTATAATATGCGCTCTCAACAGTTGGTGCTATTTTCGAATAAACATCTATATACGAAGAGAATCGAACCCCCGACCTCCAACGATAACAGGCTTCGTGGCTACCTGTTAAACCCCTAATGGCTATTTCACAAAGCATAGATCATGGGCCACATTTTGGATGTCTGGCGCCAGGTCGATCCGACGCCTGTTTCGTCACGAAAAGTGCCTCTTGCCGAAGGAGACACCCCATAGGTCAGGTACCTATAGGACGTACGAGTAGATGAATTTGATACATGACAGTTTCTCGGGCTGCTGATACTGTTTTAACTCAGATTCCTGACAGAAACTCCGAGCACTAGTAGGCGAACCTACCTGAGTCTGTAGTTCGGCCGTTGATAACTTTCTGCTGTATACGGCCAAAACAGATTGTAGATAACACACAGGAGCACCGGAGTCATTCAAATTCTTACTTCCGAGCAATTTCGTTTCGAGATGCCAACACAGCAATGCTTACCCTCCTTTGCGGATTCAAGGGCCGCAACACCGTCCTCGAGACCATTACGAAACATATATACGTTGGTCGAAAGCGGTTCTGAGCATTAGAAGTGCAGCTACACCGTGTTCGGTAACGAGTATTGATATGGTGGTATTACACAATATTGTTTACTACTGTTGTACAAAAGACGAACATGTGTTTTTTTCAAACTTAGTCAACTACGTAATCTTTCATAAATTTCGACCCAAAGGACCCTTCGAAAAATATTCCATGTACTGTTTTTTTTATACAAGGGGCTTCGCCGGGTGGCGGGATACCCGAAGTAGTACGAAGCAGGGTTGTAGCGATCGATGGGGTCAGACGTGATGCCAGGAGTTGGTATTAACAGCACTCTGCACGCTACTGACGAAGAGTGCGAATTATATAGGGCTGTTGATATGGACACGTAATTGTCCAATTGTTTCTTGTGAAATGGCCAAGGGTATGGAAAATCGGACATGTCGATATAGCAAGCTTGTTTTGCTCTACGTCAGATTGGATATATCCGTAGTCTTTAGTTGGCAAGTTTATGGAAACTCGTATTTGCCATTACGAGTTACTTGAACTTGCTATTTGGATATTTGAAAAACACACATTTCAAGAACTTGACAAATTCGTTGCCATTTTTTTTTGTCTGGTTCAAAACGGCCCTTGCAGGTATTATATATAGCAGGCACAGACGTACTCGTCAAGGATCCAAAACACATGTATACGACTGAAGCACAGGTGCTGCTGTTGTAGCTTTCCCTTCGCGAATTTGGCGCACTAGATAGATGGGCAAATAGGGGGGTCCGCCCATGAAATAGCTACGAAGGATATGAGGAAATACGGGAAATATCTTATAATATTCCTACCCAGGCTTGACCCAGGCGTTTTGTTCATACAGGTATCTGTAGCATGTACGCCACGACCAGTTTTACAGTCCAACTACAATCATCGTTTTTGAATACACACTTTGATTCAACTCGCTGAGAATATGCAAGATGATACATTAGAAATGTCCCCAGACAAGGTCTCTTCCTTGACCTATATGTTTCAATTTAATAATAAACTCCATATCCCGCCGGTTTCACACTAGGCAGTCGTGCACGTATTTTCGTACTTTCCCCACGTACCTCCTCTCTTTGTTACTGGAAGTCCCTGCGTTTTGGGGGGGAGCGCGCTCTGGTTACCAAGGGAACAGCGACAGTGAACAAGCAGCAGCGAGCAGCAGCTAGACGCCGCAACGGGTGTGCTGTCACAATTTTTTGTCAGCGTTTGGTACGCCGCTTTGTCTGCGCTTAATCAATCTGTCTATTTTGTTGATCAAGTAGGCTAATACACGTCATCCACGTATCCTGGTCAGCCTGGGCCCTGTCAGGGAGGCTGCCTCTGTCCGAAATTGTGGATGTGGTGTGCAGTAAAATCAATGGGGAAGTGGTATAAACTCTGACGATTGAGGATCGTACCTGTTCGTTCAAGCCTCTTGTTGTCGGTCAACCAACAAAATCATGTTTCCTGAGATCATGACAAAAACATGATGTGACCTGTGTTTTGCGGTATGTGATTCCTTTCGTAACACCGACGCCTGTACGGACCCCGTTAACCTCGGGCGGGCAGGGCTGCCGATGCCCCCTGGAGGTGTGGGTTTAAGGGTCACCTACCAGAAATATTTAATAAAAATTGCTAAGAACGAACCTACTCTAACCACTAATTATGAAATCGCTAAAAATGAGTGATCAAAGGCGCTAAGACGCTCAGAGGCCAGAAGTTCGATGTTATTTCGTCTCGGGACGCCGAACACAGAACGCCTGCGGTCGGAGGGCGCGGATTCGCGGCACTAACCTGTGTATATGAGGTTGATGCTCCAAAGAAAATCGGCTGCTCGAGAGATATGCAAAGGTGCTTTCTTTAGGTACACTGACGTGCCTAGGTAGATTCATTTATGGGAATTAGCCAAAAATAGGTATACCTACGCACTTTGAGCCATTTATAGGTATAATGCATAATGTACACCGGAAACGGCCTCCGGGCCCGCCTGATTTTGGGCCTGCGCTCCATTGTACCTACAAATGGCTCAAAGTGCACAGGTACACCTATTATCGACTACTCAATGTGCGTATCATCTATTTCTGGCTTCAACTGTACCTATAAATGGCCCAAACGATCACGTTTTGGCAACTGAAATATAGCCAGACGGCCACATCAGATGCCAGGAATGTCAACCAGCCGACCTTACCAGTAAAACCACTGACCCTGCAGAGTTTTCAGGCATTGCCTACAAGCCATAAGTCGCAACGTGATCAATGCATACGCATTCAAGGCGATACCCCTCCTACGCACACACATATATATGATGCGGAGAAACAACAATGACGAGTGTTTCCATGCCGTTACGCTGAAAGTATAATGTACATACTGTAGTGCAGTATATAGTATTAATAGGAGAAACTTTGATGTTTACGTGTACAAAGTGGTATCAGACGGCTACGAGGGGGTCTAAGTTACACAGCCGTTGACACGGTCCGGAACAACATTCCGTACGTAGCAAACGTGGGTGAAGGTGTGGCCGTCTGTCTATATTTCAGTTGCCAAAAAGTGATCGTTTGAGCCATTTATAGGTACAGCTGAAGACAAAAAATAGGTGATACGCACATTGAGTAGTCGATAATAGGTGTAACTGCGCACTTTGAGCCATTTGTAGGTACAATGGAGCGCAGGCCCAATATCACGCGGGCCCGGAAGCCGTTTCCGGTGTACATTACGTAGTGTACCTACAAATGGCTCAAAGTGCGTAGATATACCTATTTCTGGCTAATGCCCTTTTTTATGCTGCATATATGTTTAACAAGAACGATATATTCCGCTTATCTGAAAGTTGTGAATATGGACAAATCTAACCTCTGACAAAGCTTGTCTTGAGGGTGCTGACTACGTACCGTGATTTGCTGATTTGCAGGACGAAGTCTTTTCCTTCCCCATCTATCTTAACCCTTATCAGACGAGATGTCCAAACGCACAAACTGAATCAGAACAACAAGCTGGGCAAAGAAACCTGTCTGGACGTTATCCTCGGACACACTAACTTGTACTGCGTCTTTTGTTCTCGACACGGAACCTGCTGTACATACACACTCTATAATGGGGGGGGCTACATTAGCTGACCATGGTGCCTTTAAGGTACGGTCGTTGTTTCAAAAGAACCCCTGACTACTAACATGTCCCTAGACAGGCCAGTAACGGAACATAAGCGAGGCTGCAACGAGCGATAAATATATAAGATATTTATATCCTCGGCCCACCATTCCGAAGTGTAGACCATGCTTACCAAACTTCTAGGGTTGCGCCGAGCTATGCCAGAGCGGGGCCGGTATATTTGACAGAAAATTGTTACTGTTTCAAATATCAGGGCCACCACTCTTGAAAGCACTCCACCCCGTACCAACCGACTCATCATCCCACGCACCAACCCACCCATTCACCAATCCATCGACACACCCACCCATCGATTGACATACCCACGATGGACTGCATACATCACTGCGTACAGCAGTGGATATGTACTCACTTCGTACACCGCAACATCATCGTCGCGTAAGGCTAATAAAAAATGACGAGGTTTTTAAATACAGTGTGGAACAGAACGAGAAACAAGCTGTGTTTTGTTGAGACGGCAGAATTCAGATTTCTAATTTTTCTATGATTGATGAGCGAGAATTTACCCCTGAGGGGGTAAGGTACTTTTCCAAACGAAAGCCTTTAAAGCTTGAGCATTACACGCGGTGGTCATAGTTACCAAGATAATTGAGATAAGTCCATGATGTGGACATGAGAAGAACCATGAGAAGGATTGGTCATTGAATCAGTATTCACAGTTTACCAAGTACACCAGTCTAACGCCGGACGCGTACCACCTTAATTGCTCAGTGAACTGCGTGATCAAGAGCATACTCGTTCCTGTTGAATAAAGGTCCATCAACCAGACCTTTTCCGTAGTTTTAAACAATAACAACAACCCATTTGGGAAGCTAAGTCAACAACACTCAAACAAAAATAGATACACATATTTGAACCCACAAAAACAAAACTTAGCTGGTGCGATTCGAGCCAACGACTCACCCCTCTGCAGCCGAGCACTCAACTGCCGAGCCACAAGCAACTAAACGCATTATTCGCCAACCTCGTTCTCGCAAGTTTTTAGGGTCCAGGCTCGCGGGGTTGTGCGGCGGCGCCCGCTTTTTCGCTGGGGTCAACTCTGATGCGTGAGACGGGCGTGGCTCTGTACTGTGTACGCGGCGGGTCGGGTGGCACTCGTGAGGAGCCTATTTCGAAAAAGCTATAATATAATATATTCAAATTAAAGACCCCAATCGTCACCATCACCATCAGTACCGGACCATATTATACAGCAAGGGTAATGATAATTAGTGTGAAATTAAATATTCGGAAATAAGTGTGGATAAGTGTATTCGATTTAAGTATGGGGGTTAAACCCTGGGGGGGAAAGCCCTCCGAATACGCTGTCAACCCCTGTCTTCCCGCGGATACGCCACTTTTCAACGGACGGATCGAGGGGTCGTCGGGGAGCCGCCTCCTCCCGCCGCCTGCTCGCCGAGGTAGACACTGGCGTCCGTTCTCCCGCCGGGGTCTCCACGGGCTGACACGTTGGGCGGCCAGGGCGCGGGTGTGACGCCGGTCGAGGTTGGGTCTCGGGCGGTAGAGGCGGCTACCTGTGGGGTATACCGAAACCGGCACAGCATTGACCATCGAAGCGGATTATACAATGTGGACGAGTAGACTGTACAATTCGGTAGAAATGATCTTTGAGAGATGATTTTGCCCTCAAAGTTTTTTACCTGTTGTCAGAATCTACGAACCGGGGTCCGTTCCCTTAATGTTATCGCCATGCGGCAGCTAGATCCAAAAGCTGCGCAACCGCGTTTCTCGCTTGTTTGTGGTGGGTTTTGGGTCCGGTTGGGGTCAGAGTTAAGGTTGGAGTTGGGGGTGTCGTTCGGTCTACGCCCGTACCGTAATCCCACCATAAAGGGATTCCTAGTTTCCAAAGAAATGAAGCAAGTGAACAGACCTCTCCTCTAAAACTTCTTGCTAACGAAGTGTACACGTAGCTTGAATTACTTGGCCTAACCCCCCCCGCACTAAAGCCACACAGTGCAACACCTACTCGAGGGTAGTATACACTAGCTATCACGAAGGGCCATAGTCAATAGAGCCTACGATTTACCGGTCGCCCCGGTTGACTAGTAGCCAGCTTTAAAGACGTGTAGCCTTGGTACTCGAGTTCAAATACCAACGCGTGATGAGATTTTGACTGTAGTTTAACATAAGAAAAAAAACTGCTGAGAGCGCCTTCGTGGCGCGGCTAGGCGGAATCCGACGCAAGTGGACGACGGAAGAAACTGCTGAGAACGTCTCGCGATAAAATGGCAAATCACGTACCGTCCTGGGGGGGGGGGGGGATAACCTACTTACTGACATGACCCCATATTTGAGATACAACTAGAGAATGAAAGATAAAAGAAGGGCAAACATAAGATATGGGATGGATAAAACCAAAAAAAAAGTTACATTCAAAAATATTTAGATTTTTATTTTACTACAGTAACAATATTTGGTATTACAGTACTAGATACAGGCTAGTTCAAATATACCGCGGAAATTTCATTCAGTGGCTATTGTGAACGCCCGTCTTTTTAAGATAGACCCTGATATTTGGCACACGTGTTTTGTGCGCCCAACCCGAGACTTCAACGCATGGTTGTTTTTGTTTTGTCAGATATTGTTTGCTTTGTAATATGTTGGGAAATTTGGGTCTCAGGAGATCCAATTTTTTCCGGCGAAATATAACAAACTAAAATCATTCGTAAATGACTTGGGTAGGGCGCATGAAACACGTGTACCAAATTTCAGGGTCTATCTGAAAAAAACGACGTGGAAAGTTGGACGTTTGTGCGGTTAAAGTGCAAAAGTAGGCGTTGCGTCGTAATTACTTTGTTTCAGTGAATAATCGATTTTGGGCGTTAAATATGACTTTATATACCTAGTCAGATCTTTGAAAATTTGCGTGAAACTTTATACAAACATGCCTTGGACCACCTGGAAGCGGCTCGTTCGGAAAAACAAAATTGACAGAAAATGTTTTTTCTTGTTTACCACATAAAAGGCCTGTGATTGTTTGGGCCACATTTTCGGCGGTAGCGCCAGTTCTAGGTATTTGGAGAACAAACTGATGCTGTCACCCTCTTCCACTGTTCATGGCGGTCTGTATGATACCAAATATGTGACATAATAGTTGCTGTTGCATGCGGAATTCGTGGCTGACGATATTTTGGGTGGTATGCCTGAACTTGTTTGTATAGAGTCCCCCATTAAAGTGAAGTATATAAATCTTACAGCCTAAGCTGCTGTCGCTAAACTATGCTTAAACGATTTGACGGTGTGTTCGGTAGGGTACGTACCGGCATGTGCAGTGGGTCCAGGTATTTGCTCGGTAGATTCCCTACCGAAGTACTTGGTAAGGACCCTCCCTAACTGAATCAGCAATGTTCGTTGTCGAGTTTGTCTCGGAATCCGACACTTCGATAATATCATTTATATCTATATATTATATCGAGTGTGGCTTGCGCTACTTTAGTCGTCCAGTATAGCCTGGATATCTATATATTACTGAACACACCGGTATTGTTCGGTTCGAACTCCACACCGGTGTCCAATACATCAACATGTTGGAAACACTAGCACAATCCAGTACTTGACACCTCCCTTTGTTCGAAAAATGCTGGTACTTCAAGCGGTTGGCAGTTGGCAGTACATAGTGTGCACTTTTCACCCGGTAGGGTATTCCCGGCATGTGTTTGGGCAATGCACAGTCACCAATGCGCGGAACATTCGCTGATATTCGTGTGAATACTTGTTTTGGCATTTTGTAGTGAGTTTGGCACTCCTGTAAAAAACTATCAATTGCTGAAATATCTACCCAAGGCCTACATCGGCTGTACTGTGGTCCTCTTGTCAATATTTTCCACGAATGGGGTTGATGGTTGCGCACGATTCCCGTTCGAAGAAGACCTCCCGACGGTACCATCCAGGCACAGCCGCAGCCGCCCCTAACCCCTAACTCTAGCCCGAACCCTATCGATTTGGATCAGATACCGCTGAGAAACGATGGTGCCCTACTTCACAAGTTGATGTACAGATCAAACCTTCACTACAGTGTGTGAGAGGGCCTGGGCACGGTGAAATACTCTACAGCAGCTCCTACGGGGGTTATTGCCGCAGCACACACCTACAACTAAAGGTCCATGAAAACGAAAACAACAAATTCATGTACGTCGAAGTAACGCACGTAAAGGTAGTGTAACTGTCGCTCGGAACTCGCGCAGCAGCATATTTAGAAAGGGAAGACTTAAGTTCCATATGCGTCGATACAACAGTAACAATGTCCCCGCCTTCTCCGAGAGACAGATTCGAAAACTTTGCACTTGTGTATGTTTCTGTTTGACGCCGGCTTGATTAGCGCCTTTTATGTATCACATGAAACTATGTTCCGTAGGGACGTCCAAAGTTCGAAAAACAAAATAAAACATCGAAAAGTCAGGCAAAAGCAGAAAGCAAAAGAAACCTCCCGTTGGGTACGGTTCTTCGGAAAGACGCGTAGAGGCCGTGCGCATATGAAGCGGGCTGTTTGTTGATAAGCTTGCGTGATAGTTGGCGTGGTGATACAATCCCGGCGAATAATCTGAACGAGCCTTTGTACCGGAACCAAAAAGTCGTTTGGAGGCAGTCGAGATTTTTGCGTGTAGCCGCTCCTGTGCATTTGAACATGCAATCCAGCCACGGTTTTTGTCGTTGGGGGGGTAATCGGATTCACAGGGTTGATATGTCTAATGGGCTGTTGGAGTCAACAGGGCTATTTACGTTTCAAGTTGCACCGTTGCTAATCTTGTCACGGGTTTCTTGAATATTGCGTTTTTTTCAGGGTCTCCCGCCATCCCTTCGAATCAGCCCCGAAACATCACACTCAGACGCATCCTGGAGCGGGTGCTTGCAGGACAGGCACCAGACGCAGCGCCAATCGGGGCACGGTCCAGGTACGAGCTTCATGTAACACATATGTGCTGCAACAATTATATGCGCAACTGCTGTACCACTGCTGGTACTGTGCTGATGTACGTAGGTATGTTTTTGTTGAATTTAGTATGGAGGCGGCTATCAAGCTCAGTGTTAACTATTGTTCGAATATGAGTCTTGTTTATAAACTCCCTGTTGGACTTTATTTTGCTTTTGGCAAAAAAAACAAATACGTTCACCACATTGAATTATGTACGGAATCAGACGTATCCTTCACTTTTGCAGGAATTTCACTCCTGAGTCGAGTTTTGGCAATCCGTTTTTCGTTTGTTCGGTCATTGTTTTCGAACGTTTCGGCGCGAAGTTACAGAATTATTGATGTTAAAAAGACTGGTTTTCATCCTTGGTAAAAGATGATCCGTTGTTTTGTTCTCTTTATATCACAACAATATCAACAATCGAAGAAGGTATACACCAAGGCATTTCGCCCAACCGTTCGATATCATGAAAGAAGAAGACTTTTCAATAACACATGCTAATGGATCTACCCTTTTTCTAATGCCGGCGTCATTTGAGACCTTGTAGCCAGTATACTGTCCTCGGCTTTGTCGGCAAGGCCTGTGTGTCTGAACTGCAGAACCTACAGCAAGTCGGTCAGCCAGATGCGTGCACCAGGAAACTTCATAATAAGTATTGAGCCAAAATCACCGCATAACGAAACCAGGGTTACCAGGAACCCCACGACTCGCGGAGTCATTGTAACGTTCGCCTTAATTCAATTAGGGTGCTTGCCTGCCTAGTAGTGTCACCTGCCTCGTACTAGTTCCTACCGAAATTAGGTGGAATCGGGGCGCGTGAGTATTCATCTACAGGATTCTCGCGGATGGGAGTCTGATACCCCGCTGCTGAGGGCTTTTTTTTTGCTGCGACAGTTTGACGCCGTCTCCCATAGTCACAGGAAGCACGTTCGATATTAGTGACAATTTTACATGAGTAGGCGTTACTTTCTTTTTAGTTTACAGCAGTGAATGCACCAAACAAATACGGGCTTATTGACCCCACCAGCAAAACAAGAATTGGAATGTAAAGTGGCCAACGTTACAATGATACCATGGCTCGTGGGGTGCCTGGCCACCCTGGTTTCCTTTGGCCGTAATGCTGGCTCAAACGTTATTAGCTATCCCGGTGCACGCACTTGGTGCACGCACCTGAACGACCGACCTGCTGTGTGTATTGCCACTCGTTGAGATACGACTTGCCGGCAGATCGGAGGACAGTGTGCCGGCCACCTTGCTCAAATGACGCCGGCATTGGATAGAATGTAGCTCCATTTACGTGTAAGACCGAACAGGCTGTTTATTTCGTCATATCGATCGGTGGGGCAAACTGCCTTTGGTGTATATACAGTACTTACCTTATTTATGGGTTGTTCAAAATATATGTGATTCTACGACAGCAAACAGACAGATGAGGCATTTCCCTGAACGAAAACGTGTTTCCCTCAAATGATTATTACAGTTGGGTGGGCTATATATCTTGTAATGTGTGTCGTATGAATTAGGTTGGAACTCGTCGGATTATAGTATGTATCTGGAAAGAGATATGATTGCAACTTCAATGATGCCTTCGACACCAAAACGATCAGCAGCAAACAGCGACAACAAACTTGCAATACTTGATTTTTACATTTTGTCCTAAACACAAAATATACCACGGTTGGGGTCATGCACATATTCTCTGTCGAAACCGTAGTAGAGAGTTTTTTTCGCAGTTTCGGGTGGATCAACTGAAAGTCGGGAAAACATTGCTGTGAAAGCACGTTTATTGTACATATTTCGAATTGCATTATCATTATTGTTTCCTGGGTCGTTGGACAACGAGGTTCCTCCCCTCGGTCAGATACCGGTATCGCAGCTTCCTGCAATACCCTGTATACCTCGACCACCATATTGTACTGTCTCTGTGACTACTATGGTACCGGCCGGGTTCCTGACTACAGTAGTACGGCCTGCAGTGGTCTCGGGTGACCAAGCTTCCGAATGGAACGGTACCATTCGACTCCTCGGATCTAACTCAAGTAAACCCCAACGGATAAATGATCCGTAATCCCAGCTACTGGTCCCCCCCACCTTCCTCCTTCGACAGAACAAATAGGGGGGTGGGGAGCCAGAAAAGAAGGCTCACTTTTCTGGCTTGGCCGGCCAAACCAGCGACTTCTTCCATGGCTGCCTGTGCTCGGGACAGAACCTCGTGCTTGCTCGTACCCAACGCGGGGATGCTGACACGCACGTGGCGGTGCTTTAGTCCAAAGGACTGCCTGCAGGGCTCTTCATCCTAAACCCGAACTTGCTCTATTCCAATTCCACATACGGACATGCCTCATTCTCAATACCAATCAACCCTGCTTTGTCCGTTAGTGCGTTTGCGGAGGCCGTTTGCGGAGATCGTTAGTGCGTCCGACAAACAAACAACTACTCACAGGAAATGACAAGGGGCCGCCTCCCTCTCGCCATCTATCTATACCATATGATGATCCTCGAGTCTCGCCTAGAGTGCTCTCAATGTCTTTCGCATTCGTTCAGTTTTCGCGCCCTAGTTGACTTCGTGCGACCGTCGTTTTCTCTTCGAAGAAGCAACTGCTAAGCGCCACACCGGCCTTTCCCCCCCTTGTGCATCCTTTCTACAAGCTTGTGCCCGCCACTGAACGCTTTGGCCATGCTCTTGCTTTTATCCACGACCAAAACCCGGGCGTTTCCGCTCGATTTCCTCAAACTTCGGTGCACTCAGAGAAACGAAATAAACACGTTTTCGGACGTAGTGTACGTCATCGAAACGAAACTTGGACGGCGTTTTTATGCAGGGATTGCGAAGCAAGTCGTAGATCTCGACCGTTCGTTCACCCCCAGAAGTCCCCAAGCTGTCAACGCCGGCGGGACGGCCGCCACTTCCGAGGCACCCGAGGCCGGAGATCGCTCATCCCAACAAATCACTGTATAATGGCATTCCTGTGGCGAGCCGTTGCATCAAAATGATGAGCGGATGAAGAGGGCTCCTACATTGCGAAGAACGTCGTAGATATCGACGTGGAGCACCCACACCAGTGCGTGCGGCGTCAAGCGAGATAATCGTCGGTTTCGGCTGCTACGGTCGAGGCGGACACGTGCGCCCACAAAGAAACCGCGCGAGAGGGCCTTTACAGGCGGGAGAGATTCGGAGATGAATAAAATGTTTATGTTACTTTCATCACTACCATAGGTATATCTATATAGAGGAAACAAAAAACTAGCATTGCTCGCTCGCACATCTGCACGCTAGCCTCCGCTGCGCGAATAGGCTAGAGCGTATTTGTACGCAATTGTCGTTCATGGTTTAAAATTCTGCTGCGCTATGGGATAGCAGGAAATGGACAATGTGTGTGGTCACCGTTCGCAACATAAATGCTAGTCTGTGGGCTGTCGACATGTGCGTGGTCGCTAATCGATCAGCTGAGGTGTTCAAAGGTCAAATGTTGTTGTCAAATACTTTATATTTATGTTGCTGTCCTTGTTTTTTTCAGACACAATTGAAACTCCCAATAGAACCTTTTTTATGGATCTAAAAGAAAAACGTGCATATTGAGTAATATAGGATAGGATAATTTGTGCTTGTTTTACGCACAACGACCATAGTGCGGTATGGCTCTTTTCAAATGGTGTACTCCGTCACTTTTTTGACGAAATATATAATAGATTAGTTAGTAGTAAGCTACTGGGCATTTGTCCTGCAAATCTTGATGGTGTGATCGTGCGATGGAGCAAGACTGCATATCGCACAGCGGCGCATCTCTGCGACAGCGAAGTAACAGCCCCGTTATTTAACTCAGCCCCAAGCCCAAATCCAACAGGATTGCTGGTGAACCATGCCTCCCGCAGTATTTGTTTTCGAGCGTCTACTATATACTCTCTCGGTGGCTCAAGGGCAAGCCCTGTTGTGCTACTGATGTTCTGTGCCATTCTGTTCCTGAAACTGAGGCACATGTCAAACACGCAAGTGAGGCTCTACTATTTCTCAGCCGTTTCAAAACCGCATTTTCGGCCTCGAACTAATGTACCTAGTGAATAATTTCTGGCCGCTCTGTAAATTCTTGATACGAGCTGGTTCAGACGTATAACCCAACATTTCGTCAGTCACAAATGCCGCATTCAATAGCAGCTCCAATGTCACATATTTGGTATCATATTGACCACCATCAACAGCGGAAGAGGGTGACATCGCCAGCTTTTTGCTGAAGGACCTAAAACTGGCGCTACGGCCGAAAATGTGGGTCGACCAATCACAGGCCTCTAAAGTGGTCAACAATAGGCAGGCGTTTTCGTAGGAGAACATGTTTTCCCGCAACTTTATTCTTCATTACGAGCCGCTTCCAGGTGGTCCAAGGCATGTTTGTACAAAGTTTTACCCAAATGTTTGAAGATCTGACTTCGTATAATCATATAAACTCATATTTAACGCCCAAAATCGATTATGTACTGAGACTAAGTGATTACGAGGCACAGCCTTTTTTTGCACTTTTACCGCACAAAAGTCCAATTGTCCACGCCGTGTTTTGGAGATAGAAACTGGAATTTGCTACACGTGTTTTATGCTCCCTACTCGAGCCTTTCACGAATGGGTTTTTTGTTCGTGTTTTTTGTTTCGCCGGAAACTTTGGATCTTAAGACCCAATTTTCCCAAAAGCATACAAAACAAACAATATCTGACGGAAAAAAAAAACAAAAAACAAAATGCCTTTCGTCAAAGTCTCGGGTAGGGCGCATAAAACACGTGTGCCAAATTCCAGGGTCTATCTTAAACAAACGGCGTGGACATTGGCCACTGAGTGAATTTTCCGCGATATACTTGAACCAGCCTGTACATATTCTGCAGATTTTTTTCTACTCAAATTTCAAGTGATTCAATTGTTTGTGGTGTTGTCTGTCTGAAACCACCATGCCGACGTTGCGACATTGTGGGAAATGTGGCTCTCTTACTACGTCGAATATTCAACGGCATCATCCTTTCTTTTGCACAGACCGAACCCAATCGTGCTGGGGCCCTAGGAAGACCCGACAACAAACAAACACACATTTAGGCTGGAAAACAAGACGCTTGCCCACCAGAAACACACGAAACAAAGTAGGGGCACGATTGATGTAAAGTCAATCTGCAAACTGAAGTGACATCGGCATAGACTCCTCCCCGATCCCACAACTAAACAACTCGATACTACTTACTAAATTGGCTTGCTGTCTGGAGTATTGCCTGCACCGTACAAGTGCACGGTTGTTGTAGGCATATGTAGGATAGTGGCGACATGGTAGTAATATGTAATACATAGTTACCCTACCGCACTTGCTTAGGGAAGTGGTGCGAAAACGATTTGAAAACCTACAGCACGTGATATGATATCATACGATTACTGAGTCATTAAACGACGTCATGAAATATATGCGTGTTTGCGTAGGGTGTCGGAAGTGACTTGATAGCAATACGGGGATTGGGAGCTAAGTTGTTTTTCGTGAAGGGACGAAACGCCTTAGGCTTAGTGGACGCATGCGACGATAGAGGTGCACCATGTTTTTGCCTTCTAAGGGTGGTTACTTGAAGAGCTCTACACCTCACCCCAAAGTGATCATTAAGGGAGGAAAGTAATAATGCTATCCGATTGAAAATCCCATGAACGAAGCAAACAAGGAACAAAATTGCAACACAATAATGACAGTTCGCCGATTTCTGGTTATAGAGCTCGATCATTCAGAAGTCATTTCACCCCAAAAGTGCTATCTCTATCGTAGCACGCATCAGTGTGGGAATCCAAATTGGCTACATTTCTGTGTAGGTGCTCGCGACATGCTTGAGTCTAGCGTCATGGCGAAAATGACTTGTTTAGTGTTGGTTTAGGTTGACTTGGATTATGTGTCGTTGGTCTAAGTTTAGTTTCTATGTTTTGTGGAGGTAGTCGAAATTGACTTGAACTTTGTGTGCAAGCCTAAACAGCTTTTGCTTTTCAGTGTACGGGTTGGAAAATAATTGGGTTTTGTTTTTGAGCCACGAATTACGTTTTTGCGAGGGGGGTGCAAGTCGTCTTGATTTGAGTGTAGGTATCGCAGTTGACTTGGTTTTGGTGTGGGGTTCGAAACTGATTTAGATATACGTAGTGTCTCAATGGAAATAGACGAGGTGTTTTGGCTAGCCCAACATTACTTGGTTTTGGTGTTAGCATCTAAATCGACTGAGTTCAAGTGTTGGGTACCTAGTAGTTGTGTGCGTGGTTGAAATTGACTTGGATTTACTGTCGGAAAACAGAAGTTGTCTTCGTTTCACAATAGGCATCGTAATTGACTTGATTTCAGTATAGGTTTAAATTAAAGCTGGTTTTTGTGTTGAGATCGAAGTGGCTTGTTATTCTTGGGGGGGGTCGACATTGACTTCGTTTTTGTGCCAAGGAAAATGTGGATCTCGGTTAAATATAAACACCGATGCATACTGCCTCTTTGTGCGCCGGCTGAAATCATAATGACTTGGTTTTGGTTTGCAGAGGGAGAAAGGTGCACCGTGCACCACTAACCCTTAACTCGCTGTTGGAAGAATGATTTGACGAGTTCGATAGACACCCTGCCTTTAGGTTGTTGGCTGGAACGTTGCTGATAGTTTTCCCTCGTTGTGTGTATAAACGTGAAAGTACGCAGCGCTTAACCTGTAGACAGTATATTTCCTGCGCTCGCGGCTGCATACCAAGTGGGCAATTTTGATTTGCTTTTGCTGCTGTCAATCGCGGTAAAGAACAGCGACATAATAAGCTGCGGAGACCTCAAGCTCTGCAGATCGCAGGGTATGACAAATGTGGCATAAATGAAGTAAAACAGTAGAGACCCAGAGCGATACAGCGCCGACCAAACGCTGAAATGACGTAGTTCCTGCGTCTGCTGGCGGGTGGCAAGCGTGTTCATATGTCTATGTTTCCAGCTCGTTGTAGCACGCACTCTGCGTGCTCGTGTGCTGTATGTGGTGTCTAGCTTACGTGTGTAATACAAACCTAAACGGAGACATAAAGTACAACAACGTAGGCCTGACCTGATGACGGATGGAAGCCCCCAATGAAAAAAATAATAATGGTCACAGCAAGAAACGGTGGTCTTGCCGCACGTGCTTCGTGTGGTTCGCACCTGCTTCTGGTGATAGTCGAGGGTTTGACGAATGTCGTTGTACTTGCATGCTCCGTAATCGTTACCTTGCGGTCAGCGTGCAAGTGCCACACACAACAGCGGCACCGAAAGGTAGACGGTTGCTTACGGGTCGCAGGCCTCGATACACAAAGATAAAACTTCATAGCCACAGCAGTACCGCGCAGATTGGCCTGTCACTCACAAACCGTTTCGCCTTGCGCTTTTGAGCGGGCACGTTGTAACGTTGTGTTCTTTGCACACTATTTTGTCTACTCGTGAATTCTTGGGAAGGCTAAACGTAGGCACATGTTTATGGGTAAGTACAAACCAAGGCCTCATACAGACCACCCGGGAGATCGTTGTAGCAACACCTCATGAGAAAACACCTTTCGACTCTTGATATGCACGCTATAGTGTTTGGATCGAGCCTGAACCTCGACCAACGTATCCGAACGGGCTTGCCGTGTCGACGTACTTAGCGTGTCGCCGAAACGTAAAATATGACGGATCGTTTACAAAAATACATACACATACACCAGAATATTGCACTATGTTATTTCAACAGCATCATTATCCCGTGGACCAGATGGTTGTTCCCCTCCCTATATAAACTCTGTTAATTCAAACCGTATACAAAGGTGCCTTGAGCAAAGAAACATCGCTACAATTTCCAACGGATTCAGGATGTGACGGAGAGTCTCCCTTCCCGCCGAGGTCGTGGTGGGACCATTGTAGTGCAGCGAGCGGCGGCGAAAGTCGTTCACTCGTCGATTATCACCGACATATCTAGAAGCTGTAGACGTAACAATCAGCTTGAACCTTATGCATTCTTGCGGTGCTGCACTCGCCACTTGATACTCCTCAGGTATTTCCACCGCCGTCGTCATCACCCCGTGTCCGATGAATATGAGCCATTGCATACGCGATGGCTGCATGGAGCGGGGGGGCTTTGCTGCTGAAGGTCATATGAGGGCGTACTGCAAACAACATGCGGAGCACGGCATGGTGACCATCACGAGCAGAGTGTACGTATATGACTCCTGCAAGAAGCAACCGGGTTTCAACGAAGAGGGGAGCAAGACGGCAGTGTACTGCAAGCTACATGCTGATGATGGCATGGTGAAGGTTCTCGATAAGCGTTGCTCATATAAAGCCTGTATGAAGCAGCCGAATTTGAATGTCAAGGGCAGCAAGACGGCGATGTACTGCAACCTGCATGATGAAGACAGCATGGTAAACGTTCGCCGCAAGCGTTGCTCATATGACACCTGCATGAAAGATCCTCATATCAACGTCGAGGGCAGCAAGACGGCGGTGTACTGCAACCTATATGCTGAGGACGGCATGGTGGACGTCCTGAGCCAGCGTTGCTCGTATGACACCTGCTTGAAGCGGCCGACGTTCAATATCGAGGGTAGCAACACGGCCTTGTACTGCAAGCAGCACGCAGGGGATGACATGGTCGACATCATCACCCGGCGTTGCAAATATGAAACCTGCATGAAGACACCGAGTTATAATGTCGAGGGCAGCAAGACAGCGGTGTACTGCAAGCTACATGCTGAAGAGGGCATGGTAAACGTTTGCCGCAAGCGTTGCTCATATGGCGCCTGTATGAAGCGGCCGACGTTCAATGTCGAGGGTAGCAACACGGCGGTGTGCTGCAAGGTGCATGCGGCGGATGACATGATAGACGTCGTAAACCGACGTTGCTCATATGACGCCTGCTTGAAGCGGCCGACGTTCAATGTCGAGGGTAGCAACACGGCGGTGTGCTGCAAGGCGCATGCGGCGGATGACATGATAGACGTCGTACACCGACGTTGCTCACATGACGCTTGCTTGAAGAAACCGAGTTTTAATGTCAAGGGCAGCAAGATGGCGTTATACTGCAAACAGCATGCGGCGGATGACATGGTGAACACCACCACTCGCCGTTGCTCTTATGACACCTGCATGAGTAGGCCAAGTTTCAATGTCGAGGGGAGAAAGACGCCAGGGTACTGCATACTACATGCTGAGGACGGCATGGTGCACGTCCTAAGACGGCGTTGCTCCTATGACACCTGCATGAGTAGGCCAAGTTTCAATGTCGAGGGGAGAAAGACGCCAGTGTACTGCAAGCTACATGCTGAGGACGGCATGGTGCACGTCCTAAGACGGCGTTGCTCATATGACGCCTGCTTGAAGCAGCCGACGTTCAATGTCGAGGGTAGCAACACGGCTGTGTGCTGCAAGGCGCATGCGGCGGATGACATGATAAACGTCGTAAGTCGACGTTGCTCACATGACGCCTGCTTGAAGCAGCCGAGTTTTAATGTCAAGGGCAGCGAGATGGCGTTGTACTGCAAACAGCATGCGGCGGATGACATGGTGAACACCACCACTCGGCGTTGCTCCTATGACACCTGCACGAGTCAGCCAAGTTTCAATGTCGAGGGGAGCAAAACGCCGGTGTACTGCAAGCTACATGCTGAGGACGGCATGGTGAACGTTCGCGGAAAACAATGCTCATATGACTCCTGCGTGAAGCGGCCGAGGTTCAATGTCGTGGGCGGCAAAACGGCGGTGTACTGCAAACAGCATGCGGCTGATTGCATGGTTGATATCGTCTCCCGACGTTGCTCACATGACACCTGCACCAGGATACCGATCTGGGGGTTACTAACTGGCGGTATGGCGACAGTATGTTCCAAACATAAATCCGACATTTTGGTAGGCCAATTGGTTAGTTTTAATGTCAAGTGCTATGCGGTGAATTGTAGCCGAATGTCACGGTGGGGACTCAGTGGAAAGCAGCCTACCCACTGCCACCAGCACGGCCCCTCCCAGGACGGCTTCGTCTGCATTGGAAAGACACCTGCGAGCAAGAGAACTCGTCGTAGCCTCTCAACTCGTTCCGTGACCGTCCCCCGATTACAAGTGAAGGCCGAGTGTATGTTTTGAAATGTTCCCGAGCGATCCGGAAAAATGATGTAAGCAGTCAGGTCGGACTAGATCTGCAGTACCGCTTTATAGTTGTCATAACCAGGTATTTATTGCAAGGTAGTGGCGTTCGCGCCAAATACGCTTGTCGTCGTGTCGACTCCAGCGGTTGCTGTGTTTGTATCCCAAGAACCGTTTCTAGGTCGAGGCAATGCCGTGTATGTTTCGTGGAGCGAAGCGCAGGTTAGATTAAGGATCACTAGGGCGCCCTTGCTTCATGCATTTTTGATGGGGACATGAGCTGCATGTATGCCGTTCCACCTGTTTCGACAGCTAGAGCTATTCAATATTTTGCAAGCCACACGAAGGCATCGCAGAACCTGTCCGCCGCAAGGGATGTGCTTCATATGGTGTGAAGAACAGTGTCAAGGTCATTGTTTCTCTTTACGTTTTCTGGCGTCACCGACATGGAATCTGACGGCGTAGTTGGTACTAAAGATGACGCTACATCTCATGGTTCCAACCCTGTCTTGTTGATTCGAACAAGATTAGGCTTAGGCCTGGGCTACGTTCTGTTCCAGCGTTAGTGTTGAAGGAGTAACCCGATCCGGTAGATCCACTTCATAGTCAAATCTATAAGGGCATTACAATATTCATGCGATCCATGTTTGCACGTGTGTCAAACGTAGTCTGCATGGCAGTTCAGCACTTCATTGCAGCGAACATTTCCTTTAAGTCGAATAGGATGTTGACGGACATCCTCGTGACCCGTGATACGATATAAACAGCATCTTGTGACTGCGGTACCCATTATTCTGGAGACGCCATTTAAAGTATGTACTTACAGTACTTGGACGGAGGGTATTCTTTGGTCGTGTGATGTATCATTTTGATATACATTTTGTCACAATTTGTGTGAAATATTGAGCTCCTGAAGCGGCGAGCCTGATGAGCAAATGGGTCCTCCCCCACTGTAGCGCGCGTCTCGTTCAACAACTGTCGTAGCACGCTTTGAAACGGTCAGGTACCGTGCCTTCAACACAGTAGCACGGAGCGTGATCGTTCTCAAGCGGGGACGTCGGAAAACAGGGAGCAGGTGGCGTGCCGTTATATTGTAGTTATATATAGGCTATCAACCATTTGTCAACTTATCGTTTATTGTGTAATGGTTGTGGGTTCGATGTACAGCTCTATCTCACATACAACGCTTTCGGTGCCGGACATGTCTTTTTTTTACGTGTTCTGAAATATGTGACCCTTTTTCCCGTCAATGTTTTAACTGTTCTAGAACTGCATCGACGTTGACGAGGGTTTCTTTTCTCACGCCTACGTTCTGTCTGCCCTGCCTTCGACGTAATTACAACCAGTCTCTGAGATATCTGCGGGCCTCTATTGCCGACTGAAAATGTAAGTAAGCTCGTTGGATGGTTGTTTTAGCAGAACAGCGGCTAAGGTGGTGTACACTAGTTGACGGGTCAGGGGATTCCACGACGGGGACAATCCGTATCGACAGCCGAGTGGCACACTGCATATTAAGGCGCTCGGATTATTTTGTACCCTGGTGTTCTCTGCTGTGAAGTATCGTTCAGAGCGGTAGTCCCTTCTGATAGCATCGCCGACGACATATTTATTCAATGTCAGGTTTCCTTTTTGACGTTGACTACATTATCCCGGTATACCTTTTTCGAGTTGGTGCAGCCGATCGTAATCTGGTCGCAAACACGAGGCACCAGGTACGCCTCATGTTATGACATAGTATGTACATTCCAGCACGTTTACTTCGTTTACCTGTTGCCGCTACAGGCAGGTTTCGCGTCAATCGTGTTTTTGCTCTTCCCGCCATGATTGTTTCGAGATAAAGTAGTTTAGACTATTTTGTTCCCCGTGAAGCTCAAAACAAAATGAGATTAAAAATAGAGCTCAGAAAATTACAAAGCTCCGGGTGGTTGTTAAAATGTTCAGCTGCATTGCCGAACGAATTTAATGTTTCAGATACTTGTCTATCGAGTGCACTTGATCAGTTTTATCGAGGAAGCGCCGCATCCAAACCTTCATTAGGACAAAAACTCACGGTGAGAAGAGCTCTTGCCGGCAGCAAAATGACTGCGTTCGAAACAACTGTCTTCATTAAGGTACGTGAAGCAACAGCAAAGCGTAGACGGAAAAGAGACACCAACGGGTTCGACGTTGCCTGCCACACTGAAAAACTACCCGACTATCAAACATTCAGCGTGATATGAATCGTTTCATAGCCTTTGATTGTTTGTGTACTGTCCCCGCGCTCTGAATGTCCGCTCTTTCCTTAACGGATGGGGACAAATAAATTGAAACAAGAGCACTATCCACTCATATTGTTTTATTGATAGCATGACGAGTACAGTGTAGTAGGAGTACGCTTTCTGAGGGGGGGGGGGGGGGGTTGGCAACAAACAACCCCCGCCTAATGTCTCAAGACCATAGCACAACTAAGTTTGGGAAATACTTTCGTATTCGACGTAAGTTTGTTTTTAAGGCGTGATTATTGCCTGGTTTCCCCCATTTTTACCCATTTTTCAACGGATTTTAGCATGACGCACAAAGCGGAGATGGTCCAAACAAATGCCTAATTTCGAATAATGGCTCATTGACCTCAATGTTTGAGATCATGGTACTAGTTTGTCCGAAATAACGAATCGGTTGCTATCTGTTTGTGTGCTTTATCGGACCGACCTGGAGCTGTTTGTAAACACGCCAACACGGTCGATTTCCGTGGACCCCCTTCAAGCTGCCGAAACCGTGCCTCGCAGCCTCGTATCAACATTTGTTTTTACTTTTTCGTGGTTCGTGTCGCGGAATGTCGCGACACGTGCCACAGTGTTTGGCGATATGTCACGGAATTTCGCGACATGCCGCGACACGTAGGATTAGGGGGTTAGAATTAGGGTTAGCGATAGCGACACTTGACGTCACACTCCCCGCGACACTTGTCGCGACACATGGTGGGGTGTCGAGGCATGCCGCGACATGCGGCGGCGTGCCGCGGCAGGGTCCGTAGCGTGTCGCGACATGTGCCACGGCAGAATCAAATAATGTACATGCCTCCGCAAAGGGCTCAGTAGTTCAGTGGTGAAACAGTATGAGGTGGAGATCACGAATCCGACGTCGTAACTTACATCTTCGGGAGTTCCATGCGCAAGCGGGTGTTCCAAAACCCTCTTTATCTGAGCTTTCATAATATTTGCAGATATCTTCTAACGTGTCTCCCACCTTGTTGTCTGGTGACTGTTCTGCGTGCCTTTACTGCCACTCTTAAGCGTCCGAGCGGAGTCGATTAACGAGTTGGTATAAATGGTTAATTTGGTACGTAGACGAAACAACAGTCTCCACTATCGAAAAAACAAAACTGGACATACAGTAGTGTATTGGTAGAGATAATGCGGCTGGTCTGTACCGGGGGCTGGAATGATAATGTATGATATAATTTGGGGCATTTTAGAGAGCCACACGGAGCTATTCCTTTATAGAAATGTATAACGTGCAGGCGGGCATCCCTTCCCCGGGCTCAAGCAAATACGAGACTGCTGCTGCTGCAAGACTCAGTAGAGACGAGGTAGTTTGTGTTGGTCCGCCAAGCCCGGGATTTGTGCCCCTTGTTTGCGGCCCCAACCTCACTGTTTTGGTTTTCGAAGGGGCGAGGGGGGGTCGAAAGTAGCCGGAGTTCCAGAATGCTTGATGTCTCCTTATTGATTCACGCCTGAGTTAGATCGCAGGAGGTGAATGGTACACCCCCATATGGAGGATTGATGATCATAGACATCGGTAGGCCGTAGGAGTTAGGAACTCGGCCGATAATATACAGGGGGGAGAAGGAAGAGAGAGACGGTGGCATTGGGTTGTCGAGATACTTCGGGAATTACTGCAGGCTTTGATACAGGTATCAGGCCGAGGGGAGGACTCTCTTCTCCACGGCTCAGAATACAATAATCGCAATGCAATTCATTGCATATAAATTATTACGTTCCCATGATATTTATTACATAATTTGCCGCAAACAAGGGCAAATCATAGCTACAATGCTGGTCTTGACTCTTGGTTAGTTACGTACATGTTTCTAAACATTTGATAGACAGGGTTTGCTTGCGAATGCGGTGCTAGATTTCCTAGTAATTTTTTATATGTTGCCTAAAACGTCCATCGGCAGCTGCGTGACAATCGGTTTCTATGCAATCCTCTATCCCCTTCGGCAATATGTATATAGTAATGCAACTTGGTATTGTTCTCCAGAGACGCCTTGCGCTCGTGCATTGCGAACTTCTGTTTAATGCCGTCGCGTCGTATTCGTCGGTATGTTCGCATGCGGTTACCACACGGTTCTTGCCATACACCTTATACTGCTTTATACCGTCTCGCGGGAATATGTCCTGGGTTTCATCTCTCATATGTAGTTATCAATGTACCACAGGTAAACATGTGAAATACCAACCGGTGGATTGGTAGCAGAAGGGAGAGCGGAGGTCATACCATCCATGACGAAGGTCAGCCGTGAATAACGACTGCGAGCCCACCCTACTAAACAGTGGGTAAATAGCGAGAGGGTTTCCCAGGCCGCAGGAGACAAAAAGACAGCAAACGCACGAGCCGCTGCTTGTTTCGTACCGTAGGCAATAACTGGACACCGGTATAGCGCTACGCCTGTTGTGCTAAGGACAAAAGGTGACACGTATTCTACGTAAAAACAGCGTCGGAGCATCATGTAATACGACCCGAAGCCGAAATCAGGCAGGAGTTCCGACTACCTTACGATTGTACCTTTTCTCCAGTAGTGTGGCAGTTGATGCCGAATACACAACGGGCACTTGATCGAATATTACATGCCTGGCAAGTTGAGTTAGGGGCTCGAACTGCCAACCACTGCAGTCTTGGGTACGTCCTGTTCTGTACCAGGCCTTCGTCGGTGTTTCACCGTCGGTAGCAATGATATTCCGTTCCTGAGTCGCACAGCAGTTGCAGCCATCTCAGCCGTGACAAAACAGAAGTATCGTATCGCGTACGATGCGACCATATCAACCGCTGTGTTTTCCCCAAATGATCTGGTTGGGATGCAATATCACCTTCTAGTCTGGACGATTCGATTCTTCTTGTCCAATTTACTGAAACATGTTCACGTGGAACGGCCAAAATACTCGTAACCGTTAGCAGGCTTTCAAGGCAGAGCGGCCAAGATCACGCTGAACGACGGCGGGGGGTCCCTCTTGTAACACCACACGAATTTGGTTCCATATGAAACCACCCTAGTGCCGTGGCGTTTCTTAACGACTAGCAACAGTCGTTGCCCTCGGCTAAAAGGCCGGTCTCGAGGTGCGTATTGTCTTGCGCTGAAACAGGTATTTGATTATACAAACAGTCACACAGGTCAATCATGTATACATAACGAATCCCAAAAGGAATACCATTGGTCAATTCCTTCAAGTTGTTGGTAAAACCTACGTACGTATACAGTAGACGAGCCAAAAGATGGACCCCAAATTGGGCTCGCCCAGTGATGCCTAAACCTTAACCCCAAATATGCCACGTTCAAGAAGATTATTTATTTACGTACACTCCGTTTTGAATTCAAACTCGTGGCTTTTCCTGTCAAGGTACGATGGGCTACGGCAACTGTTATAGTGTCTGTGCGAGCCTTTCCAACAGTGCAGACCGACCCGTCTTGGAGGGGGACATGATCAGTGCAGTGGGTAAGTTGTTTGTCAGTCAAACCCCACCGCGACATTTTCTGACAACTGGCGACCCTGCATTGGGCTCTGACGTTCAAACCCAACCTCCCCCAAGAAGTGCGGACGTATGACGTGTGCATGCAGTGGCCGCCCCACAAGTCGGACAACCTTACCCCGGCTCCGTAGTGCCGAAGCCATGTGAAAACCGTTGCTTGAGGACGTTCACTGTGCCGTTTGCTGTAAACGTTATTACCTCATACTGCCGCATTGTTTTCCTCAACGTTGAAACATTGTACCCGACTGCACCAACCATGTAAGCAACACCTGCTACCGACATTGAGCATGCCGTCGTTAGCACGTTGCTTGTAATATTATGCGTGCTTGCTGCCCTCGACGTCGAACTGCGGTCGATAGGGGCAAGAGCTATGCAAGCAACGCATTTCTAAAACGCTGATCCTGCTGTCCTCCGCATATTGTCTGCCATAGCTCGTCTTCTGGCTGCCCTCGACAATGAGTATCGGTCTCTTGATGCAGGAGGCATGAATACAGGGCATTTTGAAATATCGTTTATCGTAACGTTCTCGGATGTTGTTCGCAGTATGTCGCCTTCTTTGTACTTTCGACATTCAAAGTTGATACCGTAGCGCCCGATTTATAAGAACAACGCCTGCTATTGACGTTCATCGTTTCGTCTGTAACATGATTATTGCAATACGACGCCTTCTTGTTCCCCCCGGCATCAAACGTCGGCTGCTTACTCCTGGAGATATGTAAGCAATGCTCGTGCGTGAGGTCCGCAATGCGGTCGTCAACGTGTTGCTTGACGTACGTTCTGGTTTTACAACGGTAAGGGGAAATCTGCCATTGATCATGTATGTCTGCCGTCGGCAATGCGATCATGGGGTACAAACGCACTGCATCCTACTTCACGACGGAAACACCCGAGATAGAAAGGGAGCCGAGAGCCTTAATATCCAGTGTACCACTCGTCTGTCGGTACACTACTCTGCCGGCAGTGGAATTCTCCTCTGCCGTCAACTAGTGATCCCCGCCTTGAGGTATGCCGTTGGTCTGCTCTATAACAGATCAAATGAGCTGGCTCAGACGTTCAGTCTCGACCACAGAGAGCCGCAGATATCTCAGAAAATGTTTTAAATAGCGTGGAAGACGATACACACAAAACGGAAGCGTAGGAAAATATACCCGCGTCGACGACTCTACAGTTCTGGTACATTCTGAATTAACGGGAAAATTGATCACATATTCGAGAACACAGAAAACAAAGACCTGATCGGCCCCTATAGCGTTGTCGGTGAAGTAGAGCGGTACGTCGAGTACAAACAAAATATATAGTGAACGATGAGTTAATATGGTTATGATATCGTGGGTGTTACTGCGAGATCAAGGCGTGTCGTCTGCTCCCTGTTTCAAGACACGTAACGCACTTGTGCACGTTCACGCTCAGTGCTGCAGTGGAGAACGTCTGGTAATCGTGTTAAGAGCAGTTTACGTTGAACCGACACGCGCGCTACGGCTGGGTGTCAAACCCATTTGTTCGTCGAGCTCGCGCTTGAAAATCTGTCATACTCACAAAATGTATCGAACTGTAGCAAGCAAGACTAGCCAACCTAAGAAGTGCCCCTTCGGTAAACAACTACCAATAATAACCAAAGAATGCTGTGCCAGCAAAATAGCTACAATAGTCTCATGAACAACCTTCGTCATCCACAAAACTGACAACAACAAATTTTTTTTTATCGATAACGGGTCACGAGACTCTGACTCAAAAACTAATTCGATTTGATTGTCTAGAAATACGCAAACCGAATGCATTACATCCGTGCTAGTCTCCGGTCTTACTAAAAAAAAAGGTGTTGAGAAAGGGCCGTTATTATCGAGCAAGTTTTGTCCAATGGGTTACAGTAGTATCACACTCGAATGAGTATCATCCGCGTTGCTTGTTTCCAGTCTCACTCTATCGTAAAAGAAGATTGTTGTTAATGAGAGTGTTGGAGGTGCTGATCGGTTCAAGCGGGAGCTGTAAGATATGGCGGATGCCCCGTTCACTCTAAAGGTGCGCATGCTAAAGGCCGAGGTGATGGAGACACTGCTGTACGGGTGTGTGACGTGGACCCTTGGCCAGGAACACTTCGCTGAGCTCCGAACGGCACACCACAACTTCCTCCTACGGCTCATTGGTTTCCAGCGCCGACAACGCACCGACCATCTCATGTCGTACGTCAAGGCTCTCAAGAAGGCACAATGCGAGAGCGTTGAGACGATCATCCGCAAACGACGCCTTCTCTTTGCGGGGGGCTTACAGCGCACGACCAATGAGCGGCTGACGCGGCGGGTGATGCTTGGGACGATCGTCGGTGGGACGAACCCGGGACCTTGCCGACCAGAAAAGAACTGGGTCCAATGTCTAGCAGATGACCTCAGGGTTTTTGGAGCAACAGAGGGCTCCACAGAAAGCTCCCCTTTACTGTTCGGAGCAGATACGTTACTATGGCAGAGGGCGTCTAAGAAGAGTGGGGTGTGGTATCGGGGGGTCGTTGAGGCGGCGGACCATTTCATGGCGAGGTGGCACAGGGCCGAAACGGAGAGGAGCCGGCTACGGAATGCAGCTGAGGACGCCTAGAGAGGCGACAAGGAGAGGGGGGGGGGCTGTACTGATACAGCTGTCGACGAATGCAGAAACGAAATGGTAGATCGTGCGGCAAGGTAGCGGTTCGACTAGCCCTTGAATTATATTATTTGATTTATTTTGTTTGGTTGTTTGTTGTTGATTTGTTCACTTGGGGGGGCGCGGCAGAGGTATCACCGGCTCCTGACACCGCTATTGATGAGAGTAGGAAGGAGATGGCAGAAGGTGTGACATGGTCCCCGTATCGGTTTTGTAGGAGAGACGGGAACTTGTTATTTTCATCGCCTTGAGAACGATGTTTCTCGTTTCCTCTCTTCTATTAATAGTACAGTCCCGGCCCGCTCATAAGAAAGCAGAAATCGGGCTTAGGCTGACGTTCTTATTTGAGAAAGGGGTGTGTCGCACACTAACTTCAGTATAATAGCTGTCGACTTTCTTATTTCCCCGTAATGTTTAGGCTGAGTTTCTTGTGGGGCACTTTCTTATTAGTGGGCCGGTAGTGTAGTGTATTCTTTCTTGTTTTTTGCCTTGTTTCTCCCTTTGTTACCGCCCTATGCCGGTGCCTTCCTCTTCTTCGTGTTGCTCCGTCCGTGAATCTCAGTTATATATCTGTTCCTCTTGGGTACGTGTGCATTCCTTTTACTGTTGTTGTAGGGGCGCTTCTGTCTCCCTGCGTCATTTGTATTATGTTGCATTTCATCATTCGTTTTTTATTTGTGTTTTTGTTCTTATTTTTCGGTTCGTGTCGTTGTGTTCTCGTACCCGGTACGTTAGCATCTCACTTGCTTTACCCAATAAAAATACTAATTTGCGTTTATTTTGTTTTGGTTTTTCTCTGTTTCACAACAGTATGTGATCACAGAATTTGTATCTCTCTTGGATTAGGAATCAGGACAGACACTGGGTGTACTGATGTGGTTGGGTAGAAAGAACGGGTTCAATGTGGGAAGACAACACCCACACCCTCCCCCTTCCCCAAGGTCACAAGATATCTGTATCTCATTGTGTACGACTGTTGGGTCGAGAGCACCCACACTACGACGACTATAATAATAGCTGTGTGGTCGTCCGTACTTTCAACATTTCTTGCAGCGAAACAAATCCGTCCAACCAGCTGGGTGAAAGTTTTCGTACCCGGATCTGATCCCATTCAGCACCGTGCTCCCACCCACAAGATGCAGAAATAAATATAATTAGCTCTTCGCCGGAGCCGCCGAGAGCCGAGAGTGCTAAGCGCGAACCTTAAATCTTGAGTATCAAGCGCGAACCGTCCTCCCACGTATCGGTCGTAGGATCAGGATTCTCGGTACACTACGAGCACACAGCAGCAGTACAGTTCTTTTGGTGCACTCGTACGAGTACACAGTAAAACCTATATAATAACAATCTGGGTGTACAATAATTGTCACCCCAGCGTGCACGATTGTTTTTTCGCTACGTGTTGCTGTAGTGTTCGTCAGACCCATATATATGTTGTGCCGTGCACAAGTAATGCCTAACGACACCCAAGATCCTTCAAGAATGCAAGGCAAGGGCAGTGCTTCTTGCCACGCTCTTCTTGGTACCACTCCGTCCCGAAATATAAAAAATGTATTGAAATTAATACGCAACTATATTAAAACGTTCTTATATTTCGGGACAGAGCGGTATGTGCGATGCAGCAGCTAAGCTATCAGAGCGAGCGGTCTGGATACCTGCCCTTTACTGCTCATTATTATTGTTCGCATAAAATAAGCAGCGTTTAAACTGCCTCAGGTATCTGCTGTGCTGGTGGTGTGCTCTGCCTGTGTCTGTGTGCTATACGCCAGCGATCGCCGGCCGACACTCGAGGCCGCGTAGAAGCAGCAAGCTGCGGAATCAGCAAGTTCCAAGCACCAACAACGAGCAGGAGTGCGGTCTATCCTGTACTCCTCGACACACGCTTGCGAGCGCCTCGGTCAAGGATGAAGCTTAGCGTCAGCCACGGAACAAAACATGAAAATAGGAAATAACTGCCGTCAGCATATTTTGACTGCTGTACGTACGTATCATACTCGTTTTGTTCAGAACTGAGAACATTATTCCACTCTGTTGCGAGCTGACGAGGCGTGGTGGTGAGGCGTGGCATAAACCCATACTCGTGGCGAGGCGTGGCATGTACTCATACCCGCATACCCTTGGCATGCCAGGTGTTGGCGACCTTGCAGCACATCACAACCCCCCCCTCCCCCTGTTCAAACAATCACAGATGAGGAACTCCCCAAGGTCACTCAGTGCTCGGCGTGTTTGCGTGCTGATCTGCTCTGTTCGCGCTGTTGTCCTCGGCGTGTCGCACACACCCCACCTCTGTTGCTGATACTCTTCCGAGGCCCATGGTGTGTGCTTGGCTGTCGAGGCGTGCAAAAACTGTCGCGACGCCGCTGCTGTAAGCCAAGAACAGGCTTTGAGGGTCGAGGGGACAAGGGGGTACCCGTGGTGTGATGAGAGGGGGTCACTTTTCTGTCACGCTGATTGACTGGAAAACTGGGGCCACTTTTGTCACGCTGATTGACTTGAAAACTGGGGCCACTTTTGTCACGCCTATTATCTTGAAAATCGGGAACACTTTGAAATTATGCTTTCTGAGTCTCCGGTCCAAGGACCGGAGAATTGACATCTTGGATACAATGGGTGCTGAACCTCCATGCGCACTACGATCAATGGACGTGTAACCATGAACTCCATCAGTATGGCAACGCCCTTATATATTTTACGCCGTCTACCGGGTGGGTTTGTTTATTTAACACTGGACCAAACAGTAGTGCCGGCATAATCCGGTTCTGATCTACAAGACAGGGTTGGAACCGAAACCTTCGGCGTCATGTTCACCAACGACTACGCCCTCCTACTCAATGTCCGTGACACAAGAAAAAAGAACGAGAAATGGTAACCCTTACTCTGTTATTGACAACATATCAAGCATATCCTTTGCGGCGGACCGTATTTGATGTATTCGTATCGCCTGTTATTTCGCGATGAGCTTTAGCTAGTTGTCGAAACATGCGGAACGGCACACAGGCAGCTCATGCATCCTTTAACCTAGCAGGAAGATAGGGCGCCTTAACGACCTTTGCTCCAGCCTGGCCGTCCCTCCTCCGAGAATAAACGGCATTGCCTCACTCTAGAAAAGGTCCTTGGGGTATAAAGGCTGAGACAGCCGGAGCCGACACCCTGACCAGCGTATTTGTCGCAAACTTCACTAATTTGCAATGTACATGTTGCATGACTACTGAACAGCTGTATCACGGATCTAGTCCAACCCAACTGCTCACAACAATGTTCCAGATCGCTCAGTAACATTTCAAAAGGTACACTCAGTTTTTGCGTGAAATCGGGGGGGACTCACGGAACCGTTCGGCAGGCTACGACGAGCTCTCTTGCTGGCAGGTCCCTGGCCAACACAAACGAAGCCGTCCTGGGAGGGGCCGTGCTGGTGGCAGTGGGTAGGCTGCTTTCCACTGAGTCCCCACCGTGACATTCGGCTACAACCCACCACTTGGCACTTGAAACGGAAACAAATCAATTCGCCTATCGTTGTTTTGCTTTTATGGTCGGAACACACTGTCGCCATACCGTCAGTTAGTACACCCCAGGTCGGTGCTTTGATGCAGGTTTCATATGAGCAACGCTTGTCGCAAACTCTCACCATGTCATCCGCTGCATGCTGTTTGCAGTACACCGCCCTCTTGCTACCCACAGCATTGAAAGTCGGCCACTTGATGCAAATGTCATGTAAGCAACGGCGAGTGCGAATGTCTACCATGACGTCCTCAGCATGATGCTTACAGTACAAAGCCGTCTTGCTGCCCTTGACATTGAAAGTCGGATGCTTCATGCAGGTTTCATATAAGCAACGCTTGCCGAGAACGTTCACCATGCCATCCTCAGCATGTAGCTTGCAGTACACCGCCGTCTTTCTGCCCTCTACATTAAAACTCGGTATCTTCATGCAGGTGTCGTATGAGCAACGCCGGGTTACGACGTTCACCATGCCGTCCTCAGCATGTAGCTTGCAGTACACTGCCGTCTTGCTGCCCTCGACATTGAAATGCGGCTGCTTCATGCAGGCGTCATATGGGCAACGCTTATCGACAACATTCACCATGCCGTCCTCAGCATGTAGCTTGCAGTAGACCGCCTTTTTGCTACCCTCGACATTGAAATTCGGCTTCTTAATGCATGTTTCATATGAGCAACGCCGGGTTACGACGTCCACCATGCCATCCGCCGCATGCCGCTTGCAGTACACCGCCGTCTTGCTCCCCTCGACATTGAATCTCGGCCTCGTGTTGCAGGTGTCACACACGCACGGCCTGCTCTTCGTGCTCACCATGCCGTCCTCCTTGTGTTGCTTGCAGTACGCCCTCATATCACCTCTGGCAGCGAAACCCCCCAATTTTATGCAGCCATCGCGGGAGCACCGCCTCATTATCGGCGGACACGGGCTGGTGGTGACGGCGGTGGGAATATCTGAGGAACATCAAGTGGCGGGTGTGGCACAGCAAGGATGTATAAAGTTCAGACTAAGCTGTCTAGTCACGCCTACAGCTTGTAGATATGTCGGTGATAAGCGACGATTAAACGGATTTCGCCGACATGCGCTGCACTACGATGATCCCACAAAATTTCAAATCGAGCTCGGCGGGGAGGGACACTGCCTGCTACACCGTGCAATCTTCGGATACTGTACCGCTGATTGTCAGCTCAAGGATTTAGTTTAGTACGGTTTGAATGAAGAGAGTTTATGATCGGATGGGAACCCAGGGAAAGTATTTGACAACCATGTGAGTCACGGGACAAGGATGTTGTTGCAGTCACCTAATGGAACATACTCTCATGTATGTATCTATATGTTTCTGAAGGATCCGTCTTGTTCCGAACATATCGTTTTGTACAAGAAGCATTTAGCAAACATCTAAGCAGGTCTACACAGCAAGCCTCTTCGGACCCGTTGGTCAAGGTTTGGGCTCGACTCGAACACTGTATCTCGTCTACCAAACGCCTCAAATATTCCCAGGTGCTCTTTATGAGGCCTCATTTGTACGGTAGGCACTTATACATAAGTAGAAGCCAAGTGTTCGCCCTCACACGAGATCATGAGCAGACAGTCTAGCCAATACACGAACTACAGGTACAAGACACAACGTGCCCAGAACACAATATTACTACGCTGCCGCCCATAGGCACCCGCAGGTGACAAGGTGCGTTTATTGCACGCCAACCATTTACCTACTTGTTGTAGGTATTTTATTATTGTTGTGTTTAGCGGAAGAATGCTATCCGTAGGCAACCGACTACCTTTGTGTGCTGATGTTGTGTGTGGCAGATACACACTGACTCTGGACCGCAACGGAAGGATGCGACAGCATGCGAATACCGCAAAATACGTTACAACCTCGACTAGCACCACAATCAAGAGCGGGCCCCACCAAGCGCGTGCGGCAGGCCCGACGTTTCTTGCTGTGGCTAATAAAAGTTGCCTTATTGGGGGCATTCATGCGTCATCAGGCGTCATCAATCACCACCACCACCCCTTGTGCCGCTGTGCTGTCCATCGTATGTGTCGAGCGTCTGGCGCGAACGACGAAATGTTTTACCAACAACATGGTAACATTGAGCTCTGGTGATATGGTAAATTGTTCACGGCGCTATATTTTGCATTTGAAAGAGTGGGTTCAAGATTCGGCGAGTTCATGCCTACTTTGTTTCACATTGTTTTCCAGTATTTTGTGCTGTATTGTGTACGTAACTAAGGCACCATAGACAGCAGAATGCAGAGTGGGTGCTACAACCAGGTGGACACAGCGCAACATATGCACGCCTGCCGACCGCTAGCAGACAAAACACAAGACCACGCGCGTTGGGTGTTTCGTCCGAGATATATTGCTCCGGGCCTATACTGTTGTACTGCTACGACGATGCACCCGGATACAACGCGAAATTCGAAGGCGCTAAGGGGAAACACAGTTCAAGGCCGATGGAGACTGAAACTACATGAAACAGGCCTCCTCACGTGGAACACCGGCTTCTACCCGAATCTCGTAAGGAGCGCATTTCTTGCTCACAAATGAACTGAGCAAGGACATGATATATCTGAGCCATATCTAAACCAGCCGCTCTGTGAGTTGGAGTTTCGTCAGCTGGAGGAGGCGAGAGCAGCAAGGTCGTCAACGCTGGAGTCTGTTCACCACCAGGACCCCGGTAGTGTAAATGCACGAGCTCGGTACAAGCTAAATCGTGTGTCTATCAGAGGTCGAGGTCGGTTAGGTGACCCCGAAATATCGGTTATCACCAACGGCAATGGATAACGGGAAGCAAGTACCACGAACTGTCCTTGACCTATGTTGACCAGACGAAAAGGTGTATACATGGTGTCCAATCCAAGAATTGAACTCGGGTTTCCATTCATAGATGTTTTATTTCTTAGACTCTACGATCTGTACAGCTTGAGGTCTTGGCTTCTTCTTTACTGTGATTTGCGGCATTTTGCAGCAGCAGAAGCAAAGCAAGAGTGTACTTTAAGCATGCAGCTGAGAGCGCAGGCGATCCATAGTCGACAGACTAATGCGCATACTAAATGTATATATACACGCACCACTATACTTATATATACATTCAACGAGGAGAATACATGATAGATGCTCCGACCAACAACCAACAAGCGCGATATTTATCAAACTCGTCACATCCTCCTTCAAACAGTGAGTTACGGGTTAGTGGTGCACGGAACGACTTTTTACCTCTGCACACCAACACAATTCATTTTGTTTTTAGCCCGCACACAAAGAGGCAGTGAGCATCGATGCGCCTTCTTAAACCAAGTCGTTTATATCTGTGACAAAACGAAAACTCAATTTTGATCACAACACTTAAACCACCTTCGTTTTTACACCTAACGCTGAAACCAAGTCAATTGCTATCTCTGTTTTAAAACCAAGACATTTTCGATGCTCCGACAACAAAACTAAGTCAATTTCAACCGCGCACACAATACCCAAGTACCCACACTTGAATTCAGTGCAATCCGATCAACACACCAAAACCAAGTATTTTCTGGCTGGCAAAAAAACTCGACCATTTCCATCCAGACACGACGTAGAATAAAGTCAGTTTCGAACAACGCACCAAAACGTAGCCGGCTTCGATACGTACACTGAAATCGAGTCAATTCACAACCTCGTCACAAAAATGGCAATACCGACCACGCACAATAAACATAACCCCTAAACTGCGACCAACTACACATAACTAAATTCAATATATATCCGAACTAAGCCAACTATTTTACGCCCATAACACAAGAATCATATATATATTGCAACCACATACTCAGAAATGTAGTCAATTTGGACTCCCGCGCTAAACACAAGGCGTTTCGCTCCTCCACAAACACCCAGTTAGTTTGGACCCCTTGTACTGCAATAAAGTAAGTTTTAATCCCCTACACAAAACGAAGATGTTTCAAAACGTCGTGCTATTTTACAGTAACCGTATGATTCTGTATCAAGTGCTGTGTTTTTCAAATTGTTTTGGCGCCACTCCCCTAAGCTAGCTCCGTAGGGAATTTTGAATTACTTCTAACTACAGAATACGTACTACCCTATTTGTGCCCACAACTACCGTGCGCGTGCACGGTGCAGGAAGCACGCCATACAGCAGCTGCTGTAGTCGGTAGCATCGAGTTGGCAACTGGTGGGAACGGGGCGGAGTCTATTCTGAAGTTAGCTTATTTTGCAGATTGTCTCTATTTCCCTTGTGCACCTACCTCGTCTCGCGTGTTTTAGCTGGGCAAGCGTCAAGATTTCCGGCCTAATTGTGTTTTTGTATGGTTTCAGGGTCCTCGTACGGTTCCTGCATCTTTCGCTTAGGTCTGTGTAAAAGGAAGAACGAGGCACTTGATAATTCCGCATATAGTAGAGCCACATTCCTTGCAATGTCAAAAAGTCGGCGTAGCAGTTTCAGACAGAAGAATCGAGAAATGATTGATCAACTTGAAATTGGAGTGGAATATTATCTGCACAACGTGAATTTCGAGTTTACTGAACGTTCAGGAATCCACTACTTACTGAACGTCGAGGACGGATTTGCGGTTTTAAAACGGCTGCAAGATGTGGGTTTTTCGCTCGGGTGTTCGGCATGTGCTTCGGTTTCAACTACGTAAAAACGCAGAACAACAGTAGCACAATAGGGCTTGCCCTCGGGCCGCCGACAGATTATAGTCGACCCTCGGAAAAACAGAGTGCGGGAGGCATGGGAAAAGTGTGCACTTACATAGCTCGGGAGATTTGTGTCGTCCACAGAGGGAACCATGTTGTCCTTAACTTTTTTCAAGCTGGCTACAGGCGGAACCAGATATCACTCCCGCGATTAGAGTTTTAGGCGCAGGGCAGCGTGCACCTAGTTGTTAGCAATCGTGTGAGCACTTAGCTCCCGCCAGTCAACGTTAGGTTGGGGTGGGCGTTGGTAGGATGGTCTGTGTGCCGGGCCGTGCGGTGGTTGTTGATACTTATGTTCATGTGTGCTTTGTCTGTGTTCTCAATACTGCGGTTTCCAGTCCATACGTATGGTATAAACTTGTCGTTGAGTCAATGCGGAATCCTCCTTACCACCGCGGACATTGCTGCTGTTAGAAGGTGGTGGCTGCGAGTTCATGCTACACCAAGAATCATGTTGTACTTGGGTTGGAGGCTAAAGGGATATGGCGGAGCCGTGCGCTGCTGTCGTAGAGATGCGCTATGCGATATGCGATCTTGCGCACTCGCACGGTCACAACATCAAGATTTGCAGATAAAATACCCAGAAGCTTTCTACTACTATATTTTATATGTCATTAGACAGAAAAGTGACCAAGTACACCATTTGAGAATATCAATACATCACGCCAGTCGTTTTGTGCAATCTATGGACATAATATGGAATCGTACATAACTCAGTAGGCACGCTTTTCGATCAGGTTCATAAGCAAGCCGCTCTTCGGAGTTAAAAAATGTGTCTACAAATAAAAAAGACAACAACAAACTATAAAACATCATTTGATACCGGTACAACAATTGACCTTTCACGACCTGAGCAGAGCGATCGGCGACAACTCACATGCCGACAGCCCACGAAACATAATTACGTGTGGAACGGTAACCACCCACTCTGTCAATTTCCTGCCATCCAACACAACACCAGTGCTAGCCCAAATACGACCCTTGCGTAGGGATACTCTCCACCCTACTCGCGCAGCGGTCGCTAGGGTGGAGACGGGCGAGCTAGCCATGTTACATATTTTGGTAGTAATGAAATTGATCATAACCTTTGCATCCTCCCCGGATCTCTCCCGCCTGTAAAGGCCATTTCGCGCGGATTCTTCGCCGGCGCGCGTGTCCGCCTCGACCGTAGCGCCCGACGCCGACGATACCCTCGCTAGGCGTCGCAAGTGGCCGTGCAGGCGATCGACGTCGAAATCTACGACTTTTGGTTTCGCGCTCTCCGTCCTATCAGCTTTTCGACGCAACCAATGCCGGCGTCATTCGTGGCCTTGTGGCCGGCTTACTGTCCTCCGATCTGCCGGCAAGGCGTGTCCATCCGAACTGCAAAAAACATTGCTGGTCGGTGGTGAAAATGCGTGCACCAGGAAACATAATAGCGATTGAGCCAGCGTTCCCGCCAAACAAAACCAGGGGTGCAAGGCACCCAACGACCCACAGGGTCTTTGTAATGTTGTCCGCTTATAATTTCGATGATTGTATCGCTGGTGGTGGCAATCACCGGTTACTTGTTCGGTGCTTGGAATGCCGCAAAACAAAAAATAACGAGTACTCGCACAAAAATGTCAACCAACATCGTTTCGTGGATCACGGTGGGAAACTTATGGATATTCTGCTGCTTGTAGGCGCAACGTGTGGTCGACTTAAGTAAGAGGGGTGCACGTGATATTTAGCATAGCTACTGTACTCTACTACAGGACTCAAGAAGAGCAATAGGCGAAGCAAATATCCTCGCCCTTCAGAGGTGGGGCTGACGTCAGTCCAGTTCCGCTAAGAGAGAGATGTACCCACCAAATCTTCACAACGTACAGTAGTTCAAGGATCGACTTCAATCAACAGCCCGTCCACCCTCGAAAAGACACCCACCGACCAGCTACAGCCTCTCAAGTGGTCCCTCTAACCAAATAATACGGCCTCAAGCTGTGGCAGCCAGCATCGGGGCGTCAGACTCTTAACCGCGAGGATCCTGTTGACAATAACCCACGTGCCAAGGCTCCACTAACTTCTGGTACGAACGAGTGCGGGGTAATTAATAACATCAGCGATGCAAGCAAAAACCAGAAACGGGCAACGTTACACTTGACCCAATGGGTCGTGGAGTGCCTGGGGACCCTGGTTCCGTTGGGCTCAGATTCTGGCTCAAGCTATAATAACTTTCTTGGTGCACATCTGGACGACCGACTTTCTGTGTTTTTTGCAGCTCGGAGACGCACGCCTTGCCGGCAAATCAAGGGACAGTACGCCGGCCACAAGAGCTCGAATGCCACCGGCATTAGATAGAGGGGGGATGAAATAGCGTGTGTTACTTACTCAACAGACTTTTGTGATGGCCGTATCGATCGGTGTATGCATTTTGGGCTGCTCGGTATTTTGTGATCCTACGAGAACAAAAAAACAGATCAGGATTTCCTCTCGAAAAAAAATGTTTTTGTCAGATATATATTGCTGAAACTTTAATCCAAAAATCCGAAAAGCGTGATATAAAATATATATACAAGGGTTTTGCGGCTGATGGCGCCCGATCAATGAATCGAAACCCAGGCCTTGGTAGTGGCTGCCAGTGGGCGTTAAAAGGACGCCTACATGGTGTCGACTAATTAATACGTAGAGGATGTGATTACGCACTTCCTTCACCATTATCATAGTACACATCAGACAGGGTAGCAACACGCCGCAGTGTGGAGGCGGTAGAGGCATGCTGGTTGAGAGCATTCATATTGCCGTGCGAGTAGTGGTAGGTAGTGGTTGATCAACGAATCCAAACGAAGACCTTCGTAGTGAATGCCAGTGTGCGAAAGAAGGACGCCTGCTTACTGTTGAATGAGTCATAGAGGATTTGATTACGCGTTTCCGCCACCACTCTCATGGTAAACACCATACAGGGTATCATAGCAGCACGCCGCAGAGGGGAGGCAGTGAAAGCATGCTAGTAGGAGGAGGAGGAGAAAGAGAAGGAGGAGGAGGAGTAGGAGTAGTAGCAGTATTAGAAGTAGTAGTAGTAGTAGTAGTAGTAGTAGTAGTAGTAGTAGTAGTAGTAGTAGTAGTAGTAGTAGTAGTAGTAGTGGTAGTGGTAGTGGTAATATCTATATTTTTAGATGCTGTTAGTCTGTCTGTAATCATGATCTCGCGATCCAGAACGCTTCAGCCCAGCCTTGCCCCATAGATAGGGAGGGTGCCACAACCAGTGGAATGCCCGGTCTTATGCCCGGCCGAGTCCTGGTCGTCGCGCGCTGAGCATCGCCCCAATCCCAGCAATAGTTACAACGGACGGTAATGTAAGGGCCAATTGAACTCTAAATTTATTCACCAAAGGTCCTTATATTTCCGTTCAGATTGCTACATGAATCACACTGGGAGTACTATTGTCATGGTCGCTCGAGTCTCTCGGTCCAGAGCGTTTCAGTCCCGCCTCGCAGCATCGGTAGAGAGAGTGCGAGACACAATAAGCGGGACACTGAGTCTCAAGTCGTGTCGGGTCCTGGCCGTCGCGTGCGGAGCACTGCCGACAACAGTAGCTTTGCGCTGCCGACAAGGCCGAGCCATTCCTCTAGCCTGTTCTCGAGGGATGGCAGCTTTTCTGGCTTTATTTCGGTTCAGTTAATAACAGGCATCCCTTTGGTCTATAGGAACAGTGCCGTGCGGCGGGATTGCGAATAGCACAGCTGAGCCAGCTTTGCCGCCAGCACAGCAATCGGTAGCAGTAGCAGCAGCAGAAAGCAGCAGCAGCAGACAGCAGAATGGAGCAGCAGCGAACAACACCAGAAGCAGCAGCAGCAGCAGCAGCAGCAGAAACAAAGAGACGACAGAGTGGTACCCTAGCTAGTCCACTATCAATCCCGCCCCTGATCGACTATGGGAGTCCCAGCAGAGTTCTCCTCCGTCCAGTAGAGACCCCCACTTGGTAGGGATGGCAGATTTTCTGGCTTTATTTCGGTTCAGTTAATAAACAGGCATCCTATTGGTCCATAGGAACAGTGCCGTGCGGCGGGATTACGAATAGCACAGCTGAGCGAACTTTGCAGCCAGCACAGCAATCGGTAGCAGCAGCAGCAGAAAACAAGAGGCGACATAGTGGTATCCTAGCCGGTCCACGACCAATCCTGCCCCTGATCAACTACGGGAGTCCCAGCAGAGTTCTCCTCCCTCAAGTAGAGCCCCCCACTTGGTAGATATCAGAACGTTCTGGAAAATATGTTGGGATTCTGGGACATAATACACCCATCCATGTACTCGGACTTCAAACATTCAATTATTAAAGCCGCCCCCACGGCCCAAAAACAAGCCAGGGCTCTACCCAGAACAAACCCAGCATACCCAGCGTTAGTAAATCCATCAGCACAACCCTTCACACAACACTGCCGAGATTGCCTACGCCGTATACACAAAACGCACGATGGCAGTCGACATGAACACGCCTAAAGGTCGAACAGCAGTCGGCACCACAACAGCAGAAGCGGTAGCAGCAGTAGACAGCAGAGACCAGCAATAGCAACAGCAGCAGAAGAAAACGAGAGGCGGCCGAGTGGTACCCTAGCCAGTCCGTGCTGACTCCCGCCCTTGATCTACCACAAGAGTCCCCCAGCAGTGTGGTCTTCCCTTCAGTAGAGTCGCTCACTTGGTAGATATTAGAACGTTCTGAGAAATAACTTGGTCTTCTGGGACATAATGCACTCAGGCACGCTGACTTCAAACATTCAAATATGCAAGCCGCCCCCACGGCCCACAAACAAGGCAGTGCTATACCCAAAACAAACCCAGCGGATCCAGCGTGGGCATATCCAGCAGCACAATGCTTCACACGACACCTTTGAGATTGCCTACGCCATATACACAAAACGCACGATGGCATTCGACATGAACACGCCTATCGTTAAAAGGGTAGCGCGATCGAGAGCGCTCCAGCCTCGCCTTGCCCCATGGGCAGGGAGGCTGGGTGCCACACCCTGTGGAAAACTAGGTCCCGCGTCGCGCCACGCCGCGCCGCGTCGCGCCGTGGCCGTCGCTCTGGGACGCCAACAGTCGCGAGCCGGTCCCCGAGCCGGTCCCCAGGGATGAGGTAGCTTATTATGGTTGCATTACAGTTCAGATCGAGAAGCAGGCATCCTTCTGGTCGATAACAGCAGTGCCTTGCGGCGGGACAACATACGGCATTAATCAACAAATAGTGGTACCCCGAACCACGCCAGGGCGGGGCCGAATAAAAGCGGACAGACACAAAAATACAAAATAAGAAAAGGGTCAAGATCCACACAACACGCAGTCAACCACGTATCAACCGACCCACCGACACCCACCCAACCACCCACACCCACCCACGTACAGACAAACAACAAACACCAGATGACTCCATTTCATGTGTCCTCTGCCGTCTCGGGGCCAGAGGTGGGTAGGTACCAGATGCGCAGCCGAGTTGCCTTGTGAAATTTGAAATTTGATTTTGCCCCCCCTGTCAAAAACCATTTTCATATTCTACAAAACCCCGATTTTTCGGAACTCTCGTACGAAGCCGATAATACTCGCCGGCGGTCAGCGAGGACAGAAGGCATGACCGCCCCCGCTGCCTTTGTTCATGAGAGAACGTGGGACCGAATCGCTGTGGATGGGCCCGTGGAGTGTGGGGCCTAATCGCCGACTAACCAGCACACAAGGACGGTGGGGGGCGCGCAGCTTGTGTGTGACCTCAACGGTTACTACTGTGGGCTTCAAATTCCAACCTTGTTTTGATTTTGGACGGCGACCATCGGACAAAACGTCGAGGTCGCGGCATCCCGACTCCGATCAGCGACGCACGGCAATGTGGGCGCGACCAGCACCAAGCCGCGATGGCACATATCCAAGGTCAGCTCGCATGAGAGTTGGCCCTCGGCTGTGAATGCATAATTTTCGCCCCGAGACGTCATTACGTGCAGGCAGCGCAATACATTGAAATAGTTTGGACAGCATCTAACCGCCTATGGTAGCACCTCCAGCTCGGTGCTCGGTGAGCACAGGCTGCCGCCAACGGTCACAACCTCTGCGGGCCCCGTTGCCTTCCCGCTCCCAACCTGAACCCACCTATGCGCTGTATGATCTGACCTTCCCCAATGGTGTCCGCCAAAATGGTATCAACCCCCTTGCTCCGGTTAGGACCCGTTATAGCGGCAAACGTTATTGGCAGTGCTGGACACTGGCCCAACTCGCGAGTGTGAGATACTGTGGGTGGTTCCGCTACAAAGGTCACTCACACTAGCCCACGTTATACTGTACGGCACCAAATCAAACCATTTTACAACCGGCGCCTACATACCGGTAATAGACATACATAGCTTTATCTTCTTTGGTTCGGAAGCTTTCCTCGGCATATCTTGGCACCTCACAGCCACTCTCAGCCTCTAATTGCCGAAGCAGAAGTTACTTGCCTTCCGGAGGTTCTTGGCTTTCTTTGTTTTCTCCTATTTTCGTTACTTGCTGCTTCCTGTTTCCTATGGTACCAGTTTTTACTTTGTCGGCGAGATCATGTTTCCCTTTTCTTCCGGTTTCGGGTTCCTGCGTGTACCCAGTGAGCACGACAGCGCGTGCGAGCCCGGCACTATCGCGGGTATGGGAGGGCGCTGGCCAGTAGAGGTGGGGTCAGAAGGAGCGCGGTCGCTTTTTCGTGGCTAGGCGTGGCGTCTCCATCGAGACACGAGGGGAGCATGAAGGTCCTTGCTGTTGCTGCTGCTGCAATGAATCCAGTATGTCCGACATTATAATGATCGTTTTGTCTGTAATAAAAGAACATTTAAGCCAAGTTCAAGCGGTGCTTTATTTATCGAACAAACATTATTTTTACAGAGGCATCAGCAACCTCGAGCGGGCGAACGAGAGCCACTGTGAGTACCGGGCTTCACGCGAGGTGGGCCACGGGGCTCACTGGGGCAGAGAGGCAGTAGAGCTCGACCCGGACCGAATCGATGGCGAGGTGATCGCGGGTGGGCGGGGAGCGTTTTGTTCGAGTACGAGTACGTAATGTACGTCTTTCTCAGTTTTGTGGATTTTTGTACAACTTGATTGACGCTCGTGCTATGCTGTGCTTTCTCTTTCATACTCTCTCTATATATATAAAGATCGAAGGTACTACTACTACTGCTGTTGTTGTACTACCACACATAGCAGTCACGAAAAAGGCACAATTCACACCCCTAGCAGGCAGCGCAGCGCCGTCCTGCGAGCCATGTTGCTGTGCTTTCTCTTCCTTTCGAACATACAGCTTTGTTGTCCTGGAGTATGGAGATCTACTGTCGTATACTTTTGCAAGTCGCCTGTACGTTCGTTTGTTCTTTGTGTTTTTTGCTTTGTTTGTGGTGTACAACTGCTGTCGCCGTACAGGTATGATAGTTGCTTTGCCACATACATGCCGCATACCAGTACTCATGCATCACAATACAGCAGTAGTAGACGGGTACTGTGCGTTCAGTTGCGTACAGCAATAAGTATTTCGTTGCATTGCACCATGAATCTCTTTGGCCTTTTCAAGTCGGTCTTTACACATAGTGGACTTCTTCTGCCCCTTTCCTTGCGCGAGCGTAGCGGGCGGCGTCAACCGCCCTCGGAGCGAAGCTTTGCTTTCTTTTAGCGATATTTTTTCGTGTTGTTCACCACTATCGTTTTTGTCCTGTATTTGCCGTCATACATATGGAGCTCTTGGCATTATCAAGTCGCCAGTTGCAGCTACAATAATATATGCTCCTCTTTTACCCTTTTCACATTTGGTTCTATTATTCCTTCCGCGAGCGTAGCGGGCGGCGTTAGCCGCCCGCGCAGCGGAGCCCTTGTATGTAATATCCATTCTTTGAAAACCGAGCCTGTGAGTTGTGAGGTTTTCGGCCCTTCAATCAAATGAATGTTCGCGATAAGGATAATCGTCGTGTATATCATATGGCGTTTCAGGCGGAGGGGATGGATGTTAACCCCCCTACGCAGCGTATCCCTCGATCTTACTTAGTGCCCCCCCCCGCCCCCGGAGGACCGAATCTGAAAAAAGCGCACAGCACAGCAGTGTTGTTGTGGTCAATGATTGTTTTTTCTGGGCGGCGCCCTTGTTTTTTGTTTTGTTTTTTTGCAGTTTTTTGTTCGTTGCCGAAAAGACTATGGAAATCATGAAAAAACTACCAGAGGGTACGTATAAACTAAGTATCATATAAAGTGTGTTCGTCCACTCCGAAACTGGCATGTGCCTGCGAGTGAGTACGTCATAAGTTAAAGCAGTTTTTCTTGATTTTGACACATAATATATTTTGGTTTTGGTAAAAAAAAACCTGGTTTGCAAATACATGTCGTGTTTGCGCAGTGCAAAACTCCGAGTGAGACCAGAAAAGATATATAAGCAGATAAAACAACACACCATTGACCACACAATTTGCTGTAGTAATAAACTGTTACTGTTTTCGGGTACTCGTCGTTTGTGTTGTTGTATCCCACGACTCTTCGCTTTTAGTTTCATGTCGGATTCATGTACGAGTATACCGGTAGTGCTTTTCCGATTGTTTTGCGTTTTTTTTTTTCCCCGATTTTTTCCCGATTTTGTTTTTTGTTTTTGTTTTCGTTATTTGTTTTCGACGTTCGGTTTCGCTGATTGTTTCCCTCGGTTTGTTACCGATTTTCGTCAAAGTAACAGAGCAAACCAAATAGAGTTCACCGGACTTTGGCCTGGCACGTTTCCCAACGTGGGTACGTTGTGACGCGTGCATTGGCCAATCTCGGGACGTTGGGAGCGTCTTACGTTGGCCAATGACTGACCTTGAGATTTGTGGCTCAAGGTGTTTTGGGTTCAGGTCACCCAAAGCACGTTCTCAACGTGTACCGTTGGCCACCTGTCTGTAGAGGGCGAAACCTCGTACCCTACAAAAAATCCAAAGCGCTTTGGAGGGTGATATACCGACCCCACTCCAGAGCATTCAATATATACCCCTCTTCGTAGCGGGCTGAAATATTGATTACCCTCCTGCGGAACAAAATTTCAACGCGACCCTCCGGCGGTGTATGAAGGGCACACTCTGGAGGCTAGCGACACCGCCCAGGCCTTTGGAGGATAGAGAAAAAAAAAAACCTGCCTCTAGACGGCGGAAGCTCTAACCCTCCAAACTCCCAACGCCGTCTAGAGGGTAGCCTCGCCCTCTGGAGTGTCAAATTGTCTCTGGAGGGTTTTTAGGGGTAGCCAACTGGCCACGTGTGTAACTTGGTTCTAGAAGGGGATCGAAATAGACTCGATTTCAGTGTTAGGGTCGAAAGTATCATGGTTTTATGTGGGGGATCAAACATGACTTGGTTTTTGTGTTGGGTTCGAAATTGGCCTGGTCTTGGTGCCGAGGGTCGAAATTGACTTTTTTTTTTGTGTCAGGGCCGAAAATGACTCGTTTTAGTGGGGGATAGAAATTTACAAAGGTATGTTCGGTAGGGTACGTACCGAAGTATACCGGGGGTATTTTCTCGGTAAATACTGGTACCCGACACTTCGGTAAGTTCGGTATGTGGCCTCGATACCGGTACCCGACACTTCGGTAATTCGGTATTTTTTCAATACCGGTACCCGACACTTCGGTAAGTTCGGTATTTTTCGCATACCAGTACCCGACACTTCGGTAAGCTCGGTACGCCCGCCCAAATATACCCCAGGTACCGGTATACCCTCGACCGCAATACCGGGGGTACCAGTATTAGTTCGGTACCGGGCTCAATACCCTACCGAACACTTCGGTAAGTTCGGTACTTTTTCAATACCGGTACCCGACACTTCGGAAAGTTCGGTATTGTTTCGATACCGGTACCCGACACTTCGGTAAGTTCGGTATATTTTTCCAATACCGGTACCCGACACTTCGGTAAGTTCGGTAATGTTTCAATACCGGTACCCGACATTTCGGTAAGTTCGGTACGCCTACCCGAATATACCCCCGTACTGGTATACCCTCCATCATAATACCGGCGGTGATTGATGCGGCCTCGACACCGGGGAATCGTGTATGTATGCAATACGGACACAACATTATGATATCATACACAACTTATACAAGGTTTTTATTCGTGGCAGCAGCAGCCGCAGTCTTCTCTACATTTACGTATCTCGTCCTTGGCTCTGGAGTGATACAACACGCTCATCTCGCACCCATCATGAACAGCTGTAGACCCAACACAACAATCACCAACTCGCGACGGTGGGGTTCGAGGCGCCGCCGAGGCGGTGCTATGGCACGCTCTGCGCAAACTTCGTGTTGTGGCAGAAGCTTCTTCGACTGTTCGCCTGTACTCGTACCATGCATCCTATATACGGACTTGAACGCGACATCTCGAATCTATCGCTGCTCTAATTATGTTCAAACACTGATGTGCCAGCAGTAGCTGCAGCAGCACTGCGCGAGGTCGCTTATGATCCAAACTATATGCAGAACTTCGAAGTTGGCGCTGCTGCTTCTGCTCCTCTGCTGCTGTGTTCTGCTGTTGTTGTTTTTGCTGGAGCCGGTGCTGCTGCTCGCCGTGCTGCCGCTTGCTATACGTGGTTGGGATGGCGGCGTCAGGATTTCCGTTTTTTCCGCTGTTGCCGCCCCAATCTGTTTGCTGTTGCTACAAGTACACATTATTTAGGGTATATTCGGTAGGGTACGTACCGAAGTATACCGGGGGTATTTTCTCGGTAAATACCGGTACCTGACACTTCGGTAAGTTCAGTATTTTTTCAATACCGGTACCCGACACTTCGGTAAGTTCGGTACTATTTCAATACCGGTACCCGACACTTCGGTAAGTTCGGTATTTTCCCAATGCCGGTACCTGGCACTTCGGTAAGTTCGGTACGCTCACCTAAATATACCCGGGGTACCGGTATACCCTCGTTCACAATACCGTGGGTACCGGTATTTTCTCGGTAGGATGCTTAATACCCTACCGAACACTTCGGTAAGCTCGGTACTTTTTCAATACCGGTACCCGACACTTCGGTAAGTTCGGTACGCGCAACAAATATACCCCCGGTACCGGTATACCCTACCGAACTTGCCTTTGGAAATTTGCATGCTGTTTGTCTGCGGGCCGAACATAAGTTGACCTTGGGATGCGGGGTTAAAAGGCGCACCGTACATTGTTATCCCCTAACCTACTGTTCGAACGACGCCCGAGATGACGAGATTCGAAAGATATACAGTATTTAGTGCGTAAGTGTATGCAGCGCCTTACCCTATATCGACTGTGGATCTGCTGCACAGTATAGTTAGCAGCAGCAGCACCAGCAAGCAGTGTGTTGTTGGACCTGTGGCAGCATGCATGTACGCAACAGCAGAGACCCCCAGCACTACGTACGTACTGCGTTGTACTTCGTATTTAGTGTAATATTTTTCCCTGGGATATTCTTCCACTCCAGAGCTTTTTGGAGCCTGTCCTGTGAGCACGGACTACCCTTTATAACAACGGATCGCAGGGTCCGATAAAAAAGATCCACACGCAGTACAGTATAGTAGGACGCCACAGAAATACAGGGCGGACAAAACTACCGCACGCGCTTGATGCTGTTTCTTGCTCTGCACTGCTTGTGTGTTTTCTTTGTTACGCACTTACATAATGCAATATTTTGGTGATTATATTAATCTTTACGGAGGTTTCGGGGTATCTAATCCCAAATGTTATCAGATTTGATCAAAATCGCGTCTTATGGGGCCTGTTTGGTGGAAAAAATGCTCCTCCTCGATTTTGTCGATGATAAAATTTGACCAAATGTTTTTTTTGGGTGGCCTTTTTCAACCACCTGGTGATATTTCAGAAAGTGATTGAAAACGCTTTTGCACGAGACCTCGGAGGCATTCAACAATTTTGCATGGGTTATAGACTGTGGGCTCACGACGGATCACGGCGCTATGTACGTGCTTGGCTACTCTTGTACACAGCTGGACACAGCACTCGTGCATCGACCACCAGGGAGAGGGAAAGCATCAGCACCTTGGCCACCATCGCATGTGTTGTGGCCGCACAGCAGCAGCTGCGCCATGGCCAAAACACATGTGTTGTGCCCGCACAGCAGCAGCTGCGCCATGGCCAAAACACATGTGTTGTGCCCGCACAGCAGCAGCTGAGCCATGGCCAAAACAAACCATCAACACAATCTAACGTTTTTTTTTCTGACTACGACCACTACAGCAGCTCATGCTCCGTGAGAGCGAGAGCTCCTTGCTGGCCCACAGCGACTAGACAAGTCCTTACGCAGCTCTGCAGGAGGTTTCCAGTCCGTTCCCTGTCTTCGAAGACCTGGTGGTGAAGGTTGATCACCCAACCCGGCATAGATCACTCGTTCGTGTCGTGGAGTTCAAAATCCCAATTCTGTTCTGATTTTTTTTTGCTTCCCCCATGAAATAAAACCGAAATCACAATAAGATGGCACACCGAATAACGATGTGGTGGGATTTGTTGCCGGTGAAAAATCCGACTTCCTTCCGTTTTCAATCACAAAAATAATACTGCATAATATATGGCCTGAAGTGAAAGAAAAAGGAAAAAAATATGAACGAGAGTCTGGAACTTATGTTGCGGCGGAATGGCATGCGTAACCTAAAATACGTACGTAACGGAATGCTTCCTAGATCGGTGCAACTCCCAATCAGTTCAAAGGAAGCACCGCTCTTGGGTAGTCCAAAAACAAACCAAAACACAAAACCAATCTGAGGGAAAAATGGAAGAGAACTTGAGCGTGCGTGACTGTGAACCGAGACTGAGTACTGTGAGCGTAACAGTAAGGTATTGCCGAAGGTTTCATACGGAGATCTGTTGTGTAGCACTGGAGGTACGAAGAGGAGTTCGCAGGCAGCAGACTGGCCTTTGCAGGACGCTGTTGAGACAAGGAGGCAGACCAACCTGAAAGCATCACGGAAGGAAACGAACTACGAAGCGGTGAGAGACTAGGGACAGGTGGATAGAAGTCCAGGGTGCGTACGTCTAAAACGGCTCTTATCCTTCGTTACATGGGGCTTCAGCTGGGATTTCCGTGCGGCCATGTACAGGTTGACAATTTTGTTCGACTCACATGTAGAAGTACAGCAGCAAACCAAAACATCTTTGATTCAAGTTCACATGATAATATAGAAAGTAAGGTAGGCAGTCGAAACACAAAAAAGTTTCCTGAGTGCTTCCTTCTTATGCTCGTGCAGGCCCTATTTGGGCCGCTTGACATTCTTCGTGCAGGCATCGTACTGTATCAACTTGTACCTGAACAATGCTGTATGTAGCTGCTGCTTGGGGGTGTCGTAAATATTACTGCCTTTGCTTGGGGTAGTCGCTCTGTCGCTCTTATAAAAAAACTCTCGTCAGACTATGCAGATTTTAGATAAAGGATACGCGTACTGCTGTACGTGAATACTCGTAATCGTACGTATAGTCCGTCCGGCTCCAAATATTCAAAATTACCCCATCACCAAGGAACATTTATCTCGGGAATGGGTAGGTTGTTGATAAAAACAGAGACACCTATTAAACGGCCCTCTCGAGACGGAGATGATAACACGTCGATTTTTTTTTAATTATTATTATTTAGCCTGATGTTTTCAAAAAACGTTAATTTCTGGTCTAAGCTTAGGTGGACTGTAATGTCGTCACACAACATTTAGACTGCGTATTTAGCTAGCTCGTCACATTTGCGCCTGGGCTTTTTTTCTGTTTGAAAAAAATCGATAAACTGACGGAGATATCGGCAAAAATACGGATTTTGGAGGTTGTTTTGTTCAAGTTTACTATAAATAATTGTGTGTGGGATATTTATGTAGAGGGCGGCAAACGATGAATTGAAGCCATACGCGCAGGCTTTTTTTTTTTCTGTAAAGCAAAAGTGCGTTAGATATTGAGGATTTATCCCAAAACGACTGATTTAGGCCAATTTTGGCCGGTCTTGGTGTTTTTTTTTCTTGATGCTGTGTTGCATAATCACTTGTTATTAGTGTAAAAATTTTGTTTTCGTTCAAACTCTCAGCATCGATTCGTCTTGTCTTTGCGATCACGAATATACAATTTTCAATGTTCAACTATATTTCTTAAGCTCGGTATGGTATGAAACGTGAATGGAAATAATGTCCCGGATGGACCATATGTGGATCAGCCTATCGCTCGTAGATACTCATAGAGAGAGCTACAGTAGATATGATATGCACACTGTACATACGTACGCGTAATCACAGATGTGTGCAGGTGGCCTCTACGTACAACTGCTACTGCTGTACACAACCTAGAGAGAGCAGACGCATACAACTCGGTATCAACTACTGCTGTTGCATGACACTAAATTTGTTTATGTATCAGTACGCGTGCGTGCAATTTTTGCAATTTTTTTAGTAGGTTTCCAAGTCTTCCGGAGGTTTTCTTGATGCGGGTTACGGGGTCGCTCGAATTTTTGAGTTTTTCTTTCCGTCTGATGCCAGGTACCCTCTGCTGCGAGGCCACCGCTAGCGCTACAGTTTGAACCTCGACATGAAACTAGGCTCATTCGAACGATCTTGTGTAGAGCTATCGACGGTGTTGAAATTACCTCAAAACGTGGGAGCATGTAGGATATATGTATCATCTGGCGGATTGTGTTCTTGAAAAAAGCAGGTTGCAGTATATGGATAACCCATCCCCGATGCAGAATGATATGTACGTTCCTTTCTCGTTGCGACGATAACAACACCAACACGCTACAGCAACAACACAGCAACAACAACCTGCCGTTGTACTAGTACGAGTCCCAACAGCTGTCGAGGTGGCGAGGTGTGGCTCGGCCGGTGTTGTGCTATGTTTTGGATATTTTTGCTGGTAACCGCTGCTGCTTGCTGCTTGCTGTACGTTGCTGTGAGTTCGACCGATTAAGTGATAACGTCAAATTTATAGTGTCACAATTATTGATGGGTAGGTGCTATGATTGCTTTACCTTACGATTTTTTCAGACACCAACATGTTTTTTTTTGGGAAAGATTTTTTTTTTTCTTGGAAAATAGAAAAGTGTACGTACATGCGTCCCTGCCTCTGCTTTAAGTAAGCGTTGTCTACTAACAAGCTGGGGGGGTGTTTTTGTCCGTCTATGTGTGTTCAGGCAGGATGATGAAAACGGAGTAACTACTGTTGAGCCAGTTTTGTTTTTTTCAGGATGATTGTTGAACCAGTTTTGTTTTTTCGTTTAAGTTCTTACGTGATAAATCACTATAGGAATGTACCTATGTTCATCGTACTGGTTGAAAATGAGTTCAGATCTGTTGATTGACCTACACTTGATACATACTGTGAGACGATCACAAGACAAGGGCTTTTTATGACTTTATATCTTCGCAGATTCTACAAGCACTGCAAGGTCACTCACAGGTGTTTCAGGGGTGGCGATATTGCAAATTGGTCCTAGTTTTCAATTATGTATGGGGAATGTAAGCCTTTCTATAGCTGCTCTTTGTCATGCCGAGAACTTGCCGGAATTAGAAACTTGGTTTAGAGATATCATCATAGGGAGTCGGGAACGGGGGAAGCTAAATAACAGTACCTTGAAATTTTAAGGATTGTAGAGAATGCATTAATACTGAGCAATGGAAACAAAATAATATTTCAGATGTCAGTGGAACTATACACGTCATGGGAATTACTACATATAGCGGAGGTACATACATTTGGGGAGCTACTATACCAATGATTTCAAGGCTGCATAGGAATTTACTACTAATAGTTATACATTAATATATGTAGACCCTGAAACCTTTATCGAGTGTTACTCTATGAATGGATGTTGATACCTCAATAGATGTTTACAAAATGACAGATTCTGCTGTTCCAGATTCGTTGAGATAATGTGTAAAGGATGTACAACAATGACGGATATAGCTAATGCCTACAATTAGATTGATGTGTCTAAGATGCTTAGGGGATTCCATACGTTACTCTGTTAGTGAAGACTCGCTTTTGAACGGTTGCATATATATTTTATGATAAGTGGACATCTTTCAATAAACCAGGAAGGTATATACATGCACTCAAAACCTTCTCCCACCCACTTTGTTCCGAGCCACTGTTTATGCCTGTTTGATGGAGACAACCCGGTGTTACTAGACTCCATCGATTCCCTGGACTCCACTCGTCTCCCTGGACTACATCGTTGGATACCATCTTTGCCTTGTACGACGCAGCGTCGCCGAGTCAGTCGTATACTGCGCAGCTTCGCCGAGTAAATTGTGTACAACACAGCGTCGTCGAGTCCGTCGTGCACTGCGCAGCTTCGTCGAGTACATTGGGTACAACACAGCGTCGTCAAGTCCGTCGTGTACTGCACAGCTTCGTCGAGTACATCGGATACAACACGTCGACGTCGAGCTCATCTTGCTCTACACGACAGCAAAACGAGGTGTCGTCAAAGGGAAACGGGCGGCGTCCCGGGGAAGGGGGGAGGAGTGATGGAAGGGAATAACATAACCGGGTCACCAAACGGCCATGGCAGGAAGAGGGGGACCTTTTTAGGGACCTTTTGGTGGACCTTACCCCAAGGGGAGGACCTTTTTGGGGATCGTTTGGTGGACGTGGAGGCCCGCCACAGGGGGGTCCACCACAGACCAGCCAGGCTGGAGGCCCACCACAGGACGGCCAGGTTGGATGGGGTCCGCAGGGTTGTGCAGGACAAGGGGCAACAAGACCGGCAAATCCTGTAGGAGCGGGAGGGGGTTATAATCAGATGGTCCGTCCCCCTCTACCGTCGCCCTTTGGAGTCGGAGGACGATGGGGTCCACAGGCAGCTCCAAGAGAAGTACAACCGAATCCTAGATCGCGGTGGAGACCTCCGATGGTGCCAAGGCCGCCACGGCAACAGCAGCCAGGGTTCGCTGGGCAACAGCAGCCAGGGTTCGCTGGGCAACAGCAACCAGGGTTTGCTGGGCAACCGCAGCCAAGGTTCGCTGGTCAACAGCAGCCAGGGCTCGCTGGTCAACAGCAGTCAGGGTTCACTGGTCAACAGCAGTCAGGGTTCACTGGTCAACAACAGCCAGGATTCATCGGACCAGTGGGAACTGAAGGGTGGCAGGCACCGTGGGGTGGTCAACCCATGATGCGGGGGTGGGGACCCCAGGGAAGACAACCACCCTTACCACTAGGAACTGATGGATCGCGGATCGGACAGCTTAATCCGTTATACGACATAACCGTAGGGTTTTCGAAAGAAGCCCAACGCATGGTCGATCGCCTAGTCAAGGAAATGGGGGTAGAAGAACGGAAGAGCGTTTACGAGTCCGTGCTGCACCGGGATCGGTGAGGAAGCTCTCGAACACCCCAGCCGCGACTTCCGATTGCGGTGCTGGTGGATACTGGGGCAGGTGTAGGAAACTACGTGTCACGGCAGTTTATCGAGTCCATTGAGAAACGTGACGGTTGGGGCAAATCGCTGGTGAGTCCCACGAAAAAGGGCCTACTTACCGCAGCAAACCCAAAGAACAGCGCCATACCCCGATGGAAGTGGTAGACTCGTGCTTGCTACCGCTGGTCTTTGCACCGGTCGACCAGATATTCCGTGTGAATTTCCGGGTGGTGAAAGGACCCCCGTACGCGATGGTGCTTGGAGCCGCGTTCATGACGGATCATCGAAGCATCATCAGTTTCGATGGTGAGGAGGGTTTCCGGCCGACATCATCATCATCGTGGGACAGTACGGGTTGTGCAGGATTTTCGAGGTGCCAATGCACTGCTCAAGTCACAGAGTGAGGGACTCGGGGACCTGCAGCACATTATGGACGAGATGGAAAGGTCGAAGTATTTCTCCAGCATGGATTTGGCTTCAGGATTCCTAAAACTCGAGATCCATGAGGACGATCGGCACCTGACGGCGTTTCCTAACGCTGACGAGAAGCTGTACGAGTACATTCGCTGCGGCTTCGGGTTGAAGCCAGTGCCATCCGCGTTTGCCAACTACATGGGAAGGCGACTGTTACCAGTCAAGGATAAAATAATCAAGAACTGGTTGGACGACATCGCCATCCCGTCGAAAACCCTTGAAGATCATTGAAACGTTCGAGTGTCTACGGCAAGGACGTCTAACCGTCAATCTCCAGAAATCGCATTTCTGTCAATCGGTCATGGAGTTCGTCGGCACGATCGTGGTAGGCTTGGTACCAGGCCGGCCCCGAGCAAGATTGATGCTATCACACAGCTTTCAAGGCCGAACACGGTGGAGGAAGTGCGAGTGCTGCTAGGCAGGACGGTTACCGAACAAGAGCAATGTGATCGAGGATTTCGACGACTCTTTTCCAGGAGACGAGTCGTTGCCAAACGTTTACAAAGGGCCACAGGGGCCAGTGCTCGACGGCGTACACCTCGAAACCTTATGAGTGGAATGTGTGGACGAAACTAGTACTCAAAGTCTTGCAGTGCTGGCAGCCGTCGCATTCACACCCGCAGACCCACCTGAGGCAGATACTCAACAGGCCGAGCTTGTTATTGCACCGGAGCTTCCAGTGGTGGTCATGCTCGACTGTGGGGGGGGAGGCAGCATCCTTGCATCGGAGGGATTGCTGACGGTCAGAGGAGCGGTAGACCAGGACTGGACAGCACTGGAATGCACCAGAGCAAACGGACTGGACAACGGTACGAGGCTACTTAGGGTGACAACCGGGTCGCAGGAATGCCTAAGCATGTTGAGAGAGGCGAAACCAGACGTGGTGGTCGGTGACGCCTGCAGGAGGTTTGAAGGGGTACGAGAGAAGGAGGGAGTATCCGGAGCGAGTAGCTTAGCCCAAGCTGCCATCGCCTCAGACGCGCGAGTTTTTATACTCTAATGTTTGGGCAACCTTCTGCGAACGACGGAATGGACCGACAAAATTCTCCCTGCTTTGGAACGAGCGTCATACATCGTGGACAAGGCGGAGATATCGGCGAGCCAAGTAGGTATTCCATGGAGGAGAAAACGGACATTCGTGGTAGGAATTAAGGGAGGCCTTGCCACGAAGGGGAAGTTAACCGTTTGGAAGCGGAGGTTGCAGAAGATAAAGCAACCAGTTCAGGAATTGGGAGAATTTCTGGGACGAAGAGGCGCATACTTCCTGAAGAGAGGCATCGGAGAGCGAGCGGTATATTCGTTCAGCGAACCCATCATCTCTTTGAACCGTGTTCACATCATGGGGGAAAAGCCAACCGAAGGGTATGTCGCACACCCGGCAGATACGGCACGCCTTGAAGAAGCTGAGGAGTTGCACTTCAACGACTACGCCAAGATCACCACAGGACAGGAACACTATGTGATCCCGCAGACGGTCAACCAAAACGCTGCGTCGAACGTCATCGCAGATTTCACGTCTCCTCCAATGCTACGAGCAGTGTTAGTGGAACTAGCTGTTCAAGGCTCACTGGGAAAACCGGTGCCAAAGGTCGTGGAACTGGAAGGATTGGCCTGCAGGAGGTTTGAAGATTATCTCGCGGCAGCAGAAGTCTTTCGGGTGATTTGCTGGCCCACCCTCATCAGGGACGTGAGATACTACATCCTCTCGTGTGGGTGCAGGCGTCGCAAGCGATCACCGAGTCAACGGGTTGCCATGCTACCGGCAAGGTTTCTGCGACCCGGGGAGGTACTCGATGTCGGACGCAGGCAACAAAGTTCTACTGGTGGCAGTCCACAAAGCCAACAAGTTCTTGTTCGCCTTCCCGCTCCCCACGAAAGAAGCATTCGGAGTAGCGAAGAAACTGCTTGAGGTGATGCTCACATTTGGGCTACCGCTGTATGTTCGCAGTGATCCGGGATCTGAGTTCACGGCAGAGGTGATGCAACACTTATGCAAGCGGTTGAAGGTGACCATCGCCTATGGGCCTGCCGACCATCCTCGTGCGCAAGGGACGGTGGAGAGACTGGGGGGGTGGCTACACGAAGCACTGGGAGAACTGTGCAAGACCTGACCTCGAAGATGGGACGAGTACGTACAGCCGGCACTGTGGATCCATCGTACCACGCCGGACCTACGCTTGCCGGGGAAGCCAAATCCCTTCGGTCTTTTCTTCGGTCGTGATGCGCGCACGCAACTTGATGCTACGCACCCCGAGATCGATGGTGGTGATTTCAGGGGCGGGATGCACAGTTACGTGGCCGACAAACGTCAAGCGTACGAGGAGGTACGGGATGTACGGGTGGCGCTATTGAAAGACATGATGACAGACAGAAAACTCGTGAGAGTCAGAATGCTGAAATCGGTCGGACCTCGGTAGGAACCCGTGTGGTTGTCGGAGACAAGGTACTGGTGAAGGAGGCGGAGTCTGTGATGGCAAGAGAGGGGATCCATCATAAACTAGCCCACGAACACTGGACCGGACCTTGGGAGGTGACTGAAGTTGTCTTACCAGGACTCAGCTACATCGTCACGATGAATGGGCGAGGGATTCGCCGACGGAGAGCGTCAGCAGCGAACATCAAGATGTTCCACTTACGTCCGGACAACCTCCGTCACGACTTCGAGGACGAGTTCGCTCACCTGGCATGGGGAGTTGACTTCGGACTTGCGGAGCCGTCGATTGTAGCGACACCTATGTATACCCTGATAGACAGAGAGGCTGTGATGGGTCAAGGCAACGCTTGGAAGTGGCGATACAAGGGGCGATTCGTGGATGGCTCAGAGTCGCAGTGGCTGTCCGAAGAAGAGACGCCAGACATTTTCACCCCCTTACAGCTGGACGTTTTCCATGCACTGTGGGAGACGTATCACGGAGCGGAGTGTCGGGCAAGGCCGACTTCGATGCTAACACGGAAGGAAAGAGATGGAATCGACCGTGAACATGCGTTGAAACAACACCCCGTGGGGACCGTGATCTGGAGGGAATTCGCGGACGCTGAAGGAAATAAGAAGCGTCACCTTTCGAAGATCTTCGACTACAAGTCACCGTACTGGCGGGTTCGGTACTCAGACGGAGATTGGGAGGAACTCAACGAACGTGAGATCCTGAAAGCTAGGAGAGCTGGAAATTCGTAATCCGGTTCCCTGTAAACGCGAGGAAGTGAAGTGGAGTTCGATGGAGAACGGGAGAAGACGTTAGCCGAAGATCGACTAGCGAACAGGATCAAGACCTCGGCCTACCCGGGTTAACGGGAAAAGCCGGGAAGTGGTTGGATAAGAGGCTTTCAGCTGGTGCGCTTGATGAGAAATTCTAGCAAGTCCAGCAGTACCGATCTGGGACCCAACGCGGAAAAACGCAAGGCCCAGGGCCCCTACCCCCGGGGTGACGCCTTTCCATGGAAATGGTAGACGCCACTCATTCGAGCCTCACGGTAATCGAAACACGATTAAGTGTGGGAAAAGGCCCTCACTCTTACTCCAGTGTGTCCGCAGCCCGGTTAGCACGGTATTCTCAGGAAACCGTGCTGGGGGGGTGTTGCGGCGGAATGGCATGCGTAACGTAAAATACGTACGTAACGGAATGCTTCCTAGATCGGTGCAACTCCCAATCAGGTCAGAGGAAGCACCGCTCTTGGGTAGTCCAAAAACAAACCAAAACACAAAACCAATCTGAGGGAAAAATGGAAGAGAACTTGAGCGTGCGTGACTGTGAACCGAGACTGAGTACTGTGAGCGTAACAGTAAGGTATTGCCGAAGGTTTCATACGGAGATTTGTTGTGTAGCACTGGAGGTACGAAGAGGAGTTCGCAGGCAGCAGACTGGCCTTTGCAGGAAGCTGTTGAGACAAGGAGGCAGACCAACCTGAAAGCATCACGGAAGGAAACGAACTACGAAGCGGTGAGAGACTAGGGACAGGTGGATAAAAGACCAGGGTGCGTACGTCTAAAACGGCTCTTATCCTTCGTTACACTTACGACTTCAAACAAATAACCGGGCATCGCACTCATTTGACCATATTACCAAAGAGCCACAATATTTTTTATACTGGCGTGCGTGTCCACAGCAGTTAGTGCGTGACACACCTCACATACACGGGCACAGCAGCAGCGCAGCAGAAAAAGAGAGGTAGAGATGACCGATGACGGATCTTAGCCTCCGATAAAGCAAATATACTGCTGGTGCCACAGCAGTACACCGCGGACCTGCCACACGTGCGTGATGTTGCCTGCTGCTGCTTGTGCTGCTGGGCGGGGTTGCAGCGTGTTGTGTGTGTTCTCTTTGCATGTTATCTCTGATGTCTAAAAGTTTGGTGATGTGCTTGGGGCAAAAACCCGCAACATCATATATATATAATAGCAGTCGCTGTACTCACACGTATTTAATACGGTCCTTGCATTTCGGTCCAAAGTGACGCTGGATATGTCATAAACACACAGCACAACAGCAAAGAATGCATAATATAGGTGGCGGACTACGGACAGCAGCCTTCGATAAAACAACTACCCACAGCAGCAGTACAACCCAGATGGATGTGCCACTCGAGTCACGCACGATGTTCCCTACTGGTGTGGGCGACAACGCTGTAACGCCGTTCTCTGTGCAAGTATGTTGTCTGTTGTCTATCTGGTACATGTTTCTGGCCTGTGTACATGTGAGAGCAAAAAACAGACAACATCTAAAACCAGAACATTATTATTTACTGGCACGTACGTACAAAAATAAGGCCTCATGCTGAGAACCCGGGAAATCGTCTTATCCACTCCCGCGGGAAAAAACCTTTGAGCGCTCCCCACGCGAGCCACAGAGCTCGGATCGAGCTCAAACCTCGACCAATGTGTCCGGCCGGGCCTCCCGTGTCGGGATCCTTAGCGTTTTGCCGAAAAGCTCTCGCGCGAAGAGAAAAGTTGTGAAAAGTGCGAAAATTCCACAAACATACCTATAGACACACTCACAGATATCTCGCCGAGGGATCCCTCATCCCTGCACTCTCAGATCTCCCACTTCGATAACGCCTGCTTCTACATATTATACCGGAGATTTCCTCCCTGTCATTGTTTCTCATCATTTTCAGTTCGCGAGAGCCATTTATTTCTCGGTTTTGGGTTCGTGCGTGTACCCAGAGAGCACGGCAGCGCGGGCGAGCCCGGCACCATCGCGGGTATAGAAAGGCTCTGGCCAGTAGAGGGGGGGATGGAAGGAGCGCGGTTGCCTTTTTCGTGGCTAGGCGTGGTGTGTCCATCGAGACACGAGGGAAGCATGAAGGGGCCTTGTCTGTCTTGCTGCTGGTGGTGCGAATCCAGTATGTCCAGAATTATAAGGATCGTTTCTTTGTGTAAAAGAATATTTAAGCGGTGATTATTTTTTCAACCAAATATTCTTCACAAGAGAGACACGGGCGGTTTGAACACCATAATGCTCGAGCGGGCGAACGAGGGCCACGGTGAGCACCGGGCTTCACGCGAGGTGGGACGCGCGGCTCACTGGGGTAGAGGGGCAGTAGAGCTCAACCCGGGCCGAATCGATAGCGAGCTCATCGCGGGGGGGCGGACAGGATCGAGGGTGACAGAGCGTGACAGTCGTTTTAACTTTTTTGTTTTGTTTTTTGAGCGGCGCAATGACGATATGGATATGTCGTTCGAAATTCGAAGTACTGCGACGTACGACTGCTTCTGTTGTTGTTGCTTGCCGTTTTGTTCGAGTAGGAGTAGGAGTACGAGTATACTACGAGTACGAGTCGAGTACGAGTAGGAGTAGGAGTACGAGTCGAGTAGGAGTACGAGTAGAGTATATTACGAGTACGAGTCGAGTACGAGTAGGAGCACGAGTACGTATGCACGTCTTTCTCAGTTTTGTGGATTTTTTTGTTTTTCATACTTCACAACTTGGCGACCGTGCTGGTGCTGTGCTTTTTCTCTTTCATACAATAGACAATGGGGTATATAGACATACTTACTAATATCTCCCGCAGGGATCCCTCATCCCTCGCCTCTCAGAGCTCCCACTTCGAACACCGCCTCCTTTCATTACTTGCTCCTCTCTTTGTTCGGGTATATACTTTAGTTGCGAGAGTCTTCTTCCTCTTTCAGTTTTGGGTTCGTGCGGGTGCCCAGAGAGTGCGGCAGCGCGGGCGAGCCCGGCACCATCGCCGCTATGGGAGGGCGCTGGACAGTAGAGGGGGGGACGAAAGGAGCGCGGTCGCCTTTTTCGTGGCTAGGCGTGGCGTGTCCATCGAGACACGAGGGAAGCATGAAGGGTCTTTGTCTGCGTTGCTGCTTGCTGCATCAATCCAGTATGTCATAATTATAAAGGTCGTTTATCACTGTAAAAGAAGATTTAAGCGGTGTTTATTTTTTGGAACACACACCAATTTTTTTAATCAGAGAGTGACAGCAAGACGGTTTGAACACCATCATGCTCGAGCGGGCGAACGAGGGCCACGGTGAGCACCGGACTTCACGCGATGCGGGCCACGGCGCTCACTGGGGCAGAGAGGTAGTAAAGCTCGACCCGGGCCGAATCGATGGCGAGGTGATCGCGGGGTGGCTGGAAGCGTCGAGGGTGGCAGAACGCGACAGCAGTCGTTTTAACTTTTTTGTTTTTTGAGCGGCGCGATCACGATACGAGTACGAGTTCGTATGTCATTCGAAGTGCTACTGCTGTTACTGCTGTTGTTGCTTGCCGTTTTTGTTCGAGTACGAATACGAGTTCGAGTATAATACGAGTACGAGTACGAGTCGAGTACGATAACTAGTCGAGTACGAGTACGAGTCGAGTACGAGTCGAGTACGAGTCGAGTACGAGTACGAGTACGAGTACGAGTACGTATGTATCATACGTCTTTCTCAGTTTTGTGGTTTTTTTTTTGTTTTGCATTCTTCACAACTTGGCGACCGTGCTGGTGTTGTGCGTTTTCTCTTTCATACAATAAAGTATACCAGGTATACTCGTACAAAGTACGAAGTACTTCGTACTCGTAATATGAATAGTGTTGTTGTACTACCACACATACTCACGAAACATGCACAACTCACACACCCACAGCAGACAGCGCAGCGCCGTGCCGTGAGAGCCGTGTTGCTGTGCTTTCTCTTTCGAACGTACAGCTTTGTCGTCCTGGAGCATGGAGCTATTGTGCACCCCGAGCATGTTTTGCATGCATGTCAAGTCCGCCGTTTCTTTGCTGCACCATGAACCTCTTGGCATTTTCAAGTCGCGGTGCCTGCACTACATCATGGGGGCCTCTTCTGTACCCCTTTCCTTGCGCGAGCGTAGCGGGCGGCGTCAGCCGCCCGCGAAGCGGAGCCCTTGTACAAAGTACGAAGTACTTTTAATTTGTACAGCAGTGATACTGCTGTTGTATACCACACATACTCACTAAAAATGCACACCTCACACCCCCACAGTTGACAGCGCAGCGCCGTGCCGTGAGTCGTGTTGCTGTTCTTTCTCTTTCGAACGTACAGGTTTGTCGTCCTGAAGCATGGGGCTATTGTGCACCCTGAGCATGTTTTGCATGCATGTCAAGTCCGCCGTTTCTTTGCTGCACCATGAATCTCTTGGCATTTTCAAGTCGCGGTGCCTGCACTACATCATGAGCCTCTTCTGTACCCCTTTCCTTGAGCGAGCGTAGCGGGCGGCGTCAGCCGGGCGCGAAGCGGAGCCCTTGTACATATTGTACAAGGTTCCCCTCCAGGACGTGCCTAGGGGAGTGGCGCAAGAGCGAATTGATAACCATACATAACCCTATATTGTATCCTGCGCATGCATATGATACCAGTATCACAGTACGACGTTATTAATTACCTAATTATCTGTATATTACCGTACGTGCAGGGACACACATACTATTTTTTAGAACTGCATCAGATGACCTGCGCACTTTTGGGGATGCAAATACTTGGAAATGTGGAACCCTTTCCATTGTCTGCTTCTTTTAAATAGATTTTCCTAACGATTCCGCCAAACATTATATCATGTTTGCCAGTGTGTTTATGTATGTCTTTGTTGTGTGTAGGGGCACCACAGTTGACTTAAGTTGGTTCTAGAAGGGGGTCGAAATTGACTCGATTTCAGTGTTAGCATCGAAATTATCTTGGTTTTATGTGGGGGATCAAACTTGACTTTTGGTTTTTGTGTTGGGTTTGAAATTGGCCTGGTTTTGGTGCGGAGGGTCGAAGTTGACTTATTTTTTGTGTTAGGGGCGACATCCGAGATTGGGAGATACTTTCTTCCCGCGCGCTCAACTCGTAACAACATAAACAAAACGACCGTTTCTTTGGCCAGAAACGGCCGTTTCAAAGCGATAAAAAAAAGGTAAATGGTCATTTGGGGGTATACCCCCTGGTTTTACGGCCATTTGGGGATAGGGTCAAAATGCGGCCGCGGAACGTGCTCCCGCGGGCCCAAACAGGCCTCAAACGCCATTCCGAAGCCCTGGCCAGGTGCCCGAAGCCCATGCCAAGCACGCACACAACTTATTTTTCTTTTCTGGCACGTCTTTGGGCCTAACGGGACGGCAGCGCACGAGGGAGAAAACGAAGTCCCTCCTTTGACCACATCTTGGGGGGGGATAACCCCATGTACCTACTAAATGTATCTACTCCCCCGATTGACCACTCTTTTCACCCCGTTTGACCGAAATCATACCCCCTTTTGACCATCTGCGACAGCCTCAAAAACGACTACAGCAGTACGTATCCACGTCACCGCCCAACGGCCCGAATAGATCACGGGGCGGAACATCCAGAACTTGTGAGTAGTCGGGATCGTTTGCCTCCCAAGAAATAAATCTCGGCACAAAACTATACAAATCAACACACGTGGCCATCTTGGGTACCCTGCCAGCATTTGACGTAGACACCCTGCCAGCATTTGACCCTGACACCCTGCCAGCATTTAGCCCTGACACCCTGCCAGTGTTTTTGGCGGCAAATAACATTGTACAAGGTGAGACACCCTGCCGAAAATCTCACAGGGTGTCCAAATGCTGTACAGGGTTTGACACCCTGTTAGGTTTCTGGCAGGGTGTCGGATGCTGTACAGTGTTTGACGTGGACACCCTGACAATATTTAACGTAGGCACCCTGCCAGTGTTTTTGGCGGGAAATAACATTGTACAAGGTGAGACACCCTGCCAAAACTCTCACAGGGTGTGGTCACCCTGTACAGGGTTTGACACCCTGTTAGGTTTCTGGCAGGGTGTCGGATGCTGTACAGGGTTTGACGTGGACCCCTGCCAATATTTGACGTAGACACCCTGCCAGTGTTTTTGACGGGAAATAACATTGTACAAGGCGAGACACCCTGCCAAAAATCTGACAGGGTGTGGTCACCCTGTACAGGGTTTGACACCCTGTCAGGTTTCTGGCAGGGTGTCGGATGTGGTACAGGGGTTATCACCCTGCCAAAATTCCGACAGGGTGTTCCATGTTCTGAAAAATATAAACAAAAGTGTACAGCGTGTAACACCCTGCCTTTATCTGGCAAAGTGTAGAGTGTGCCGATTTTATCAAATGATGTACAGGGTTTAACATCTCAAAAAATGTGGTATACAGTGTCATATTGTTTCTCAAACACCGCACTGCCGACAGAGTGCCTGATACTCTCCCAAAAACGAAACAAAAAACATAGCTTTGAACAGCGTGTGACACCCTTGAAGGACGGTAGGGCGTCCGAACTTTCATTGGGAGACATTCTGCCAGTGTCGGGGGTCCGGCAACCTGTCAGTGTCATTGATACACCTCAATATATCGTACAGAAGGGCATTCACAACCTTTTCAGCTTACCAGGGCGGTCACCTTGCCCGGCTTGTAAGAGAAAAAATACTGCCATTGTTCAGTACCTCGACAGTGTTGGCAGCATGTGTACACACACGTTGCAAAAGTCAAACACGCTGCAAATTCTTCATGCTCCATGTGCACGGTTTTTTGCAAGGTATCTGAATATATGCCCTTATTCACCGTCGCTTACATCCGCTCGTATTTGTGCGCACACAAATTACCAAGGCTTATCACGGTATTTTGGCGGGACGGTAACGACGGTAACGGCGGGACGGGACGGTTAAACCGTCGTTAAACTGTTCCCGTCGTCCCGTCAAATCCCGTCCCGTCCCGTCCCGCCGACAAATCTCCAACCGTTGAAATTTACCGTCCCGTCCCGTCATCGAAATCTGCCCCGTTGAACTTTACCGTCCCGTCCCGTCAAGAAAATAGCTCCCGTTGAAAATTACCGTCCCGTCCCGTCGAGATAATGTAATTTACCGTCCCGTCCTGTCATGCGCCCTTGTCGTTACCGTCCCGTCCCGCCGACAAAACTTGTCTCTCCCGCCAAGATTCACACCTGCCCGTTGTCTCTTCCCATCATTCCCACCACGAACCTACGAATTTACAAATATGTTTTATTCACATTGGTATGTACATTAAAAATTAAAGTTATACGAATTTACGAATTTACGAAATAACGAAATACGAAAATTCCGAAATATGAAACATACAAAAATCAAAATATGAAATAAAATGTTTTTTTTTAATTTATTATGGGGATACGAATTTCCCGCCAAATCTTATTATAAGGGGATACGTACGAATTTCAAGATGAATTTCTATTCACGTACTGGTATGTACGATTCGTACGAGTGTTTTTTCCCGTTGTTTCTCTGGAGCAACAACTGTTTTGATCCAATGATCCAGTGCCGCATTACCACTACGTCGTATACTACTTCTATACGTTGTGTAGTAGATTGCAATTAATTGGTATATAGTATACAACTACCTTTGGGACAGGAAAACTCGGTCCCATGGTACGTCCCTCCCGTCCTGTCGTGAAATATTAGTTTGACCGTCCCTTCCCGTTGTGAAAAATATTTACCGTTCTGTCCCGTCGTGAAAAAATATATTTACCGTCCCGTCCCGTCGTGAAAAATTATATTTACCGTCCCGTCCCGTCGTGAAAAAATATATTTACCGTCCCGTCCCGTCGTCGGAAAAAAATCCGTTGAATTTTACCGTCCCGTCCCGACGTGAAAATCTCACCCGTTGAAATTACCGTCCCGTCCTGTTGAGAAATTGTACACCAACCGTCCCGTCTCAAAAACCTGTTTGGTCGTCATTTCACCGTCCCGTCTTCATTGTTTTCCCCGCCAAACAAGCGAAAACTGTACCGTCCCGTCCCGTCTCGATTATCAAGTACCGTGATAAGCCTTGCAAATTACAGCCGCCCGGGGGGACCGACACCATAATGGGACATGCCGCAAATGCCTATTCCCAACTCCCCTTCTCGTGGAACCCTTGGAAACCCGATTGCGCGAGCGGGGGGGGGCTGTCAATGGTTAAAACTACCCACAACGCAGCAGATCGTGGTATTAATCACCCCGTCTCTTTAATTATCTGCAACCGAATAAACCCGCGGACAGGTTCTCGCTATGTTCCTATTTTTATTCGTTTCGGGCGCGACGCTCTCGTAGTCAGCCTGCAGAAACCCCTTGTTGTCGTTTCTGTTGACGCCGTGCGCTCCGTCACCTGAACATATAAGAGGGAACATATGAGAGGGAAAGACACGCGAAAGGAATATGTTGAGACGAACATATTAGCACCTTAAAGGATGAACTAAAACATGGTACATACATACTAAAATATAGCACTTCAAAGAAAAACAATGTTTATCATAAGATAGTATTATACCAGCTAGTACAGCGTTCCGCACGGGTGTGCGTAAAGATACACTACACCGGTAGACGTTTTAAAGTATAGACATACTTACTAATATCTCCCGCAGGGATCCCTCATCCCTCGCCTCTCAGAGCTCCCACTTCGAACACCGCCTCCTTTCATTACTTGCTCCTCTCTTTGTTCCGGTATATACTTTAGTTGCGAGAGGCTTCTTCCTCTTTCAGTTTTGGGTTCGTGCGGGTGCCCAGAGAGTGCGGCAGCGCGGGCGAGCCCGGCACCATCGCCGCTATGGGAGGGCGCTGGCCAGTAGAGGGGGGGGCGGAAGGAGCGCGGTCGCCTTTTTCGTGGCTAGGCGTGGCGTGTCCATCGAGACACGAGGGAAGCATGAAGGATCTTTGTCTGCGTTGCTGCTTGCTGCATCAATCCAGTATGTCATAATTATAAAGGTCGTTTAGTAGTGTAAAAGAACATTCAAGCGGTACTTAGTTTTCGGAACACACACCAATTTTTTTAATCAGAGAGTGACAGCAAGGCGGTTTGAACACCATCATGCTCGAGCGGGCGAACGAGGGCCACGGTGAGCACCGGGCTTCACGCGATGCCGGCCACGGGGCTCACTGGGGCAGAGAGGTAGTAAAGCTCGACCCGGGCCGAATCGATGGCGAGGTGATCGCGGGGTGGCTGGAAGCGTCGAGGGTGGCAGAACGCGACAGCAGTCGTTTTTACTTTTATGTTTTTTGAGCGGCGCGATCACGATACGAGTACGTACGAGTTCGTATGTCATTCGAGGTGCTACTGCTGTATTAACGAACATCGCTTTTTATTGAAATGGGAAAACAATTTTTGTTTTTCGTTTGTTTTGAATACGATTTCCCTGAAAGAACGTGTTTGGGTCTTATCGAGGAATGGTGTATTGCGTCAAAAAATGAGAATAACGCACAAAAGTCAACGAACACCCGTAAGTAACCAACGAGGCGACCTACGGCCTGTGTCCTCCCCGGGGCGCCGCTGCCAGCGGAAAATTATGTCTGCCAGCACCGGCTAGGAGGCTATCACTCTAGGATTCTTTGGGTGGGCTGGAGCGGCAGCTCCGCGGGAAGCCCAACGCGGGCAGCAGCGACGTGGATACATGCGATTCGGAACTAGCTTCTACGCCAGTCGCGACCTGGTCCGTGCCGTGTGTTTGGGAGGAAAGAAAGGGTGAAACAATTGGATTTGGCGACGGCCTATGTTACTGTTTGTAGCACCGCAAGCGTCTAACCCTATGCTAGGGCCCGCGGACCACTCGCGCTGCGGCTTGATCCGGTGGGCCGTGGCCTCTCCGGAATGGTGGATCTCGCCCTCTGAATCATCGAGACGACATGGCTCAAAGTTTGCGTGGCTTCCTTCGGTTTCATGAAACACCACACGCCGAGTTGGATGAACTCGCAATTCAACAGAAAAAAAGAGGCAAAAGAAGTCCCAAAGACTTTTGTGGAATTGTTCGTTTATTGAACTACTCAGTTTTTGAAATCGAAATATCTTGCTGGTTATTCACGTTTCGACCGAATCAGCCAAAATCAAAAACAAAACGAACGAGAAAAAAAAACTTCAAACAAACGAAAACAAATGGTTCGTGTGAAAATACGGGCCCTTACTGGCTGTTGTTGCTTTGCCGTTTTTTTCGAGTACGAATACGAAGTTCGAGTATAATACGATAGCAGTACGACGTCGAGTACGATAACTAGTCGAGTAGCGAAAGTACGAGTCCGAGTGTCGAGTAACGGAGTCGAGTTACGAGTCGAGTACGAGTCGAGTACGAGTACGAGTACGAGTACGTATGTATCATACGTCTTTCTCAGTTTTGTGGATTTGGTTGTTTTGCATTCTTCACAACTTGGCGACCGTGCTGGTGTTGTGCGTTTTGTCTTTCATACAATAAAGTATACCAGGTACACAAAGTACGAAGTACTTCGTACTCGTAATATTAATAGTGTTGTTGTACTACCACACATACTCACGAAACATGCACAACTCACACACCCACAGCAGACAGCGCAGCGCCGTGCCGTGAGCCGTGTTGCTGTGCTTTCTCTTTCGAACGTACAGCTTTGTCGTCCTGGAGCATGGAGCTATTGTGCACCCCGAGCATGTTTTGCATACATGTCAAGTCCGCTGTTTCTTTGCTGCACCATGAACCTCTTGGCATTTTCAAGTCGCGGTGCCTGCACTACATCATGGGGGCCTCTTCTGTACCCCTTTCCTTGCGCGAGCGTAGCGGGCGGCGTCAGCCGCCCGCGAAGCGGAGCCCTTGTACATTATATACAAATACAACATACACACCAGGCGTCACATGTAACATGCAACGCTATAAAACGGGCATGATCATGTTGATGAGCTACTAGAGAAAAAGGATTCACACACACTCTAGATGCCAAGCGCCACGCTCTATAGGACAGGGGGTCCAGTAGACTCTTGTTGCCACCTTCGTCCTCCCCGTCTGCCGCAGCATTCGAAGATAATATAGTTTTAATGGACGGGGACAAAAAGGCGGGGCACAGGCGAGTAGGAAATATATATGTACACACAACGTTAACTTTGGAGGGGACATGCATACGGTTCAGTCTACCAGTATATTGGAGACTGAAGTGGGATTTCGAACATCCCGCTACGCAAGATCACACGAGTCAATACACCGGGGTACACAATTTCCTTCGGCAGGTTAGGGTGCGTTTGTGCGAAAATAATCCGTGCATCCAGCTAGGTGGAAATTATGGTAACCCCAGATTGTTAGTATATACCGGGTACATGGTAGAATTTACAGTATACTCGTAGTGCACCCAGTACCCTAATCCTACGACCGATACGTGGTATGCCGGTTCACGCTTCGCGCTTGGCGCTTACGTTCTCCGGCGGTTCCTACCGATGGCTGATTACACTTCTGCACCTTGTGGGTGGGAGCAGGGTGCCAAATTGAATCAGACCCGAGTGGGATCTGGTTCGGGTGGGAGCAGGGTGCGAAGAGGGGGCAGGGTGTTTCACCGCGTTCTTCCACCAAGTACTGATCCCACCCGTATCTGATCCCAGTTGGCACCCTGCTTTCACCCACAAGGTGCAGAAATGTATTGAACCCTCCGCAGGGGGCGCCGGGGACCGTGGGCGTGAAGCGCGAACCGTAAGTCGAGAGCTCGAAACGCGAACCGTCACACCGTCATCCCACATATCGGTCGTGGGATCGGGGTTCTTGATGCACTACGAATAAACATTAAAACCCATATAAAACTTGGGTGTACAATAATTTCCACTGAGCTGGGTGCACAGATTGTTTTTGCGCTTGTGCATCATCGTGAAGTTTCTTTTGAAAAGCAACACCTTGTCTAATGTACACGCAGATAATTATACGTAGAGCGAAAGTGTATATTGTATACGGTACAACAGCGGACGACGGCGCGGCAGACGAAGCAGCCCAAGGCCGCCAGCAAACTACCGAGCGGGCGATCGTGATTTGCGACCGAGAACAACGCCGCAGAAAACCGAGCGAAGGCGCGAGCGAACGTAACGAGGTGGCATTGTGCGCACACACAAAACGAACACGTCATCAATCTGAGTGCCCGGATACCTGGTACCTGGTAGATAATAAGAAGAAAAATTGAAAGTGTAAAGGACGCCGAGCTTCAAATATCCATCATCGGTGAAAGCTAGCTGTTTATGCGTGTCAAAAACAAATCTGAGATAACTGACGCGCTACCAACCGCACAAAAACAGCAATTCACAGGCACATTCTAGACGGCCTACACAAAACTCACATTGGCAAAGAAGCTGCACCGGCCGTGAGAAATTGTGTTTTCGAAATACATCTCCACCCTCCACCCATAAAGGCTTTGCTCCTAGTCTCGCCGGTATTTTCCTATCGACCGGCGGTCATATCCGTCTCCACACATGCGCACTCTGCTGCCTAGCCTGGTTTTCTTAGGCTTCCCATAGTCTACCGTCTGGTCGAGTTCAGAAGAGACTGCTGTGCCTGCAGCAATGAAAACGCGTCATGATACACAATCAGAAGGTGTGAGGACCACCATTAACAAGGTGACACCAAACGAAGCGGACAGAGACAATGACTACGCTTTCCCGTAATAAGCACTTCGTCAAGTCGACGGGTGTAGAAGCAGGCATTCACAAGACGTCAAGTAACAATAAAGTAAGAATCAAGACCAGTACGCTCTGTGCGTATTGCCTGAGTTTTACGAACGCAAGCACAAGCTTATTATTCCAAGGAAAACACGTCACATACGCAAAAACGCGTAGTCCCTGCCAACGCCGCCGATGTTCTGAAATATCTAACTTCTGAATATACTGTATTATTGTAATATCACCATCTGGTTGACAGGTACGGTCGGCTGGTTGACAGCCCCGGCATCTGGTGTGGCCGTCTGTCTATATTTCAGTTTTAAAAAGTGTTCGTTCGAGCTATTTATAGGTACAGTTGAAGCTAAACATAGGTGATACGTAAAATGAGTAGCCGATAATAAGTGTATCTACGACGCACTTTGAGTCATTTGTAGGTACAATGGAGCGCAGGCCCAATATCAGGCGGGCCAGGAAGCCGTTTCCGGTGTACATTTCGCCGTGTACCTATAAATGGATCAAAGTGCGTAGGTATACTTTTTTTTTGGCTAATGCCCTAAACAGAAATACAAAATAAGAACTGGGTCACGATCCACACACGCATGGGTGGGTGTTGGTGTGGGTCGGCTGATACGTGGTTGACTGCTGCAGTCAACCACGTATCAGCCGACCCACACCCCCACCCACCCAACCCACTCTCACGTACTTACCAACATCCACTCACATCACTCACACCCACCCACCCAACCACCGACCCACCCACCCAACTACGTACGTGCGCACCAACCGATCGACACCACACGCACCAACCGATCCACCCGTCTCACAATCTAACAACAACAAGCAGAGTGAAATCAGTAACAGCGGCACCAGTACGTACAGCAATAGTAATAGTAGTAGTCCTTATATAACCCATCTACAACAGCATTACAACAACTCAGCAGCAGCAGCAGTCCAGCAGTACGACTCGTACGTACGTACAGCGGACACAACACAAACACCCGGCATGGATGCGCAGCCCTTGTACGTACAGCAGTGTAAACAAAACGCCGGCATGGATGCACAGCCCTTGTACGTACAGCAAGTTAAACGCCAACCGGCATGGATGCTCATGCCCTTGTAGTCGTACAGCAGCGGACCTTTTTTTTTTTTTTTTTGCAGATTTTTTCTCGTCGGTTATGCTTCGCATGGAATTTATCGATATATACCTAAGGGCCCGTATTAACGAGTATAAAATAAATTCAATTTGGAAAAAATAAAATTCAAATTCGCTTTTCATTGGTCAACACACGCACCAGCACCAAAGATTAGGATCCATAATCTTTGGTGCTGGTGCGTGTGTTGACCAATGAAAAGCGGATTTGATTTTTTTTTTTCCAAATTGATTTTTTTTCTTCTTCGTATAAAACGGGCCCTATGCACTCCGCGAAGTTACGGGCCGATTTCGATTCTGACCGAAGTTCTGGAGAGTCCAAATTTTCAACATCTGGGGGACTCTTGAGAAAAACAATTACTTGATTTAGTATGGATGACTTGATTTTAGTATGAGATTTTTGTATCTTGAAATTAGTGTGGATGTTTGGACCCGGGCCGCAAAGCCCTCCGAATACGCTGGGAACCCTCTCCCCTCCCGCGATCCGCCCCGTTCCAGGGGACGGAGCGAGCCGTCCCCGGGAGGCCGCCTTCCCCCGATCCCCTCTGGCCGAGGTCCGCACCGGGCGTACCGGTATGCATGTATCGTAGAGGTGTTCGTCATGTGTACCTATGATACTTGCACGAGTTTGTACTCGTAGCTAACCGGTGCGATTCCGCCGATCGAGACGCCAGAGAGCTCTCCTTCCCCACCAAATGATATATCTCTCTCCGGAGCAACATCAGCTGGGAAGACAGTAGTAGTGTGGCTGCGCTCTTTACTTCGCGATTAAAATAAAAACAGAGACCTGCTATTAATTGGTTTGTGGCACCTGGTACGAACGTATTTTTTTTCAAAAACTAAATGGACCAACGGGCTGAATTTTGAAATTTGAACTTTCAACTTTGCACACATCACAGGCAGATCAGATACTTCCCTGTTTTGTATTCACGATCTAGATCTATCGGGGCAGATATATCACCGATTCGTATGATCTACAATACGTGTATTATATCAGATCCCTATTTTATATCCCATGATGTAGATATATATGCCGTGGCAGATATATCCGTGATTCGTATGGTCTACAAGACGTGTCATATTTTTGCCGGTAGGGATCTGTATGGCACAGCTCTTGTGAACATGTTTGTCGCGTGCGATCTGTATGATACGGCCCTTGCGATGGATMCTCATGACGGAAATTTAGGATTCACACCATGTCGATCGTGATCTATCCAATGTTGATCTATATGGGAGCTCGCACGACTTCCCGATATGTTTTCTTGGAAAACAGCAAGACCTTGTTTTATTGCCTGATGTTCTGCCCATATCTCCCCGGTGAGTGCATTTGTCCCTCACTCTACTTGACCACATTGGGCATTTGTTTCGGATGTAGATACCGCGTGCGTGAGGTCAACCCGTCACGATTGAGAACCGCCGCAGCTCAGTTAGCTACTGCCATTCCAGCTGCAATGCGCGTCCCTCTCTGCTCAACTCGGGTCCCGGTACACCTCCCCAAACTCCAACCTATGTACGTTTGTTGACGTTGACGCGTATTCGACCCTTCCCTCTTGGGGTGCCTCGTATCTCAGGCAGCATCGAGGACGAGGACCAGCAGCTGTCAGGCGGCGGCAGCTGACGCGACCGTGCCGGTAGGCTGAAGCAACGAGGTTGGGGGGAAATGGGGCGGCTCCATCGACCCAACATGGAGGAAATGCAGGATACCCGGGGGAGGAGGAAAGTGGGCGGAGGGGTTGCGATGATGAGGACTATCGTGATGGTGGCTGTTGCAACAGCGACAACGCGAGCCTGGTCGAGGGAGTAGCGGAGCCTCTTCGTGGTTGCACGAGCAGTTGGTGTTGGTTGGAAGCATGGAATATAGAATTTCGCGTAGACGGGGCTCGTGAGGAGTAATATAGTGGGGTAGTTTACCGGTATTTTTTGTTGTATTTGCCGAGATTGAAGCTTATTATGTTCAGGACGGTGTCGTTTCGATACCACCATATATATGTTTATAGTACATGGGTGATGAGTGCTACTTCGAAGTATAATATCCAACCCACGTTGGTCAGCAAGCCATGTATTTTACACTGGAAATAGGTACAGTAGTATGGTAGCCAGAGCGAGTAGGTGTTAGAAAGGCGGGGCTGTACGTAGCTGCGTGGAGAATGGGATATATGCTATAGTGCATGCGGGGCCATGGTCGGACGGGAATTTCTCGAGACAGGCTGCCAGTTTCGACCTGCTTGACATTTGAGTAGAGCTTGTAGGGGATCTACAACGGCATAAACATAGTATTGATATTATTCCTCGGCACGTGTCTGACTTGTTTTATATTTGTCGGAAAAGAGCTCGCAGGAAATGATTTTTTGTGTATGTTTCCACGACCGACCGACTTGTGTTATTGCTTGATTTCCAGTACTCTGTAAGGTTACCTTATGTTTCTTTATATTTTATCCTCGCGTCGTCGTTTGTTTTTCTTTCCGTGACGATAGTATTGAGCACGTCGGTGCCAGTCTTGCATAGACGGACTAAATATCATGGCGATATAAGAGTATGACATGTGAGAAAATCGTCAAAACGAAACAGAGAGTTTGTTAATACTTTCAGAACTGCAAAACGTACCCTACACTACTTCCAAGTAGGTTGCCTGCAAAAACGGAGACCGGTTCTTGAGGGGTTAAATGCCTCACTTCGAGTCGACGTGTGATTTAGTATAAAACTGTTACGTTTAGTTATAACATGATAAATTGTGGTACACGATAGCCTACTCGATTGGTCGACCCATGGTGTGTGACGCGAACATGTCATTGCCCCGGAGCTCTATCTTACTGGGTTCGCCCCAAGAGGGCATAATAAACGCTTCCTCTACGTAGAGATTGCGAAATTTAAAGCACCCTCTTGAGGGTGAATACCCTACTACTCTGGAGTGTAAAAAATATGTCCCACCCTCCAGAGGCTTCGCGAATCCTCCCCCCTCTCCTCTCTAACGTCTCACTGGCGGCAGCCTCTGGAGGACGAAACCTGTTTACCCTCCAGAGGCTTCGCAGCGTCCCTTCCTCTGGGGGGCTCACCAACGGAATGGCACCCTCTGGAGCCCAAATTTTGTCCCAGGCACAGGGTGTATAATTTTGGCCCACCCTCCGGAGGAATCAAAGTTTCCCCCTCTAGAACCTCGCGGGTGGACTCCTCTAGAGGGCGAAATATATGCAATACCCGCCAAAGGCTTCAAGCGTCCCTTCCTCTGGGGGGCTCACCAACGGAATGGCACCCTCTGGAGCTCAAATTTTGTCCCATCCAAAGGTTGTATTATTTTGGCCGACCGTCCGGATTCTTCAGAAAAGGGCCCCTCTGGAGGGTATTTTGGTGAGCAGAATGGCCACGTGTAAGGGCTTGCGCCACGAGCGGAGCCGAGGCCGTACCGCTAGTTATATATTCATAGTAGTAGTATTCTATCATACGTACTGGTATAATCTGGGACGGAGTATACGTACTACGTATCTGGAGTGGAATTTCGCGGTAACATACGCTGAAGTACATCAGCACAGCAGCAGCAGCAGCACAGCAGATGCGAATATACATGTACGTGCATACGCAGTATTGTATAATATCATACAAGGTAGAACATGTATGTGGTGCGTTTTCGTACGTAGAGAAGCTAGCTGCAGCTACCATTCGTACGCGCCCGGGTACACATAATACATGCAGTCTAGTAGTGGTGGGTAAAAACAGTTGTGCAATCAGTTATACAAGGCGTGGCATGTCCTATTTATACGTTCGACGTATCAAACTGCACGCGAATGAATATACGTACGAGTATCCCTACTACACACAGTGTCATCAGTCACTCCGAGGGAAGACTCTTAACTCTCAGGGCATTAGGGCCCGTTTTAACGAAGACGAAAAAAAATCAATTTGGAAAAAATAAATCAAATCCGCTTTTCATTGGTCAACACACGCACCAGAACCAAAGATTAGGATCTTGGGGCATAATATTATTTGGTGCTGGTTCGTTCGTGTGTTGATCAATGAAAAGCGAATTTGAATTTTATTTTTTCCAAATTGAATTTATTCTATACCTGGTACTCGTTAATTCGGGCCCTTAAGTCCGACCTCCATATTTCCCCACAACCCTGCATTAAACTGATATTTATACCTTTTTAGGATCGTGCGAGTCTGCGACCGGCGGCCATCCATGCCGCCGGCGAAGCACCCTTGTCTAGGCCAACCAAGCACAACTTTATTAACAGCGGTAGTACTGGTACAGTACATCAGGACACCTTATAAGAAAACGGCTAATAAGAAAGCTAGGTTGAGAATTCAGAGAAAAATAAGAAATTCAGGATTCGTTGTCTTCAAATTAATGTAGAAAACACCCTTTCTCGAATAGGAAATCCAGCCTGGACCAGATTTCCTGTGTCTTATTACGCGTACTCGTATGTATGTGTCCTGTACTGTCGTAGGAGTTGTATGATATACACCAAGTACATGGTAAAGGCCTTTTCAGACAAGGTAGGCCGTGGGCACGACATGTACGTAAACGATATCCCAGCATGAACTACGAGTAAAGGCTAACAGCGTCGTAGTCTACACTGTACGCATTGCTCCAGGGCGTCCACGTGCACTCACCGCCCACCATGTCCGGGTCCATTCCAGCCTGCTCACAATGGCAGTACAGGTATTTCAACAGGTCACACCCAAGCTCCCACCTGGAGAGATTATGCCACCCCGCGTCAGAACAATGGACACCGCTGGTGGGAATAAGACGTAGTCGCGACTTCGATCGTCCGGGAAGTGTAGGTGCAGACTGTACTGCTTGTGGCTGTACCAAATGAACCATCCAGACCTTAGCCGACCCCTATCCCCGAAAATATCGGCCACAAAATATTATATAAAACTTGACAAATAGCAGACACACTGAAAAACATATATTTGGGGACAGTCCAAGTCGTGGCCACGTTGGCTACCTGCAGGGTCTGATTATCTGGCGCGGGAGTGCCCAATTTCTCCAGATGTGAGTTGAAGTGCTACCTGTGCCCTGTGTAGGCTCGAATTTTGATGTGTGCTGTACCCGTAAAAGTTGGAGGCTGAGAGTGTCGTGGCACCATTAGGGAACAGAGTCACCCTCTGTACCTGGTATGTTGTTTTGTAGAGCAAGGCTACGGCGTCGTTAGCCCCTACTGGAACGGCACTTTAGGGTAGTGTCGTTTTCGGACATACTCTACAAACGGCCTATCCACGTTAAATGAGTCTGCATCATCTTCTTGCTACTTGCTACAACCAAACATATGTGTGCACATGGTAGGTCTTGGCGCAGGTCGCTCGCACGTCGCACCGCGCTCCCTGCTTCTGCTGCGGCTGCTGCTGCTGCTGCTGCTGCTGCGCGGTCATAGTAAACAAGAGGTTTTTTGCACGCGAGGGTTGCATGCCGGCGAGTACTGCTGCTGTATGGGCTAACCAGAGTTGGACATCGTGGGTGGTCACGATTTTTCGTACAAGTGCGGTGTCATGGGCTGTATTCATGCAGTCGCCCATCGCCCATGTCTGGTGGCGAAAGGCTTCTTGCTCTACTTACGAGCTATTATAGGGTTTCCCCGTCAACTTGTGCGTCTGCACTTTTCACAATTTCAAATTGTACGTCTGTAGTTTGCACAATTTTGACACCACAAAAAAGCTTGTGAGTTTGGCGACGATTCGAAAAAAAATGTCAACGGCCAGACTGTTCAGCGAAATATGTGATAAATCCCGCGTCTGCCAGCAGCCAGTTTGTTCTGCTTCGCAACCCGGCCCCGCCATTCGATGGCAGGGCCACCCAGTCTCCCAGGCGACGCCCACAGAGGCCTAGCGGCGTTATCAACACGAAACAGCTTCCCTTGTGGGGTCGGCCTCCTACTGGTAGCCGCTGCTGCTGCTGTATCCTCGTGACTCGTGGCTACTTTTGAAACCGGTACCAGGAGGTTTGAGACATATATATGAGGTACCTCGCGTACATGACAACGGTCTGCGTGTTGCTGCAACCACACAGTTACACGCAGAGGCGGTTGGATTTGACCCCGCCACCCGAGGGCAAGGCCACCCCCGTGTCCCAAGCGATGCCCGCCCAGGCCTGGGGACGTAGACACGATGCACCAACTTCCCTTGTTGGACCAGCCTCGTGAAAGCCGACTGCTGCTGCTGTGTTCTCGAGCAACGAGGTTGATTCGTCAAGCAACGAATTGCCTCTGCTCGACGTACTCGTACGAGCCTGCTCGTACGAGTACCAGCCCAAACAAAAACAAGCGCAGTTAACGAGCACAATGTAGACCGGACTACGTGCGCGGGCCGCCGACACCACTCGATGCGACGATGTAGCGGTACCAAAGCCGACTGCTGCTGCTGTGCTGTTGTGTTTTCGAGACCAAGCAGCGAGTTGACTCTGCTCGTCGTACTCGTACGAGCCTCGTACGAGCCTGCTCGTACTCGTACCAGCCCGAACAAAAACAAACGCAGTTAACGAGCACAATGTGCCGACACCACTCGATGCGACCACGGAGCGGTACCCCTGAGCGACGACTGGTAGTTGGAGACTGCTGTGGGCAGTGTATTGATGGAACGACCTGGTGGTGTATGGTACTTACTCGTGTGCCTGTTCGAAATTGGTATAATTTGCGAAGACAAAACCAGGACACTTTCTTGAAAAACTTCCACAGTGTTTTTTTATGACAATTTCACGAGAAGGGCGGCTCAAAATGCGGCGTGATACCGAGGAGCCCAAAAATCACGAGCCGCCCAAAAAAACTGTCTAACTTGTGCTACGTGGAAAACCTATATTATGCGTGCGTGTGACCGAAGATACGTACGACTATCCCTACTACTACACAGCAGTGTCCTTGTCAAATTCGTGGGAACACTCTTAACTCTTGGCATTAAGTCTGACCTCCATATTACACCACAACGCTGATATACTGCTCTTCATAAAAAGTTGGATATCACGCGAGTCTGCGACTGGCAGCCCTTCAGGCCGCCGGCGAAGCCCTCTCGTCTGGACTTACCCACAGGCTCGAATGCATTTTGTTGTACCAGGAAAACACCGAGTACGAGTACATATGGTGCAGTTGTTTTCAGACAGGGTAGGCCGTGTGCACGGCATGCCCGTAAAATATATCTTAGAATGCAGTATGAGTAAGGGCTAACGGCATTGTAGTCTTCACTGTATACACATTGCCCCACAGGGTCTCCATCCCCCCAGAGCGACCTGCATTCACTTCTACAGGCATCCATACTACTGTAGGTCCATTCCAGCCTGCTCAATGACAATACAGGTGGTTGAATAAGTCACACCCACACTCTCACCTGGAGAGATTACTCCACCCCGCGTCAGAACACTGGAAACCGCTGGTGGGAATCAGACGTAGTCACGACTTCGGTCGTCCCGGATGTGTAGGTGCAGACTGCCTGTCGCTGTACCAAATTAAACATGAAGACCTTATCCGACCCCCATCCCCGAAAACGTAGGCCCCAAAATATTATATAAAACTTTAGAATGCATAAAGTACGAGCAGACACACAAGAAATATATGTTGGGGGCAGTCGAAGTCGTGGCCACGTTGGTTACCAGCAGGCTCTGCGTATCTGGCGCGCGAGGGCCTACTTTATCCAGATGTGAGTTGAGGTGCTACCTGTGCCCTGCGTAGGCTGGAACTTTGTTGTGTAATGTACCCGTAAAAGTTGGAGGCTGTGAGTGTACGTGGCACTGGGGCACTTGCACTGGGGGAACAGAGTCACCCTCCGCGATTTTTTTTGTTCGTAGAGTAATGCTACGGCGTCGTTATCCGCTACTGGAACCGCACTTTGGGATATTGTCGTCTTCTGACATACACTTCCGGCCCTCTCATAAGAAAGTGCCCCACAAGAAACTTAGCCTAAAGATTGCGGGTGAAATACGAAAGTCGCCAGCTATTTTACTGAAGCTAGTGTGGGACACACCCCTTTATCAAATGAGAAAGCCAGAGTAAAGCTTGATTTCTGGTTTCTTATGTGCGGGCCGGTACTGTAGCCCACACACGTTATACCCACGCGGAATGAGCCGGCGCCATCTGCTTGTAACTGGCTACAACGAGACATATATGTGCACATGGTATGTTATGGAGCAGGTCGCTCGCACGTCGTGCCGAGTTCCCTGCTGCTGCTGCTGCTTCTGCTGCTGCTGCTGCTGCTGCTGCTGCTGCTGCGCGGTCAGAGTAAATAAGAAGTTCTCCGCACTCGAGGGTTGCATGTGGGCGAGCACTGCTGCTGTATGGGCTATAACCAGAGTTGGACATTGTGGGTGGTCATGACTTTGCGTACACGTGCGGTGTCATGGCCTGCAGACACGCAGTCGCCGATCGCACAGATCTGGTGGCGGAAGGCGTCTTGCTCTACTCACGTGCTATTAATATTGAAACACCCGGTACGTATACTCGTACCTGTACTGTATCATACCTGTTAAGTGCGTACCAGTATACGCAAAGGTCGGCGCAAGATCATATTGCCGTTGCAACTGATGCTGTTCTCGGCCGTTGGCATCACGTGTCTCCAGAAAGGGTGTCTCTCCAGAAAGGATTTATATCGTTTCAGCAGTAACTACAGTAGCGCTGCGACTATACCACCTTGCCCTCGCCGGTACTGCGCTATGATACCGGGTGGTAAATAAGAGGTTTTCGACATGCGAGGGTTGCATGTGGGCCAGTACTGCTGCTGTATGGGATAATCGGAGTTGAACATTGTGGGTGGTCACCGGTTGGCGCACGAGTGCATTGCCATGGGCGGTAGGCGTGCAACCGCCGATTAAAGAAGCCTGGTCGTGAAAGGCGTATTGCTCCAACAATATGAGTATCTGGTATACTCGTACCTGTACCGTATCACACGTACGTCCGAGTATACGCAAACGTCGGCGCAAGAGCATATTGTCGTTACAGTTGATGCTCTTGTCAGCCGATGGCATCAATTGTCCTCGGAAGGGATTTTGATCGTCAATTCTTAATACAGCAGTAACTTCAGTAGTAGCGCTGCGACCATGCCCGCCGCCCTCGCCACTGTATCGGCACGACTACAAGTTTGCGGCTTACGCCTTCCTGCTCAACATTAAATTGCTATATTGAACGACAAACGAAAGTAACCTTCGGGCTAAAGGATAAGAGCACTGCCGTGTGACAAATAAGTGATTTGTTTTTCAGTTGCGATACTTTTCAGGGTAGATTTTCGACATTTCTCATGACTCGACACCGAAAACGACAGTTTCAATGCTCAGGCCTACTCCCTAATGGCCTTTTAAAAAGACGTATATTATGGGCAGAATGTTTGGTGCCGGGCCCCGGATCGACCCGACGTCTGTTTCATATCGAAAAACGCCTCATACTCGAAAACGACTTCCCATTCAACTGGCACCTATAGAAGAGTGTGTACATTGAGAGTTTCTCGGGCTGCTGATACGGTTTTAACTCAAAATGTTGACAAAAACACCGAGCACTACTGTAGTACTGTAGGTGAACCTACATGTGTCTCTACTTTGGCCGCCCGTCGCATCCTACTGTAATCGCCCACAGCAGAGTCTACATAACAAACTGAAACACCGGAGTGCTACGAATTGTTGCTTTCGAGCAGTTTCGTTCCGTGAGGCCTAGACCGCAATGCTTGCCGTCCTTTGCATATGCAAGGGCTCCAACACCTTTTAAAGACCATTACGAACAACCTATACGTTGGTCGAGAGCGGTTCTGAGCATTAGAAATGCAGCTATGCCGTGTTTGGTACAGAGTACTGATACGGTTCTACTGTACCAGAAATTGTACTGCTGTTCTAAAAATGACGAAAATATGTACTTTTCAACAGACTCAACTACGTACTCTAAACATGTTTTGACCAAAAGGACCCTTCAAATAATATTCAAGGGGTCATTGTATATTACCTATATATTAGGGGCTTCGACCGGGTTGCGTGGTATCTTCAGTAGTACTGGTATGTAAAAATGAGCGTTGTGGCGTTGGATGGGGTCAGATGTGATGCCAAGAGTTGGTATTAATAAGAATCTACACGCTGCTCGCCGAAAGTGCGAATGGTGTAGTGCTCTATTTATCGACACGTATTTGGCAAGTTGTTTGTGAAAAGGGCAAAGGTTTATGGAAAATTTGACTTGCGAAAATACCAAGTTATGATTTTACTCTACTTCAGATTGGAGGTTGTCGCAGTCCTTTGTTTGCAAGCTCATAGAAATTCGTATTTGCCATTCCTAGTTTCTTGGAGTTGCAACTCGGAGATTTTAAAACAAAATTCTCAAAACCTTGCCAAATTTATTTGCAAGTTTTTATGTCTCGTTCAAATCGGCCCTTGCAGGTATAGCATTCACCTACATACTCGTTATACATCCAGTGCACACATAAACGGTAGCACAGGTGCTGACGGTGTAGCTTACCGTACACGAATGTTGCACACTGCGTAGCTGGGATAATAGGGGGGTCCGGACAAGAAATATCTACGAAAACGTTGAGGAAAGACGGTATGCATTTCCAAAGATTTTTGTTGATATAGGTGACTGTTGCTTGTTCGCCACCATCAGCGCTTCAGTTCGACTTTAGTTTGGGTTTTTGAATATACACCAATGTTCGACACGCTGGAAATACGCGAGATGCCATCATGAAAAGCCCCCCAAAACAGGTCTCTTCTTTGACGTTTCCCTTTATATTTTATGGCGTACTCAGTACCCATCTGGCTTTAAACTAGGCAGTCCTCCGAGTATTTTCACCCCAGGGCCTTCCCTCTTTGTTACATCGCTACGTAGGGTTGAGAGTTCGCTCTTCTCATCGATTAGCATCTAACGTTGCCAACACCCTCGCTCCCGCTCGCGGTGATGGAAACTTCGCCGACGGAAGCATGCTCGTTCCTGATGTTTTGAAAATTCTCGCCGACAGAAGAGATTCGTGAAAATGCGTTGTCCTTGGAATTACTAATCCAAGACATAGTCATAGTCGGCATAGGCAGGTGCAGTGTGGTATGGGTCTGGGATAGGGGCGTAAGGGGCACTGACCCAGCTAGCTAGACTAATCGGGACTTGTCAGAGGACACCACGCCGTATTGTACATACTTATATTACATACGAGATGGATGATGAAATGATAAAGCATAGTCCTATTGACGTTGACGATTGTCGTTAGCGAGAAGCCGTTCGCCGTTCTGCTCACCGGTTCATCTATGCCGTCGAATACGGTGCCACCATTCATCTATCGCCGTCGAATACGGTGCGACCATATTAGCTCCGTCATCCGCGGACTGCATCATGGGTTCCTTAACTGACAGTCCCGCCAGCGGAGTCGTATCGCTGCCACCTCCCCCCCCCCCCCTGTATTCTGCTCACTGGTTCATCTATCGCCGTCGAATACGTTGCCACCATTAGCTCCGTTCATCTCCTACCTTCGTAGAGTCGCGCCATACGCTAATCGAAATTTCGCTATCACTTCGCGACTTTTTACTGTTTCACTCGTACTACTTTTAATTTCTCGGAACGTTCGTTTTAGAATAAATGGCAGTACGTACGTTTTTTTTTTTATACCAGGTACGTATGTACGTTGTACGTGAACACTGCTTCTGTTGTTAAATAAATACGTACCTGTTTTTTAGAACATGAAGTAGGCGTCCTTCTAACGCCGACTCGCAGCCACTACGAGTACGAGTACCAAGGTCTTGGTTTCAAATCATTGATCAACCACTACATACCACTACTCGCACGGCAATAGGAATGCTCTCTACCAGCATGTCTACCGTCTCCCCACTGCGGCGTGCTGCTACCCTGCCTGGTGTGTACTACCAGGTATGAGAATGGTGAAGGAAATGCGTAATCACATCCTCTACGTATTAATCATTCAACAGCAAGTAGGCGTCCTCCCACTGGCTGCCACTACCAAGGTCTTGGGTTCGATTCGATGATCGGGCGGCGTCAGCCGCAAACCCTTGTATATATATAAGTTAGCCTATTAGGAAATGTGGAATGAAAGACAACATAGTGAGATACCTCTTTGCACATATAACTGCCGTGTTGGCCCGGGGTCACTGTCACAAAACAACAAGTTGCTACACTTTGAAGAGAAAACAAAGCATGTATCCCATACCCGATATTTGATACTGGTATGTGTTGGTAGAAAAGCTTTAGATGAGCGTTGTATATTCTGCGGCATGCTCTATGCGCGGGAAGTCCCTCGCAGTTTGTTTTTGTTGTCGAGTCACTGCTTTCTTGGATGGGGTATTTGTTGATGCCCCTTACACCCACAGGAAAGGATAAATCGCACAGCATTGAAGGCATGCCTGGTAGTATTGAGTGCATGTCTAAAACGTGGTCACGTGTAGTTGAATATATACTCCACATGTTGCCTGAGTGATCCATCGAGCCTTCTTATATTTACATCCATCACAGCACCACATCAACTACTGCACGCCTGAAGATAAAGTCGATATGTCTTGCTTGCGGAAACTAGATGTTTTTACACTGTAGTAGGTATATCACCGTTGTGAGCGTATCTGGGCGTGTATTTGTACAGCGTGTGGACAAGGTGTCTATTGTTCCGGTTGGTGAATTTCGTAATCCACTGACGGCCTGCGCTAAATACGTGTGCTTTGATATCTATGGCCGATCATGAGTTGGGACGCTCTATGAGTACCATGCACAACGGGTTTTCCGTGTTTGCTGTATAGCATGGACGAATACCCCCCCCCCCCCCTAGATACCACACACACCTAAATGAGAAAACTCGGTTATATATGGTTTGAAATCATCGTCGCCAAATCACCAGGGGTATGCTGAACACCTCACCCCCGACGGTGATGCGTGTGAAAACAGCATCAAACACAAGAATTGGCAAACCACCTGGTGTATACCATTCACCCACGACATGTTCTCCTACTCCTACGCCTGTAGTAGGTTTATGACCAATCACGGAACTTACCGCCTACCATGTTAGCGGTTTTTCGAAAACAAACCAGTGCGCAAAGCTATATCCGATAATGGTATATTTCGGAGCGTCGGCTAGAAACAGAGGTTTCAGATATTCATGGCAGTACAGTACAGCAGTTAGTTATCCAGCGGGGCAAGGGCTTCCGAGGTACAACCTGCAGTAGTTTTGACACCATTGAAATCCTATTGTGGTACCTGTATTCAAAGCACACCGTACTTCGGGGTCAAGTGGTTGCTGCGTGCGTCGCTACGTAACCTGGACAGAATAAATGGGACGAAAACACATGTACTTTACAGCAGTAGACAATATATTCTATTGATAACGTTTACAGCAGTACGATACATAGTGTTAGTATTTACAGCAGTAGATATGCGTAGATACATACCCCCGGTGGGCTAGCAGGTATCCACGAAGCCTGTTAAAGTCGAGATCGTGAGTTCGAGCCCCCCCGACTGCATACGAGGGACTTTTTCTCTCAAAAAATATCTTGACCTAGCGCCAGAGCGTGAGTTGACAAAATTCGATGAAAGTCGACGAGCGTTGGGAAGGCTGAACCCTCTGCGCGATAAAAATCAAGGCAAGAACCGTAGCGGGGGAGGAGGGAGAGGAGCCTACTTTGTGACCCCGGATCTGAGTTACGACTAGGGAGAGAGAGACGGAAGTGCGAAGATAATAAATGGGATGAAAAAAACAAACAAACAAACAAACAAACAAAAAAGTCCTATTAAAGATTACGATTGTCGTTAGCGAGAATCCGTTCGCCGTTCTGCTCACCGGTTCATCTATGCCGTCGAATACGGTGCCACCATTCATCTATCGCCGTCGAATACGGTGCGACCATATTAGCTCCGTCATCCGCGGGCTGCATCATGGACTCCTTAACTGACAGTCCCGCCAGCGGAGTCGTATCGCTGCCACCTACCCCCCCCTGTATTCTGCTCACTGGTTCATCTATCGCCGTCGAATACGTTGCCACCATTAGCTCCGTTCATCTCCTACCTTCGTAGAGTCGCGCCATACGCTAATCGAAATTTCGCTATCACTTCGCGACTTTTTACTGTTTCACTCGTACTACTTTTAATTTCTCGGAACGTTCGTTTTAGAATAAATGGCAGTACGTACGTTTTTTTTTTTTATACCAGGTACGTATGTACGTTGTACGTGAACACTGCTTCTGTTGTTAAATAAATACGTACCTGTTTTTTAGAACATGAAGTAGGCGTCCTTCTAACGCCGACTCGCAGCCACTACGAGTACGAGTACCAAGGTATTGGTTTCAAATCATTGATCAACCACTACATACCACTACTCGCACGGCAATAGGAATGCTCTCTACCAGCATGTCTACCGTCTCCCCACTGCGGCGTGCTGCTACCCTGCCTGGTGTGTACTACCAGGTATGAGAATGGTGAAGGAAATGCGTAATCACATCCTCTACGTATTAATCATTCAACAGCAAGTAGGCGTCCTCCCACTCGCAGCCACTACCAAGGTCTTGGGTTCGATTCGATGATCGGGCGGCGTCAGCCGCAAACTCTTGTATATATATAAGTTAGCCTATTAGGAAATGTGGAATGAAAGACAACATAGTGAGATACCTCTTTGCACATATAACTGCCGTGTTGGCCCGGGGCACTGTCACAAAACAACAAGTTGCTACACTTTGAAGAGAAAACAAAGCATGTATCCCATACCCGATATTTGATACTGGTATGTGTTGGTAGAAAAGCTTTAGATGAGCGTTGTGTATTCTGCGGCATGCTTTATGCGCGGGAAGTCTCTCGCAGTTTGTTTTTGTTGTCGAGTCACTGCTTTCTTGGATGGGGTATTTGTTGATGCCCCTTACACCCACAGGAAAGGATAAATCGCACAGCATTGAAGGCATGCCTGGTAGTATTGAGTGCATGTCTAAAACGTGGTCACGTGTAGTTGAATATATACTCCACATGTTGCCTGAGTGATCCATCGAGCCTTCTTATATTTACATCCATCACAGCACCACATCAACTACCGCACGCCTGAAGATAAAGTCGATATGTCTTGCTTGCGGAAACTAGATGTATTTATACTGTAGTAGGTATATCACCGTTGTGAGCGTATCTGGGCGTGTATTTGTACAGCGTGTGGACAAGGTGTCTATTGTTCCGGTTGGTGAATTTCGTAATCCACTGACGGCCTGCGCTAAATACGTGTGCTTTGATATCTATGGCCGATCATGAGTTGGGACGCTCTATGAGTGCCATGCACAACGGGTTTTCCGTGTTTGTTTGTAAGGCAGGGCGAAAACCCCCCCCCCCCCCCTAGATACCACACACACCTAAATGAGAAAACTCGGTTATATATGGTTTGAAATCATCGTCGCCAAATCACCAGGGGTATGCTGAACACCTCACCCCCGACGGTGATGCGTGTGAAAACAGCATCAAACACAAGAATTGGCAAACCACCTGGTGTATACCATTCACCCACGACATGTTCTCCTACTCCTACGCCTGTAGTAGGTTTATGACCAATCACGGAACTTACCGCCTACCATGTTAGCGGTTTTTCGAAAACAAACCAGTGCGCAAAGCTATATCCGATAATGGTATATTTCGGAGCGTCGGCTAGAAACAGAGGTTTCAGATATTCATGGCAGTACAGTACAGCAGTTAGTTATCCAGCGGGGCAAGGGCTTCCGAGGTACAATCTGCAGTAGTTTTGACGCCATTGAAATCCTATTGTGGTACCTGTATTCAAAGCACACCGTACTTCGGGGTCAAGTGGTTGCTGCGTGCGTCGCTACGTAACCTGGAAAGCGCGTTGCGCTCATGCCCGGCAGGCGTATAACTTCCCTACAATCTCAAAGGGCGGCCGGAAGCGTTTGCTTTTTACAATTGCCTTAGTATTCGCCTTTAAATCAATTGACAAATTGCATAGACGTATAGACACCCAAAACAGTTTTAACTGAAGGGATAACGAATAAGGTGTTTCAATCATATTTTCCACATGAAGGACAACGCCAACAAGGGTTTCGCCAGTGGCTACCAGTCTGCGAGGAGCGAAACCTAGTGTTGAGCTGCGCCTAACACGCTTCCCGACGCCTTTTGGGGGAACAGCAATAAATTCCAAACCCCGAAGTGGCGCCAGGACACAAGCTACCTCATGCTTTATCTGTAACCGTTCGGCGGCATTGCAGCCGTGTAGTTTATCTATTCCGGATGTTTGGGTTTTGTAAAATGAAAACTTGTTTCAAACTAAAGCGTCCCACATGATAGCACATGTTAGAACACCTCTTCGTGCCGGTAACATCCCATTGGCTGTTAAACCCCTTGCTATCACACCCTCTTGTCACCACACTCTCTGAAGGGTGCCCGAGGTCTACTACTAGTAACGCCCCTCATTTAGCAACCATAACCACCGTTGGCGCACCCCCTCAGTACCATATCCCCTCGTTGCCACGCCCTAAATACCACACCCCCGTCGTTACCACCCTCCTTTGCTTGCAGAGCTACTTTGCATTCGGATTATGGCCGGGGATCCGTTAGATATACTACGGACCCCTACAACACTGTTTAACGGTAGACCCGGCGATACTAACGTTATACGTCAAGTTGTTATCACCGGGGTGTGCTTCCTTCCGTGATATGCGGTAACAGGTCGGTTGTTCAACTATGTTCAGCATTCTAGGTCACATAACGAGCGCTGGTACGTGCTGGATTCCTTGTTTGACGATACCGAGTACGGGACTACGGGCCGGGTCAAACCGTTTATGACCACGGGGTGTTATATAATCGCAATGAAAACGAGGGGGTTCAGACATGTGTGTGTGGCATGCCAACTTGTTTTGGTTGATTGCGTTGACTTTTGCAAAGTTAAGGCCAATTCGTTGGGTTGGTACCTGTTTGGGTCACAGCCCTTTTGATGTCTCGCGTTGGCAAACAGGCATCATATCGGTGTGTTGTGTCGGTGCCTGTCATTTTTCAAAGTGCTATTGAGTTGTCATCACGAGTACGCACGCTTCGGACGGCACACAATAGTCCACCCACCGCTCCATTCGATTTTACTCGCGTATTTTCACTAGAATATCACAAAGTTGTTTGCATGGTGCATAACCGGTATCGTAAAGGCTTCCGTAAAGGTGGGTGCGCGTGGTTCTGAGATGACCAGCACGCCATCATTAAGTTTATAATTTCAATATGTTGGACAATAACGGCGACAGTTTTTTTCGTGTAGTCGAAATCCCGCCAGTGTGTAACCCAATGTGATCGCTGAGTTCAGAAATACGAACTTGCAATGTTTCATCGTCGTTCGGAATTTGGTGGACGAGTTAATCAAACGATACTTAGACAGTCAACTAGCGACTACCCACACGCTACAGACAACGCCTAACAGCAGCCTTTCGGCATTGACGTGTGGGGGGTGTGGTCGTTATGAGGTTCTGAATCTGACGTTCGTGCAGAAAACCATACCTTAAACGCACGGAACGGCATGTACTCGTGTTTTCAGGCTATCGAAGGACTCGATAGGAATATAACCGATCACTATCATGGCAAAACCCAAATTGTGATCCTCAAAACCAGCGGAGCACTGGAATGCATCACAATGACTAGCACGTCTGATTAAGTTCCCGAACAAATCATGACTTGAACTTCACAGATGCCTTACAGGATGGATGTATCACGAAAATACTTGAATCTCAATATGGATAGTGGTTGAGTTTTGCCATCAGAACATAGATTCGGTAATATGTTGCCGTATACCAGTGTCCGCAAGGGTTGGAGCGACAAGTTACCAACAACCCCGATGGGGTTGTGGCAGTACATGAAGTGTATTGCCTACATTTTATACTTCTAATGCGTTGCTCGATTTACACCTCATTGCTTACTTTGCCAATATCCCTTACGCGTTCTGGCGTGTTGACAGTGGACTGGGTTACACATACACAATGGTGTTGGCGATACACATTTTACAGCGCTACAATATGGAAGACGTCCGGCTCTCCTCTAGTACGGACTTGAAGGAAGGTTCTCACAGATACTTCGTTTCCAGTTCCAGCCTTTTATGCGTTCCACGACGCCAGCAAAAGCGCAAGTGGCCTAAGCGGCTCATTCGATAGCGATATCCCAAGTATGAAAGTTAGTACACGGAATCAACGGTGCCAAAATTGCACACGGCTACGAAGGCAGTATGGAGACGAGGGAGCAGTAGGCCGGCAGACAGCAGGCAAAACAGAAGAAGCAGTAACCGAGATATTTGGGATTGTCGCCTCACTCTCAACAGTAACCAAAATATTGATGGATGGATGGCGGTTGCACGATACTTGCATGCAAATCAGTGACGGAAAACGTCAGGTATTTCCAGCTACACTTCCTTTCGAAAGTATGTGATGACTCTGCGAAGAAATGGCTTGGTTTTTTTCAATATTTATCATAGGTTGTGGTGATCTCTACTCGTCCCAACTAAATGGAACCGGAACGTGCTGTGTACCAATTGCAACTGTTTCTAGTGTATTGTGTCCCAAGGGACCATTGCCAAGCCAGCGGCCAACTATACGTATCAAATACTTGATTTTCGTCGACCATTTCGGGGAATATTTGTACTCACAAGCATAACACAGGCCGTGGGGCCACTAGTGCTTTTTCCTACAGGGTTGTCGTAGAACCATATGTTTAGTTCCTTCGACCTGAAACGTGCATAGATATAATCGTTCCTAGGTGTGCCCAGGATTCAGTGTCCGAAGATTCAGGCCTGTGGCAGGCAATGTCGCTTCCCGCTAAATTAGGTCAATAATATTGTCTGACCGTTGTAGTTTGCAGCGTGTTGCAGCAATAGCGTTTCAATTATCGTTTTCCGCCGTGATTTCCACGAACAGTAAGTGTCACAACTCACCCGAAACCTTAACACTCGTTGTTTCGTAACCCCCCCCTGGTGTGCGTCGATATCTTCACTGCAGCGGCCTTCACCGTGTTTGGCGATAATGAAACGCTGCAAACATAATTCTTGTAAGAAGGTGTCCAGGTTCAATTTCGAGGGCAGCAAGACGCCGGTTTACTGCAAGCAACATGCGGAGGACGGCATGGTGGAGGTTTGGAGCAGGCGCTGCTTCCATGGCACCTGCATGAAACAGCCGAGGTTTAACGTCGCGGGCAGTGAGACGGCGGGATACTGCAAGCAACATGCGAACGACGGCATGGTGGACGTCTGCAGCAGGCGTTGCCGTCATGGAACCTGCATGAAGAAGCCTAGTTTCAATGCCGAGGGAAGCACAACGGCGGTTTACTGTGCGCTACATGCCGAAGACGGCATGGTGGACGTATGTACCCGACGTTGCTTACATCAGAGTTGCAAGACACAGCCGAGCTTCAATGTGGAGGGCAGCAAGGTGGCGGCGTACTGTAAGCAACATGCGGAGGACGGTATGGTGGATGTGTGGAGCAAGCGCTGCTTACATGGCACCTGCATGAAGTGGCCGAGGTTCAACATCGAGGAAAAGAAGACGCCGATGTACTGCAAGCAACACGCTGATAGCGGCATGGTGGATGTTTGTACTCGACGTTGCTCACATGAGTTCTGCACCAAAGCGCCTAGTTGGGGCGCACTGACTCACGGTAGGCCCACAGTGTGCTCCCACCATAAAAACGATATATCGACCGGTCAAGTGGTGTGTTTCGACGGCCGATGCCAAGTAGCAAGTTGTCGCCGAAAGTCGCGGTGGGGTCTCAATGGGAAGCAACCTACCCACTGCCCACAGCATGGCCCCTCCCAAGACGGTCTCATCTGCACTGTACTGACGACTGCCAGCAAGAGAGCTCGTCGCAGTCTGTCGGACTGTACCGTAAGACCCCCTCGATCCTCCGTTAAAACTGAGTGCAAACTTGAAAATGTTTCTGAATGATCCGCAACATGAGTTTACTTATAGTGGTACATCATGTATAGTGCATGGTTGGCGTTGAACAAGTAGATGCTTAGTGCATCGTATAGCTATAACATAGTCGTATCGGGTGTTTAACATTTTGTTCATGTTTTCGAACAACGTACATGTCTTCGTATGGGGGCTGGCTGTATTTCTGTTGAGATCCCGACCCCGGTTTTCAGTGGGGAGGTGGTACTGTTCCAACAGCTGTGAGGGTAGCGAAGTCGGGACCGATACTCGGCTGGGCGGCCCTGCTTCATGCAAGTATGTGTGTCAGGGTTATTGTCAGTTTGGAAGGGGCATGAGCTAGCTATTCGCGGTTCTGCATGTTTTGACACCCATTGCTCCTTCAGATTTGCTGAGTTGTAGCTGAACCATTCTCCGGTCCTTGGGACCGGAGACTCAGAAAGCAAAATTCCAAAAGTGTTCCCGATTTTCAAGATAATAGGCGTGACAAAAGTGGCCCCAGTTTTCAAGTCAATCAGCGTGACAGAAAAGTGACCCCCTCTCATCATACCACGGGTACCCCCTTGTCCCCTCGACCCTCAAAGCCCGTTCTTGGCTTACAGCAGCGGCGTCGCGACAGGTTTTGCACGCCTCGACAGCCAAGCACACACCATGGGCCTCGGCGGAGTATCAGCAACAGAGGTGGGGTGTGCGCGACACGCCGAGGACAACAGCGCGAACAGAGCAGATCAGCACGCAAACACGCCGAGCACTGAGTGACCTTGAGGAGTTCCACATCATCTGTGATGAATATTGTTTGCGCAGGGGGAAGGGGGGTTGTGATGATCTGGGAGCTGCGAAGGTCGCGCTGGCGCGGGTATGAGTACATGCAACGCCTCGCCACGTGTATGAGTACATATCACAGCAGCAGCAGCACAACAGCAGTAGTACAGTACAGGACACCTAATGTGAAACAAGGAATATGGTCCAGGCTCGATTTGGTATTTGCGAGAGGGTGCTTTCTACACTGATTTCAAGATAACGACTCCCGAATTTCTTATTTTACTCTAAATCCTCATTAGCCTGTTTCTTATTAGGTGTCCTCCTGTACTGCTGTACGTCAACGCTCGGATGCTTCGTTGTGTCAAATTTCAAAATAATACCAAGACAGGTCGACTCGAGCGCACTCGGCGCGTCGCCGCCAGACCAGAGGCAGCCAGCGTGGCTTCCGACGCTTGGGTTATACCGGCTGTAGTTTGGCGCTGGCGTATAGCACACAGACACAGGCAGAGCATACCAATACCTGAGGCAGTTCAAACGCTGCTTATTTTATGCCAACAACAATGAGCAGTAGAGGCAGGTAGAGGGCAGGTATCCAGACCGCTCGGTATCATAGCTGCTGCATTGCACATACAGCTCTGTCCCGTAATATAGGAACTTTTTAATGTAGTTACGTATTAATTTCAATACATTTCTTATATTTCGGGACGGAGTGGTACCAAGAAGAGCGTAGAGACAAGGAAGAATCAGACACCGCATCACCTCCAAATACAACGTGCATAGTAGTAGGAATGGCTGCGGTAATAACCACACCTCCCCGATAAAAACACAAAAGCTTGACCCACGTCAAGAAGTCAGTCGCTGTGCTGAGTGTTCTCTCCTCCCGCGTGCATGTGACATCCACCCTCCGAGAGAGCCTATCTGACGAGCAAAGCTCATGCCTGATGATGGCACCGCTACTTTATACGCACCTGGTATTTTATCGCACTGCATCTATCTGCGTACCGTATCTGCGTACAGCGTATCCGAGAGATTATTTTACGTGTTTGGCAGATTTTCCAGGTGCGTACGTATGTTTGTTCATTGTGCGTGCGGATCACTTTGATTGCACGTATTATTTTTTTCGGATCATACGGTCCGGACCGCCCACCCAAAATGCAAGTGATTTCATTTCCCAACTATCATTTTCACACCCTCCCCAGCCGCTCATTGGTCGTGCGCTGTACGGCCTTCTCATGTTCGTGATGCCTCTTCAGTTTAACAGTTACACATGACGATTCAGGATTTTATGTGTTGAGGATTATGTGGATCTTGACGACTGGGTGCATATATATGTGACGACGCACACTGCTGTCACTTCCTGCTATTCGTACCCCTAATAAACGACTTGAATCATCAAACCATCGCTTGTCTCTGGGTGTGTTTTGACTATCTTGCTTGGAGCTGACGAACACCGCAAAGAGGAGGCGTCGTTTGCGGATGGTCATCTCAACGCTCACGCATTGTGCCTTCTTGAGAGCCTTGGCGGACGACATGATAAGATGGTCGATGCGTTGTCGGCGAAGGAAACTAATGGTCCGTACGTATGAGGAAGTTGTGGTGTGCCGTTCGGAGCTCAGCAAAGTGCTCCTGGACAAGGGTCCACGTCACACACCTGTACAGCAGTGTCTCCATCACCTCGCGGCCTTTAGCATGCGCACATTTAGAGTAAACGGGACATCCTCCATATCATACAGCTCCCGCTTGAACCGCGATCAGCACCTCCAACACTCTGATTAACAACAATCTTCTCTTACGATAGATTGAGACTGGAGACAAGCAACGCGGATGATACTCAATCGATTGCGATACTACTGGTAACACATTGGACAACACTTACTACTTGGTCGATCATAATGCGGCCCTTTCTCAACACCTTTTTTTTAAGTTAAGGGGAAGACCGGAGACTAGCAACGCGAATGTTACTCATTCGATTGCGATACTAACACAATTAGTAAGTGTGTTTGTAAAGCTATTTCTGTCATCCGGCATAACAAACATGGAATAGAACGAATCGGTAGCTACTGCACATTATGCTACCGATAATTGTCGCAAGACTGTCGTGCAGGTCAAAACCCGTGACAGACGGCAACTACGCTGTGGCTCAGCGATAATTAAGTATTTTGATCCGGTAGCTTCACTGCGTTCTCAATGCTTACATTATTACGGTGTACAGTGTTAATATATCTTCCCTCTTTCGCTACGAAAACATTTACTTATACCCCCCCCATACCACGAACAGCCTACCTCAAACAATTTCCACCCTTGCTGGCAACGTATTAGTGTTGTCGTGAATGTAACTCGCGAGCGCCTACACTCCCAATGCAGCCCCGTGATATCTTCGAATATCACCATTCCATTCGTTGATGAAGTAGCTGTGCAACAATTCCTAAGAGTGTACTCTTAGGTAATTCACCGCGGCTTTAAAATTCCGGTGAATAAATGTCAAATCTGAAATCAAGTTATTCTCCGCTCCAGCTGGACCGGAGACTCAGCAAGCATAATCCAAAAAATGTTCCCGATTTTCAAGATAATAGGCGTGACAGAAAAGTCACCCCCTCTCATCACACCACGGGTACCCCCTTGTCCCCTCGACCCTCGAAGCCCGTTCATGGCTTACAGCAGCGGCGTCGAGACAGTTTTTGCACGCCTCGACAGCCAAGCACACAACATGGGCCTCGGCGGAGTATCAGCAACAGAGGTGGGGTGTGTGCGACACGCCGAGGACAACAGCGCGAACAGAGCAGATCAGCACGCAAACAGGCCGAGCACTTATGAAATCGTATGGTCCACCTTTTTTCGCTGCATCGGCGAACACGGCTATCCTTCCAGTACTTGACGTATACATGTTTTGTCTGGTACCTGGTATGTGCGACCCGGTATGTTCGGCTTAGCGAGCGCGGACACTGGATGCAGCAGTGCAACACAACAACCGCTGTCTCTGTGATTCGATTATAAAAACGACAACTCTTAGGAAGCAGCCAGCCCCCCCCCCCCGCGCCATCTATATTAAAATGGCAAGACATGCTACATGCCGTGTTTGTAGTTTATCGTATTTTAGCTGCACCCTCGCAAAGTCACGCGGAATCGTACCATGCTGACAATGGTTGTGGCAGATATACCTCACTGAGACTAATAAATACCGGACAAACAAGACTCAGGTGCCATTTTATGTCCGGTTCTAAGCGGACGCGATGTCACCATATTATTGACATGATTTTTGTATCCCGACATATCTCTACCCTACAGGGTCGACCATGTCCAACGACTGGTTCGCCGGTGACACCTTGGGTTTCGCATCTACGCGCAGCTCGGTTTCGCCATCCTTGCCTAAAACGCTGCAGAGTCTGTTAGAATCGGGTGGCAACCAATCCCGATCGACTCTCGCCATCGCACACCAGGCAAACGGGCGCACGTAAATGCACACGACGGCTGAGTTTGATTGGGACTCCGGGCTTAAAGAAGGTTTGGCTATGGTACAGATTGGGTGTGCGGCAACGCAATTTGACCTGGGAAGAACGATTTTCCAGGCTGACCAGGGTTCCTGTCAGACGACACAGTGGCCGATGGGACAGCTGGTTGGACACGTAATTTGACGAACTTAGCTTGTAGACAGACATTAATTTCATGGTTAGACCGTCCGGAAAACACATTATGTGTGCAATACCAGCGCAAAATTACCTTTTTTGCCCGTGTAAAGTATCCGCATTGCTATTTATTGACGGAATGCAGTCCTCTAGGCCGCGGGCCAAACATTTCCCGAAATATATATTGGCGTTTTTGCTTTCTCCCCGAAGTTTATTCTGCGGTACGGGTGCGTCGCTAGTTGATTTGTAGGGGGTGTTGTGCCTGCACGCAAAATACAGGACACACTCGTTCAAAGATATACATAAACGTGGTTCGCTTATTGCTTATCTTTCGAAATTCATGTCATTGTTGTTTTTCTGGGTTTTTGGGAAGAGAGAACCCCCTGAGCTACACCCATTGCAGCCACCTGCGAGCTCCTGCGTACCTCGGCCATGTTTTCTAACGTCTCTCTCACCCTACTAAAACAGAAGGCGGGTTCCTAACTACAACCGTCCAAAAAGCGATGAATGAAAAAACTAAGTATGGAACCCCGGCTTTCTACAATCGCCCCCCCCCCCCCCCCCCCGTTGAAACAAAACAATCGGGAGGCGGACGGGTAGCGGGAAGAGGCCAAGATTTCTGGCTTGGTCGACCATTCCATCGACTACCTGAATCTGTTGACGTTTTCAGCAAAAACCTCGCTCCCTCCGTAGGCTTGCTGGGCCTATCTGTGGTTTCTGGTCCGAGAGTGAACACGTGCTCTCGTATATCCACGCCCCACAATCTGACCCCAATCTTCGATGGATCAAGCCTACTAAAATTGTACAAATAAACCACGCTTTCCGGAAACTCCATCATCTTCGGTGACCGTCGCTTCGTTTACGGAAAATCTATCCTCCTTTTATTATGTTTCGAATTGCATGTCATTATCGCTCTTTTCGGTTAAGGGATAGAGACTCCGTCAAACTAGATACAGATATATCCATCGCACCATTGTGCGACCTCCTGCGTACCTCGCCAATATTTTCTAACGTCTTTCTCTCCCTACTGTATTACCAGCCGGGCTCCTTTCTACTACCGTGTACAGTTGTCTCGGGTTCCTGTACCAAGCAGGCGAATAGTACGAAACCATTCGACTCCTCCAACTCCAGAGAAACTTGAGACTACTGTTGTCGGGTACTACTGTAGTTTCCGTTTCCTACTCCAGACTGTTATTTCCCCCGGTCGTCCCTCCTTACCGTATTTAGCCACCACCAGCTCACGCGAGACTTGTCTCGCACCCTGTACCATATTACGCGTATACTCCTTGTACACGTCGGACCTCCACCTCCCTTCGCTCTGAATTACGCATTCCGATATGTCCCTTGTGGCCGTAAACATACTTGCTCGACCGATACGCAACGAGTGTAGGGCGAACTCATCGGGGTTACGACCTGACTTCGCCACTAACGTCTTGGTTGCTCGAAGAGCGCGACCGTACATTACCACTTTTACGGACTAGCCACAACGATACGAGAAGAGGGGGGCGTGGTCGGGAAAACCAGGGAAGGATGGCATCAACTCCAACGCAAGGGTGACGGCACCGCCGTCGACCTCTAAAGGACGACTTCGAACCGCGAACCTCGGTACATTTCTACACGCGGACACTGCCAACCTGTTCGTGTTTTCCCCTTATCATCTTTAAAGCGCATCTCTATCTTGCCAGCATGTCGCCATTCAGGTGTTCGAACTGCATGCAATCGGCGTAAACCGCGACGTCACCTCGAGTCAGGCATTTCACAGCATGTGTCGCCCGGAATCGGCGGCGAGAATAACGTCCGATCTCGCCAACCGAACGTTACTCAGACATAAGCACAACCATAACGCCTTTCCCTCCAGACCCCAGTGCTGGATGAGAGTCTCCCCTGTCGAACGAATACCAAACGAGACCGGCAGGCGAACGCGGCCAGGCGTCCCCGCTCTTACGGGATATCCTGAAATACCTTTGAGCGCGTACTGGACCAGCGGGGCTTATACTGGCGGCTCCACTCCTACGTTAAACCGATGAAAATACTGTACATCAGTTTTTTTGCAAGAACTTGTATTCGCCAGGATACATTCCGACGCGCAACACCACGAAGCAAACTTAATCAACGGCCAAGCCTTGTTGCTATCAAAATAGCTCGACTCATGGTATTCCGGGAACCCCACCAAACTGCGATTGTGCGCCAAGACCGGCCACCAGTCTCGTACGTGCGCCTTGTCGAGCCCGCAGCTGAACGACCGACGTACTGGTCACCACGATGTCGGTACAGAGATCCACCCCCGCATTGCCTAGGCGCTGCCCATGTCAATCAATGTCGGAAGGTAGCGCGCAGAGGTTGGGAGCGATGGTGGAACGGTCCAAACGTGACACCTTGTCCTCCAAAACATTCGCAACGACACGCACGTGTTTCTCTCGAAAGCACCAACCACTTCGAATCTCTAGACAACCGAGCATCCGCATAAGCGCACTCGCTCGTGGTTCGCGTTTTCCTCTACAGCGGTTGACCCAGTGGACGGCCGACCTATTGTCGCCTCGCTCTCGCCTACGTATTGGGGTGCTTCCTACACGTTGATTGTGAATGCTCACGCCGTGATAATCATGGCGAGCAGTTCCCACACATGAATAGACAAATCATACCTCCCTTGCACGTGGGTCCGGAGGCTGTCCCGTTTGTCGCCGTCGAAATCGACCCTCCCCCACAGTCCCGTTTCCAAAAAAACCCCCCCCATCGCGTCCCAGGAAGCATCGCTGATGAGCGTGGGCGAGTGAGGCTCCGAATAAAAGCTATATAATGGGGCGTCTGATGTACCTGCCCCCCCCCAGGCATATCGCCATCTAATATCAAACGCCAGAAAGAAAGGTCTTTGTGGAACCAGGGGCCGAGGAGGACGTAGGAGCGACCTGACAACGGAAGACCCCCCCCCCCCCCCCCGACCTCGCTGGTACCAGGGCTTCACCGGGGGCGTACCCAACCGATGAAGCACGCGGCGCACGATTTTGTTCCCGGCCGTACAAGTTCGCAGACGTTCAGCAATTTTTGCATCAACGAACGCAACATTACTTCCGGCGTGATTCGCGAGTAGCACGCGCAGCTGTGTTAGTTTAGACTGCGTTAAGGAAATTGTCATGACGACCGTATCAAACACCTACCCCAGCGCGTCGAGCTGCGTGGCCGGAGCCAACAGGGGCAGCTCGCCTGGTCTTCGCGCACCTAAAAGAAGACCATGATCGGATCCCAGGTCCTGGGACGCCCGCTAACACCGTTCGCTCGGAAGAAAACGCTGTGGCTCAACCGAAACCGCATCGTCTACATATATTCGGGTAACAAACGGCTTCGTTTGTCCGCCACCGTCCCCCGGGGGGGGTCCGGCACGCAGGGGTCAAGGAAACGAGCGCCTTCCTTTCCGCCGGCGAGCTGACTCGCACGTTGCTGGTAGCCACTCAACCGACAGAGATAACCACCGCGTCATGAAAAAACGTATGGACATGACAGTGTTCCAGGGCGGCCGAAAACAAACACCGGAACCCTGGGCTATTCCGCCATCCAAACTGGAGGCGCCTATCGACTACGATCAAATCGCGGAACGCGTACTCGAAGCGGGGGTAATGATATCATTGTACGGGGATTTGTCGAGAGGCTTCCTTCACGCCCATCTTGCTTAACGGGATGCGAGTAAAGGGTGCAGAGGGCCGACGCAAGTGCAATATATGCCTAACTGTCCGTCGCAACACGTGTCCTAACCCAAAAGCTGGCGCCAAAGAAAACTCGGTGTCTCCCGGTACTGACGTGGAAAGGGTCAAGTCATGGATAGTTTTGAATTTCGAGGTGGAAACCACCACTCCGAGATGTGACACGGGCATACCAGGTATCTGATCCGCCTCTTCCCCCGGAAAACCGAAGGTGCGACCGAATCGCACGTCTTCGGCTATTCTAGATACTATGTTATCTTCGTACGGGACAATCGAACTATGGTTTCCATACCGCAAGGCGGCGGTTAGATCTCCGGCGCCGCCTACCTCTACCGGCACTCCGTGAGGAAACAAAATTACAAGCAGGTCAGTGTGTATTAACGCTCCCGAACCAAGCCGACACTTCGCGGGGATATTCAGGTGGAACGGGCTTTTCTAGAGCTTTCATGCACGCGAACTGACCCTTGTGCACGGACAAAAGCTGTGCGTACCTACTCGCCACTCGCGCTAACGCCTGTGGTACCCCCCGGTCCCGGCAAGCATTGATAAATCCCGAACTGAAGCAACGCATTCACGGGGGAGGGCAACCACACCTGCCGTGTGGGTAGAGGTGAGGTAGCCGCTGGGTTGTGAAGCCAAGCCAGGGATAAGAGCCGTTGTTCTGCCACCCCAGCCTTTCCAGCTTTGGTTTTCAAAAGGCGAGTAGAGGTCGAACGTCGCCGGGGTTCCGGAATACATGGTTTTCGATACTCATGTTTGCTTGAGTTATATCGCAGGAGTGAAACATTACCCTCCATTAGGAGGCTTGGTCATCCGAGACAACTGTGGGCCCATAGTACAGGGGAGAGAGATAAGAGCAAACGACGGTTGCAATGAGTGATCGAGATACTCAGAAGATTACACCAGGCTGCGGTACAGGTATCAGGCCGGGCGGAAGACTCTTTTCTACGACTCAGAAAACGATATGTGCTATGTATTTCAAAAGATAAAAACACATTTGTTCCCATGAGATGTACTACACACTTTATTTCAAACAATGGAAGGGCATAGTAGCCGACATAATAGTAGTAGTCGTCGTTATACCGGTCATGGTTGTCCTCCTCCAGTACTCATAGGTAGCAGGTTTAGTAGTAGCAAGTAGCGATGGCAGCGTTGCCGGTAGTGGTGTTGTCAATTTACATCATTATTACAGTAGGTACTCCATACAAAGCGATGAGGTGTAGTACACAATAGTACTGTCTCTATCATCTGCCAAAGAGTAAGTGAATGGTTCAATAGTCGCCAGGTCTCTCCGGCCCTCCGTGTCGTGGGAAAATCCTTCCCACGTAGCGTTTTTCATCAAACTGCAGTGTCTCTCCTCGGGTAAAGCTTGTCTATGTGGTGCGACTCACTGTGCTACCTTCAAGCTACTGACCCGGGTCTCATCTGACTGTTCTCCGCACATACGCATCGTGGTTTAATTAAACCGTTATATTCTTACTCGTGAGTCCTCCCTTTTATCACTCGCTTCTCGTTCCTCTGATACGTATAATATATAACAATCCTGTATATTTCTTGCAGTCAGCCTTTCGTCCGGTCTTATCGTTTTGGCATGCTCTCTCGCCGTTTCGGCGTCCGGTTCTTAAGACTGCGATCGGTGTCACCACGTGCTGTATCTATAAATGCGTATGCTCCGGCCGTTGAACTTGGCGAATATTCTATCGGTTGGTGACAACCGCTTATCTGTGCCCAGACATCTACTATCGATTGCGTCGCGAGTTTGATGGAATCATGGATACGGCCAACACAATCCTCCTATCAACGTTATGCCCACCGTAGTGAGCACATCAATCATCATTACTTCGACCTACTATTGCCGTGGCCGTTGCGGCGGTAACGCTCGCCGTACTTCAAGCAGAGTTGGTATTACAGTAGTGTTCGCTTGATAATTCATCAACGGTTCAATACAAAAGTATGTGTACAATTGTATTGGTATGAATACCCAGAACAATCCTGTCAGTGGCGCATCGATGACACCACCGCGGACATACCAGTTTGCTTGACCCCAGGGTGGGGCGTTAGTGCAGCGTCCCGGCTTCGTTCTAAAGCTCATCTTCGGAGCAGCGTATTCCAGGACCGGAGGTTTACACAGACGCAGCGGCCCGAACAATTCAATTCCCTATAGTTGGTGGGTCTGTTCAACCAGTGGTGGCAAGCATGACTGTTCCACTTTCGGTAGCCAGGCCTGCTGTCCATCCTTTAGTACCTAAACGGACTGCCCAGTCCTTGGGGACCACCCATACTGTCCACCACCTAGAGATAAACACCCCGTCTGCTCCGCTGCCAGAAGAAAAGCCATCTGTTGAGCAAGTAGAAGCGAGCCAGACCGTGGATCTCTGAGTAGGGAAACCGGCTGTCTGTGTATTCACACGTTGCGAGCCGCACTTTTCCACCCCCAGGAGGCTGTAGTGATGCCCAGTGCCCAGCAGAAACGCCTGTGGGCGAGCCCGCCTATCCAGATGTTGGAGGCGATGGTGAATGTACAGCACCCACACTTGCCCCAAATTTTGAAGTTTGCAGCAGCAAGGGCGATTGTGCAGCCTGCAGCGGCGACGTTCGGCGTGAACTCCACAGAAAGAAACACATAGTAACGCCACACATTCCTGTGTATCGCGAGTTACCCACGGTCACTGGCGTTTCACTGGTTTCGCAAGAGATGGAACGTCCATATGGGTAATGGTGGAGACGGCCGCGAACAAGAGTATAAAGGTATCTAAAGAGTATATCATCCAGTGTATTGTCCCTGTGTAATATTGCCGTCCACATGTGGCTTGATATGACGGCACTGCATTTTGATATAACCCATGGTAGCGGGGTAAGACGAGAGTGCACGACGGCGGAAACCTTTATTCCCACGTAAATCGCATCCAAACTCGCCGCGCTTGAGACTGTGGCTGCCATTCTCCCACCTTTGAAACTGAACGCAGGTTGGTTTTGAGGTACACGGTATGAGCAAATGTCGCACAACGGTATTTCCTCACCTGTACATAATGCTGATTTTGTCCAGATATGCTATCGAGATAAACGGACGATACCTCAAAAGGTAATGTTGAGCAGCATATCCGTATTGCATTTGTTGTTTCTCTTCGCGATATCTGAGACAAACAAAAACGATACCGAGCAGTTGTGTATCGGCCTTTGCCTTGTTCAGAGCGTCTGGCGATCAACGTGATTGGCTATTGTATAGAGACAGAAAATATCAAGTGAAGTGCTCCCTATGGTCATAGGACTACGGCTATGCATGAAAGTGAAGTACACCCAACCTCTGTAAAAATGGTTTCCTGTATCGTCAGCCTAAAACAACAAGACACACTACGTCTTCCACAATAGATCAGTGACTGTATAATAAAATCGAAGAGTTGACCGCACTCAGTGTAGGGGTTCACAATTTGATAATGATGTCGTTTGTTGTCGTCGTTGGTCTGTCTGCCGTTAAGGGCGAACGATGGTGCCCTCTTCATGAGCCATGAAATCAACACAGAACAGCTTGTAAAATATGATGTCCACAATTTACGTGCCGTTGTTTTTTAAAACATGCTGGCCCTGTTTTTTGCGTGCACGGGCACATCACGCTGCAGGCAATGCGGACCGCGCACCTGTACCCCATAAGCTATGTTGGGGAGAAAACCCACGATGTAAATATTTTAAGGCACTCTTCGCCCGGCCGAGAGGACTAGGTATCGTCAATAATGCACGTAAATAAATGTGCCATCATTGCACGGGCGATTCATGTAAAAGTGGGCTTGTTATAGCACACGGAATGTTCTGCTTAGTCAACTAACCCTTAAATGGATGCCCGTCTACAGTTATGTGCAGTAATGATCGTTATGTGACATGTCCAACGACTCGCCGCGTCGGCTACGGTGTCCTCTGACAGGAATAATTTCCAGTTTATAAAAACTGTCCGTAATATTTTCAGATTTTCACTTCCTTCCGCATGATAGCTTGGACGCAGCTGATACAGACGTTCGACTTACCGCGTGTTTAACCATGGTGGAAGAATAAGTATTGTTGTGTTTCGACGCATATCTGAACTCCCAAGTTCGTTTCGTCCCACTATTAATAGAGGTATGAGTCGTCTTCTCCACCATATGATTCACAGGTGATAACTCCTCAAGTGTCACCCCCCCGTCGCCGTCCACATGGTGCCCTGTATTGTCAGCCTACAACAACAATCCGCCCTGCGTATCCTACAATAGACCAACGGCACTTGCTCGTCACATAGGATATGTGATCACCCTCGGCGTACTTGTAGCGTTGTAAAGTTTGAGGATGATATTATTGTTTTTGTCGTCGTTGGTATGTCTGTCCATGAAGGACGAACGTTTGTGCCTCCTTCGTGAGCCATCAAGGCTACAGGAGTTTTCAAAATCAAGTGTCAACGATAACCGTGCCACATTCATGTTTCAACACGTTGGTCCGTATTTGGCGTGCACGGGCGTATCATGCCACACACACCACAGTAGCAACGACACACACGTACCCCTTAATAAACCTTGGGGAGAAAACACAAAAGCTATATGGCTTAACTTATTTCGAAACCATCTTGTACCGAGCCATAGGACTCGACTTAGTCAACATTGTACGTAGTAAGACATGCGCGTTTCTTACACCGGTGATGTACGCACGAGTATGATGTTAAACTGCACAGACAAAGTTCTGCTTGACGCTCGAACCGTCAAAATATTGTCCATCTACGCTATTGAGTTATCAGGTTCGACAACTCACGTGCCCAACCAGCTGCGGCGTCGGCCACGGTGGAGTCTTACAGGAACGACCTACAATCTGGGAAAGCAGCCGTTGCTGTACCCGGTTCGTTGCACGCACAACACAATCTTGACCATAGCCGGGCCTACTCCGTAACAAGAATACCAACCAAACTCAGCCCCTATGTGCATTCACGTGCCCCCGTTCGGAGGCTGTGTGATCACGGAAGGAAGTGGCGAATGATTTTCACTCGGAGTGACAGACGCTGCCACGGTTTATGCATGGATGCCGAGATCGAGCTGGGCGTGAATGAAGTAATCCACTGAAAGTTCGTCAGATAGGGCAACTCTCTGTGTATTGAATCATCGGAGTACAAATAAAGGTTGTGGAGATTGTGACATTGCGTCCCCTAAACGCTGAACCTATGTTGTTTATGGAAACACTGATGACACGTGAGTTTGTTTTACCGGTATGGATTAGTTTCAGTGTCATGTGTCTGGCACAACGACTGTCAGCATGATACCATTCCACATGCCGTGGCGCGGATGCAGCTCTATTACAATAAGCTAAGAACACGGAATGGAGCATGTCTTGCCGTTTCAATAATGTTGCACGACCACTTGAATTAACAAATTAAATGGTGCTGTTCGAAACAATTAGCTGCATTGGTAGTTTAGGCGCTCGAGAATAAAGATCAAATAATAAAAAAAAACAATCTCCACCCTAACGCTGGTAGCATTGACAACGTAGTGAAGTTACCGGATCGAAGTTACCGAATCGGAATACTCCATTAGCGCTGAACCTCAACGTAATAGGCGCTGTTTACAGTATTTGACCTGCAATAGCCACTGCCCCATTCTATTCATAGCTTGTGGTGCCGGACAATTGAAATAATGATACAAACACACTCATGGTTTATATTCATGCATGAGGACATACATACATCCGGAAGTACGGGCGATCGAAGTATTGCACTCAGCTAGCGAACATAAATTTCGACGAAATCCTCGAGTTCACAGCTGTTGCTTTTGAAAACTTAAAAAATATACGTGCCTCTAACATTTTGAAGATCAATGGGTGTCGAAGTATGCAGAGTCGCATAAAGCGACCTCATGCCCCTTTCGAGCTGATGCCAACACTGGCACACACACAGATATGAAGCAGGGTCGTTCGAAGGAGCGTTAGTCCTGATTTTGCTACCCAAACAGCAGTCTGTGCAGTAGCGCCTCACCCCTGAAAAACGTCGACGGGACCCCAACAGCAATAAAGCCAGCCGCAATTTGGAGACATATGCGCTATTCGAAAATAACAAAAACTATTATGTATATATATATATATACCTGAGACGACTCATTTAGAGATATACGATGCACGCTTGATGTACTTTCAAAGCGAGCCATTCATTATCGAACTATAAATACCTTCATGCTCCGAATCATCGAGACACCTTTTAAAACATACACTCCGCTTTAACAGAAAAATCAGGGGGGCTTACGGCACAGTTCGACAGGCTAGGACGAGCTCTCTTGCTGGCAGGTGTCTGTACAGTGCAGACGAGGCCGTCCTGAGAGGGGCCGTGCTGTGCGCAGTGTGTAGGTTGCTTCCCATTGAGTCCCCAACGCGACTTTCGCCCACAACTCGCCATTTGGCATCTTGCCTCGAAACTGATCACTTGACCGGCCGATATGTCGCTTTTATGGTGGGTACACACTGTGGCCGTACCGTGAGACAGTGTGCCCCAACGAGGCGCCCTGGTGCAGAAGTCATGCGTGCAACGTCGACTACAAACGTCCACCATGCCATCTTCCGCATGTTGCTTACAGTAAACCGCCGTCTTGCTTCCCTCGACATTGTAAGACGGGCACTTCACGCAGGTATTGTGCAAGCAACGCTTTATGCGAACATCCACCATGCCGTCCTCCGCATGTTGCTTACAGTACACCGCCCTCTTGCTACCCATGACATTGAAACTCGGGACCGTCATGCAAGTTGGTTGTGAGCAACGCTTGCTACAAACATCCACCATGCCGCCCTCAGCGTGTTGCTTGCAGTACACCGGCGTCTTGTTTCCCACCACATTGAAATTCGGTTTTTTTAAGCAGGTGCGCAAGGAGCAACGCCTGCTGCGAACGTTCACCATGCCGCCCTCAGCGTGTTGCTTGCAGTACACCGGCGTCTTGCTTCCCACCACATTGAAACTCGGCCACTTCACACAGATGCCGTGTAAGCAACGGCTGCTGGAAACGTTCACCATGCCGTCCTCCGCATGTTGCTTGCAGTACATTGGCGTCTTGCTTCCCCTGGCATTGAAACTCGGCCCCTTCACGCAGGTGCCATGTGAGCAACGCTTGCTGCAAACGTCCACCATGCCGTCCGCCGCATGTTGCTTGCAGTACACCGCCGGCATGCTGCCCTTGACATTGAAACTCGGCCACTTCACACAGTTGCCGTGTAAGCAACGCCTGCTGCGAACGTCCACCATGCCGTCCTCCGCATGTTGCTTACAGTACGCCGCCTTCTTGCTGTCTTTGACATTGAAACTCGGCCACTTCACGCAGGTGCCATGTATGCACCGCCTGCTGCAAACGTCCACCATGCCGTCTTCCGCATGTTGCTTGCAGTAAACCGGCGTCATGCTTCCCTCGACGTTGAAAGTCGGCTGCTTTATACATGTGCCATGCAAGCAACGCCTGCCCGTGGTAATCACCATGCCGGCCTCGGCATGTTGCTTGCAGTAAAGCGCTGTCTTGCTGCCCTTGAAATTGAATCTCGACCACTTCTTGCAGGTATTATGTAAGCAACGGCTCATTATCTGCGAACACGGTGAAGGCGACTGCAGTGAAACATCGACACACACAATAGGCGGAGGGTTACGCAACAACGAAGGTTAAGGTTTCGGCTGTAACGCCTACTGTTTGTGGAGATCTCAGCAGAAAAATATTAGTTGAAGTGCTTTCGCTGCAACACGCTGCACTACAACGGCCAGACAATAAGATTAACCCAATTTTGCGGGAAGCGACATTGCCTCCCAGAGGCCTGAACCCTGAGACACTACACCGCTTTTCGCGTGCTCAAGGCACATCTAGGAACTATTATACGCATGCACGTTTCAGGTCGCAGTAAATAATAACATGGTTCTACGACAACCCTGGAGATCAAAGCGCTAGTGACCCCACAACGTGTGTTATGGTTGTGAGTACTTATATACCGCGACGTGGTTGACGAAACTAAGTATTTGATACGCATAGTTGGCCGCTGGCTTGGAATGTTCGTTTAGGACACAATACACTAGTAATAGTTGCAATTTGTACACAGCATTTTCTGGTTCCATTTGGTTGGGACGAGTAAAGATCACCACAACCAGTGAGAGATATTCCAACAAATCAACTTTTGAACGACCATGAAACATCGCACTGTCGTCTTTCTGGACTCAGCGATCACATTCAGTCACACACGGGTGGGCGTTCGACTACACGAAACAATCTGTCCCCGTTATCGTTCAACATATCAAAATGGTATATTTAGTTATGGCGTGCTGGTCACCTCAAAACTACGCGCACCCACCCTGACGGAAGCCTTTACGATGATGGGTATGCATTATGGAAGCAACCTTCAGACATTCTATTACACCTACGACAGTAAAATCGAGTGGAACGGTGGGTGGGCGATTGTGTGCCGTCAGCAGCGTGCGTACTCGTGAGGACTACTAAACAGCACGCTGAAAATGCACAGGCCCCGACACAACACCTCGACACAATGCCGGTTCGCCAACACGAGATATTTGAAACAAAATGACAAAAACAGCCAACACAATATATAGGCAATTAGTGCACACTCGCCAACGCTATAAACCGAAACAAGTTGACAAGCCACATATTCAGATAGACGCGCGCTACGGTAGAGGTATCACGTTTTGGCTGAATCGTTTTCTGAACGATCGGGCTCCTTAACCCAAGCTCGTTGGACTTTCATTTTTGTGACGAATAATGTTGCAGAGTATACTTCGGTCAGGATATTTCTCACCCAGCAGCACTTTTATTTTCCTCCACAATCATGTTTTCGGTGGGGTATGACGCTCCTTCAGTGAGGAGCTCAGAAAAAACATGGTGCACCTCCATTGTAGCATGCGTCGATATTTACCTCCTGGCTTTCTGTGACATTCCAAAGCTTCGAACACAAACCCCGTAGTCTTACACTGCATGACCCGGCTCGTTGTTCGGTGGTCGGAATCGTCAAACCCTAAATCCGGTATGCACGAGCCTTCGTTCCGTTTGACCTAAAATGCTAAACATAGTTGAATAACCAACCTGTCACCACATAGTACGGTGAGAAGCACACCTCAGTGGTAACAGGTTTAGTATAAAACTATTGTGCTTGTATCGCAATCGAATGAGTATCATTCGCGTTGCTAGTCTCCAGTCTTGAAAAAAATGCAAGTACTCGTATCTGTCCGGCGTTTTTCCTGCGGGCTCAGGGGTAGTTCCTCGTTGTGTTCAATGTTGCACAAATGCTCCGATTACCTTGGAGTAAATTAAGGAGTATAATATTGGAGATCAAATATCTCAGGTGCTTCGTGTACTCGGAGTATTTCGGGGTTCGATACTCCGGGATACTGCTCGTACTCGGAGTATTTCGGGTATGAACACTCTCGATATTTCGTGTCCTTGGAGTATGTCGGGTTTTTGGGGCTTCAGTACTGCTCATACTCCAAGTACTCCGAGTATTCAGACGGCCAGTACTCTAACTCGGAGTACGAAATGTACTTGAACTCGGAGTATACTCGGAGTGTGAAGTACGTTAGGAGCATCTTTGCATCATTTGAAAGACTAAGGAAGATATAACACGCTGAAGAAGACAGGAGAAGGCAAGAAACAATAACGAACATATAAACACAAGATTGTTAACCTGATAACTCCGGAATTAAAGAAGAGTAAACAACGTCGACAGCTCTAGCACAAAGCGTGTAGGGGCAAACCTATCCTCGGTTGTCAATATTACAATGTCGGCGGATTTCCGAAGTCTAGATATAGGCCAACATACG
>MEHQ01002148.1:273989-348034 GCA_008828725.1 Saccharina japonica | reverse complement strand
CCCCCTCCCCCCACCGCCGCACCATTGCACCACCCCCTGATGACGTGTCTGTGCTGTCTTTGTGGTCGTGTTTGTTTTAAGTGTTGGCTTGTACTTTTGACTTGTCTCTTTGTCTTTTCCTTTGTCTTTTTCACAGTATAGTTTTGACCTTTTCAGTTACACTACTCGCAGGCCGGGGTACATCAGTCAGCACGGGACCGTAGTTCCCTTCCCCGTACAATGTCTGCGTTTATAATCGGGGTGGAGACTCGATTTTGTTGCCTGACCGGCGTGAACCCGGCACGCGAACACCCCGGCATTATAGGGGCACCAAGATAAAATCAGGGGCGTTACCCCCGATTGGTGATGTTGACCTTTCCAGTTTTATTTGATACCTTCACATATCGTGTAGAGGGGAGCGGAGGGCTCCAGACTATCTGTTTTTGACTGGTTTGATCGCTTTGCAGACCCTTCGGGTTCCACGTATTTATTTCAGTATACCTTTTTTGGGTAAGATAGCCTGTGACCACGGGAATCGACCGTGTCAAGTCTTGGATTAGTACGGACAGATGGAGGTACTGGATAGAGAGACCGGCACGGTTTTTAATGTGAAGACAACAACAACAACAACAACATAAGAAAGCCCGATTGGGTCCCCAATCGGAAACCGGCTTTTTCGATCCACGTTTCCGACTGCACAAGAATTAGCCTATGCAGTCCGATTATTATACAAAATCTGACCGGAATTTTTTCGATTCGAGAATCCGATGATGACCCAAGTCGTCAGATTTTGGCCACGACTTGGGTCATCAGATTTTCAAATCGAAAAAAAGCACGGTCTCTAAATTCAAGATATCATCCATGCAGCAAGCAAGCAGCAGCAGCACGATCGATGAGTTGGATGGTGACACAGCGACGTTGCTTCGCGCCCGAAGCGCAGCCGACGATCGGTGGGCCTCTCTGTCGCCAAACTACAGTCGGCTGGCGCGGGCTCGGGCCTAGAGACGAAGGGAAGCGCACTCGGCGCGCGCCTCTTCGTACTCGTAGACTTTACAGCAGCAGCAGCAGTACAGTGTACAGTATAGTACTGTAGCTGTACAGCAGTCACACACACGTGGCCATCTTGGGTACCCTGCCAGCATTTGACGTAGACACCCTGCCAGCATTTGACCTCCTACTGCTGTTGTTGCTGTTGTTGACCATGGCCGAACTACGAACGGCGAGAAGTCCAAGGCACAATGGCACACACACTGCGTACGGCAGATGCATACCGATCCAGAGTCGCCGTTCACTGCTCGTTGCTGTTGCGAGCTGACGAGGCGTGGTACGTGGCATGTGTCTCGTACATACCCGCAGCCAAAGATGTCGGGAGACAGGACTTTCAACCCTTGACAGACAGCAGATTTGCCTTGACATGCCGTGACTGACACCAAACTACTATGTTTTAGTGTGGTACACTTCCGCCCTACACCCTTGACAGCGCACGTTTTGCCTCGCTTGACATGTCTCCCGACATATTTGCCCGCAGTCGGCCATCACAACTAACCCACCTTCCCCCTGTTCAAACAATATTTGTGGAACTCCCAAAGGTCATTCAGTGCTCGGCGTGTGTTGCGTGTTGATCTGCTAGGTGCTTGCTGCTGTTCTCGGCGTGTCGCACACACCCCACCTCTGATGCTGCTACTCCGCAGAGGCGCAGGGTTTGTGCGAGGCTGTAGAGGCGTGCAGAAACTAGCGCGACGCTGCTGCTGTGCGCCAAGAACGGGCTTTGAGGGTCGAGCGGACGAGGGGGTACCCGGGGGTGTGATCTGACGGTCACTTATTCACTTGATTATCTCGGTTACTATTGGGGGTTCACTTATTCACTCGATTATCTCGACCACTTTTTTCACGGGAAATCTGTCACGAGTTTTGAATTTCCAAATGACCACTTCAGTCACAGACTGGAGAATTAATAGTATAACCAGGTCTAACGTTGTAACGGGATATTGTATCTTACCCATCCCCGGCGTTAATCACGATGCACGGTAGCCACGCCGCTAGATGGCGTGGTAACGAGGGGGTGAGGTATTTAGGGTATCTGGTAAAGGGAGGGTGTGGTCTTTAGAATGTGCGCTAACGGTAGATATTTCTGCTACTATAAGGGCGATAATAGACCTTGGACAGGCGTCAGATGGTATGACCACAAGAGGGTGTAATAGCAATGGGGTCAATAATCAATGGGGTGTTACCAGCAGACAAGGGGTGTGAAAACATGTGAAAAGCTTTAGTCTGAAACCAGCATATATGTTTACATCCCCACCCTATAATGCCGGTGATGGTGGAGTCCACACCGGAATTCAGTAACTACAGCAAAGACGGCAGTCTATCCGCAGTTCCGCAGAACGGTTCTCGGCAGGGCATGGGATACCTTATGCCCTGGCCCAAATCCCTGGTTAGAATTGATTGCTGTTCAGCGCATTTAACGTCGGGAGGCGTGGTACGCGCAGCCCAACACGAGCTTTCGCGTCGCGCAACCCGTTTGCTGCTGGCGAATATGCGTTTGGTTTACAAGTCCTGTCCGCGGGAAAGATAATCGAGGCTTCTTTCATTTTAGCTCTGCCTGAAAAACAATGTTTAAGGTGTCTATACGTCTCGAAACGTTGCCATCTTGTTTTTGGACGAACATGTATGCCATTATATACTCCAATTGCTCCCGGCCACCCTCTGGTACTATATTGAAGTTACACGCCTGCGGTGCATGATTGGAACGCGCTTCCAAGGTCGCGTAGCGCTTCACGGATCAGCCGCCGGAGATCGAAATACAGTATGCCTTGAATACGAGTACCTCAATACGAATTCAATGGTGTCAACTGTCCCGAAGATTGTACCTCAAAAGCCCTTGTCTCGCTGGAAATCAAACTGCTGTGCTCCTGGGAAAATATGAAAAACAAAACTCTATCCGACACCCCGAACAATAGACCGCATATCAGATTAAGATTTCAATGGTGTCAACTGTCCCGAAGATTGCACCTGATAAGCCCTTGCCCCGCTTGAAAACTGACCCCTGCTCTACCATGAAAATATGAAAATTATGTTACTGGTCGCCGCCCCGACCAGGCAACAGCTATTAATTTAGCTTTGCGTCTTGGTTTGTTTTCCAGATAATGCTACAATCGTAGGAGGCACATGCGGTGATTGGGTACAAACTGACTACCGGCGCCGGTGATTTGGGCGAACCCGACAGTGTAAGGACTAGTAGCAAAAGCTGCGAGTGAATGGTATCCACCAAGTGGTGTGATAGTCTTTGGCGTTTATTGCTGTACATAGACGCCCCACCGTCAAGGAGGTGGTAATTAACGTATCCTCGGGAATGAAGCGTCAATGGAAAAGCAGCACAAACAAAATTTCAACGGGTGTGTCAATGTAACGGTGTATTCTTTATTCTGTGCTATACGGCAAAAGCGGGTAATTCCATTGTGAGGACGTACAATTCCGTTGTTGCATCGTACTCGTAAAGAGTGCCAATTCGTGCTCGACTATGGATGACAGAACAACCGTGTTTGGCGGCAGCTGTCAGTGGATCACCAAATTCACTAAACGGAGACAAAAGAAACGCCGTCCGCACGCTGCACAAACACACGCCCGAACACACGCACCACGGTGATGTACCTACTGTAGTACAAAAGGATCTCGTTCCGCAAGAAAGAAATGTGGATTTTATCGTTAGGTGTGCGGTAGTTGGTGTGATGCTGTAGTGGATCAAATTAAAAGGTGGTTGGATGGATTGCTCCGGGAGCATGTGGAATATATTGTCAGTTCCACGCGACCACGTTTTGGGCATCTCCTCAGCACTACCGGGCATGTGCTCAATGCGCTGCGGCTTTCGCATTTTCTACGGGTGTGAGGGACCGTCCCAACATACTCCATGCCAAACACCAGTGACTCAACTACAAAAAAAACTGGAGGGACGTCAACAACTTGTAACACTTCGCAGAGTACGCAACAGTAATCCAAAGCTTTGGTACCAGTACATATCAAATAACATGTACGGGGTATGTATACATTGTTTTCCCTCCGAATTCAAGCAATGTTATGTGTTGTAACAGTGACCTTTGTCCCACACCGCACATATAGGTTCAACGGGGTTTCTCGCTGGGCTGTCTTGTATTCAACATTTCCCAATAGCTTTACGTCTTAAGTTTGTTATATTATTTCATCAATAAGTTTAGAAGTATATACAACACTGTGTGGTGTCTATCTGCACACGTCCGCGTTTAGGTTTAAGTAGCTTTTCAGTGCCCCGATGCGCCCCGATTCCGGACCAAACACCGCAAACCACACATCCACCTTTGTATGCCGACTACGACGCTCGTTTGGAAAATAGTGCGTCTAATGGACAGGGCGTTTCACGAATCCTCTTCCGTTGGCGAAGTTGCCATCATCATCGCAAGCGAGTTGCCAAATTCTGCTGCGAATCGACGAAAGAAGCGAACGCTGAACCCTAAGCGCCATGTATCATGGAATGAAGGGACAGAAGCAGGGGGGGGGGGAGGCTGTGCACAAGTCGTCATGAGCGTATCATGAAATAAAGCAGCAAATACAGCATTCCAGCACCCGCCCAACAAACCATTCCGAGATACGTAGTACAATGAACCGCGAAAATTGTGTAGTACATTGCTCCTATATAATTAAAAGGTAGCCAGCGCAGTCAAAGGCGTCGTGTTGCAATTTTTTTCCAGATGGTACAGTAGATACGACTTCATTTTTATGTGTGTCAAAAGGGCTCGTCCTATGAAAAACACGGTATTGGTGAATCATCTTCGAGACTAGCACAATCCCAAATATGGGAATTCAACAGCAGCGTGCGGTACGCGTCTATACTTACCTCGGACATCCACCGCATATTTATGACAGCCTTGCACCATGGCCAGCAAAACTATACGGCTTAATCCTTCTTCCCTCTTCCACTAGCGGTCTGGCATAATCAAGCATATCAGGTACCTACAGTGCCGTGAATATCGGAATCGCTTCTCGAGCGGGAGGGATGTTTGCCGCAAACAGATCCCTGGTACATGAATAAGCTCACATCAATCTGTCAAATAATAAAAATATATATCTACGTCGAGGACAAACGCCGTTTTATATCATATATATTATTGGCGTGCTTGCAAGACTTTCACATCCCGCCATAAACATGTCACATAATGTTGTTGCTGTCACGACGGGCAAAACGAAACGTTGTGTTTGGACGACAACAAGAGGCTTCAATAAACAGGTACGATCCTCAATTCTGAGAGCTTATAACACTACCGCATGTTTTTCTACGGGGGATGTTGACGAAACGTGTAGGACACCCACAATTGTTTGGGGCAGCTGTACGGGTGTCCTGCGCGTTGCAAAGGCGACAGTCCCTACTTGCTGCGCAAGGAGGCCGATCCAGGCTTTAGCGACTACAAGGAATTCCACATGAAACGTATGTATATTGTTGCACTACACCAGCAACAACGACAAACAATTCGCGATAGTGTTGTGATCGGATGCAGGCGGAAGGTTTTGCGGAACGCCCACGCTCCTGCGCTCCTGGTGCTGATTAACATCCAGCGGCGACTTTAACTAATCGCAGCAGCCAACCAACAACGCACGCATACCATGTGTCGAATGTCGGACAGAGGAACCCTCCCTGACAGGACCCACGCTGGCCAGGATACGTGGATGAAGTGGAATAGCTCACTCGATCAACAGAATAGGCAGATATATTAAGTGCATACAAAGCTGCCTAGCACCGGGCGATGATTAAGTGTTACAGCAAAAAGGTTTCGGCGTCTAGCTGCGGCTTTTGCTGCTGATTGCTTTCTGCGGCTGTTGCGTCGGTGACCAGAGCGCGGTACCCCCCAAAACGCATGGAATTCAAGTAACAAGGAGATGAGGTACGTGGGGAAAATACGAAAATTCGTGCACGACTGCCTAACGTGAAACCGGACGGATATGGAGTTAAATATATGCTTAAAACAAAAGGCCAAGGAAGAGACTTAGTCTGGGACCATTTCTTCCGTAACATGTCGCATATTCTCAGCGTGTAAAATTGAAATGTGTATTCAAAAACGGTAATTGTAGATAGACTGTAAAATTGGTCGCGGCGTACATGCTACAACCACCCGTATCACCAAAATGCCTGGATAGGCTTCTTTGAAGATATATCCCGTATTTCCTCAAAATATTCGTAGATATTTCATGTTCGGACCCCCTTTTTGCCTAGCTATGCAGTACGCAACATTCGTGAGTGAGAAGCTACAACAGTAGCACCTGTGCTTTAGTCGTATATGTATGTGATGGATCTGTGACTAGTACGTGTGTTACCGCTATACATGCAAGGACCGTTTTGACCGATAAAAAACAACATGACAATTAATTTGTCATTCTTTTGAAAAATGTATTTTGAAATCTCCAACAAGCAAATTAGAGTGACTCGTAATGGCAAATACGAATTTCCATACACTTGCCAACTGAAGACTATGGCAATATCCAATCCGATTTGTGAAAAAACAACTTGTTATTTCGGCATGTCCGATTTTCCATACACTTTCCTATTTCACAAAAAAAATGACAATTTACTGTCTATCAAAACAGCCCTATATCATTCGCACTCTACGTGAGTAGCGTGTAGAGTGCTGTTAATACGAACTCTCGGCATCACGCCTGACCCCATCCATCGTCGTAGCCCTGCTTCGTATTGCTTTAGATATGCCGCCACCCGGCGACGCCCCTTGTATAAAAACAATAGAGTGCCGAAAATATTGTTTGAAGGGTCCTTTAAGTCAAAGTATATTAGAGAGTACCTACTTGAGTACCAATACACATTTTCGTCGTTTTTAATACAGTAATATTTTTTATTGTTCAATACCACCAGATCAATACTCGCTACCGAGCACGGTATAGCTGCAGTTCTAATGCTCAGAACCGCTCTCGACCAACACCGTATAGCTAGCTCGGAATGGTCGCGAGGACGGTGTTGGGGACCTTGGATCCGCAAAGGATGGCAAGCATTGCTGTGTTCGCATCTGGGAACGAAATTGCTCGGAAGTGATAATTTGTATCACTCCGGTGCTCCTGTTTTTTATCTGCATTCTGCTGTGACCGTATACAGCAGGACGTTATCAACGGCCGAACTACGGACTAAGGTAGGTTCGCCCACTACAGGGGTCCGCATTCGGATTTTCCCGAAATTTATCGGAAACGTATTAGGGGTCGTGCTTTCCCAGTGGCAAAAACAAAAACAAAAAAGAGCCGGCAATCAAGAGCCGTGTTTTCAGCTGTAAAAGAGGTCGGCGGCCGCGATTTTGAAGCAAATACCTACGTTGCCGACACGGCACATACCCTAGGGGGGGCTTTGGCGCAACTCCCGTCTCGCGTGAGTCCTCGTGGTCGAAGCACGGTGGTTGGATTTAGCAACGAGGCTTGTGTCTCCGAGCGTGCTGCAAATCTGCAAATCGCTTGTCCCGAGTACGCCCTCTAACAAAATTAATGGGGCTCGAGCCAGCGTCTTAGCTCAACGAAACCAAGGTTGATATGCACTCCACAACCCACAGGGTCATTGGAACGTCGGCCGTTTCCAATTTCGTTGCTTGTATCGTTCGCGGGCTCAATTTACTCGTACGAGTTCGGTGCACGTACTGCTGTGAGAAATGCGCAAATTACGAGTACTTGAACCAAACTATCTACATAAATATCGTTCCGCCGATAGAGGAAACTTCCACAGATTCTGCTGCTTGTAGGTGCCACTCGTGCTCGACCTAGGAAACAGGGGCGCAAGAGACACTTGGCGTGGCTGTTGTCCTCTACTAGGGGATTCGAGGAGAGCAATCACCGACGCAAATGGCCGCGTCCTTCAGAGGTAGGGCTGCCCTTTGTCCAGATTCGCCAAGAGAGATGTACCCCGAAAATCTCAACAGAGAATATCAAGGACCGACTTGGAACAGCAGCTCGTTCTCCCTCGCCAAGGCACCCCATCACAAGCTCCAGCCTGTCAAGTTGTCCCTCTGACCTCGGGAGACGGCCTCAAGTCGTCGCAGCAAAAAAGAAGCCTCCATCAGCGAGGTTTTAGGCTCTGATCTACGAGGATGATGTAAACGAGAACTGACGCGCCGCGACTCTACTCCCTTCTGATACGAACGAGTACGAGCAGATTGACCTCGCGAGCGATGCAAGCAACCAAGTTTAAAACGGCCGACGTTACAATGACCCTGTGGATTGTGGGGTGCCTGCCACCCATGGCCTTTCTGGGCTAAGATGCTGGCTCGAGCCCCATTATTATCGTTAGAGGGCGTACTCGGGACGAGAAATTTGCATATTTGCAGTAGCTCGGAGACACATGCCTCGTTGCTAGATCCAACCACCGTGCTTTGACCACGAGGGATCACTCCAGACGGGAGTTGCGTCAGAGCCCCTCCAGGGTAGGTGGCGTGTCGGCAACGTAGGTGTTTGCTTCAAAATCGAGGCCGCCGACCTCTTTTACAGCTGAAAATACGGCTTTTGATTGCCGGCTCTTTTCATTTGTTTTTTTCGCCACTGGGAAAGCACGACCCCAAATAAGTTTCCGATAAATTTCACGAAATTTCGAATGCGGACCCCTGTAGTGCTCGGCGTTTTTGTCGGGCATCTGAGTTAAAACAGTATCGGCAGCCCAAGAAACACCTATGTACCAAATTCGTCTATAGGTGCCAGACGTATGAGGAGTCCTTCTTTAGTACGAGACATTTTTCGTGACGAAACAGGCGTCGGATCGACCTGGCGCCAGACACCAAAATGTTGCCCATGACCCATGCTATGTAAAAAAGCCACCAGGGCAAGGGTGGGTGAAAAAAAAAAACCGAGACCCCCCCCCCCCCCTCCCCAACACACAATTTTTCCATTTATTTTTCGCTCAAACTAAACATCCTATTTGTCAGCCTTTGGACGTCAGCTGCTCAGCAAGACGTTGTCGAAACAATGCGTACGAGCCCTACGTGTGTTGTTTGTGTGTTTCATGAAAAATTTGGATGGTGAGCAGTGTTGAAAGTGGTGTTTGGTTTAATTTATTTGCAAGAATAATCGGAGGGAGGGCGAACAAACGAAGTGCTGAAAAATCGGATGAGTTGGATGAGTCAAGACATTGGAACACTTAGTCAGTTGCAGCCCGCGAGGTGCATGATGAACTCGGCGCAAATTTGCGCGTGCCAACTTGAGCGAACTACTGTAGTTCCTTTAAAGGATCTCGCGTGCTTGACAAAAGAACGACGCCACGTCTTTTCTGATCCAACTGTTCTTAGCGTTCTCGCCCTTCAGGAATCCTACCGTCTACCATTGAAGTGAGAGCAGAACCCATAATAATGACTACTACGCAGATTATCCGGCTACCCTCCCTTAACCAGACTCGGGCGGCCGTTGCAATGGGCACTGCGGTCAGAGACGGAACATGGGTTTGTGGTTTGTCGCAACTGCTCCCCTCCCCCGCCTCGGCTTGCCCCAACCTAATTCGTTTTCTTCCACGTCCGCTTTTTTGTTAGTGTCCGACTTCTGCTACTTTTAGGCGTAGTGGCTGACAAGTGCCCATTCTAAAACCAAGTAACTTGTGATTGAGTCAAGGGTTGAGTCATTGGTTATGTAGGATTTAGTATAAGAACTGGAAAAGTCATTGTTTATATAGGATTTAGTATAGGAACTGGAAACATCATTGGTTATATAGGATTTTGTATAGGAACTAATAAATACCCCCCCCCCCCCAATTGGCCCCATATGCAAAAATGTGAGTGGGGGTCTCGGGTCCTTTTTTTCACCCGCCCTTGACTAGGGAGTAGACCTCAACATTGAAACTGTAGGCAGCCATGGAAGGTCGAAAATACACAGGAAATTATATTGCAGCTGAGAAACATAATAGTGATTTATAATGAGGAGATATTTGATGCTGAGAAGGGCGAAGCCCTTCGAAGCATCAATAGATGCTCTTCATAATGGTTGGGTATGTGCCCGTGGGGGTGTACCCCCCTGGTCGCGAACGGACACAAACCGACAAAAAACAGTTCTGAAAGCTGCCGCAGCGTGGCTTTATTTAAAGAATCCTTAATATTGAGGTTTGTCTGTCTGCTCGTCCCTCGCACTTCGTCTGCACTTCGTTCGCTTTGCTTTTTTTTGGCGCGCGACGCGTACACTGAACCGATTCAGACACGCTCGGGACTGATAGAGGCCCGCTATTTGTGCCGACCGTCCTGTGCTATTCGTGTCGAAAGCCGTGCCGAGATCGGAGAGCTAGGCCATAGTGACTGCCCTAAACTGTTGCCAGTGCCAAATTGTGTCACTGGGATTTCTCGGCAGTAGAGCAAACTAGCAGTAGTATATAGCAACTGAGCATCACCACCGGCAACTCTCAAGCAAAGATGTCGGGAGACATGTCAAGCAAGGCAAAACATGCGCTGTCAAGGGTGTAGGGTGGAGTGTTCCACACTAAAAACTAGTTGTTTGGTGACAGTCACGGCATGTCAAGGCTGTCAAGGGTTGAAAGTGAAGAACACATTTCTCGGCAGTAGAGCAACAACGGTGATGATCGGACGAGAAGAGGAAGACCATCATCGCACACAGGCACACACACGACCATCACCAGCAAACACCACAACGACGACCATCACCACCACCGCCACCACCCCTGCCCCACGAGCCGCAGGAGCACCAGAAGTTGTTGTTGCTCGTAGTGGCTGGTGGTGGTTGGTGGTGGCTTCGTCCCGTGGTTTGGTGGTGGTTCCTGGTTCGCACTCGTTCAGCAGCAGCAGCATGTTGTTTTTTTACATCCGTACACCAGACCAGCGCTTGCCATATATTCCAGAACACTGCTGCTGCTGCTGCTGCTGCTTTTTTTTTTATGTCGGGAGACATGTCAAGCAAGGCAAAACATGCGCTGTCAAGGGTGTAGGGTGGAATGTTCCACACTAAAAACTAGTTGTTTGGTGACAGTCACGGCATCTCAAGGCTGTCAAGGGTTGAAAGTGAAGACCACATTTCTCGGCAGTAGAGCAACAACGGTGATGATCGGACGAGAAGAGGAAGACCATCATCGCACAGCAACAGCACACACACACCATCACCAGCAACACACCACAACGACGACCATCACCACCACCGCCACCACCCCTGCCCCACGAGCCGCAGGAGCACCAGAAGTTGTTGTTGCTCGTAGTGGCTGGTGGTGGTTGGTGGTGGCTTCGTCCCGTGGTTTGGTGGTGGTTCCTGGTTCGCACTCGTTCAGCAGCAGCAGCATGTTGTTTTTTTACATCCGTACACCAGACCAGCGCTTGCCATATATTCCAGAACACTGCTGCTGCTGCTGCTGCTGCTTTTTTTTTTATGTCGGGAGACATGTCAAGCAAGGCAAAACATGCGCTGTCAAGGGTGTAGGGTGGAGTGTTCCACACTAAAAACTAGTTGTTTGGTGACAGTCACGGCATGTCAAGGCTGTCAAGGGTTGAAAGTGAAGACCACATTTCTCGGCAGTAGAGCAACAACGGTGATGATCGGACGAGAAGAGGAAGACCATCATCGCACACAATAAAGCAACCACACACCACCACCTCACCAGCAAACACCGACAACGACGACATCACCACCACCGCCACCACCCCTGCCCCCGAGCCGCAGGATGCAACCAGAAGTTGTTGTTGCTCGTAGTGGCTGGTGGTGGTTGGTGTGCTTTCGTCCCGTTGGGTTTGGTGGCAGGCAGGTAGGAGGTGATGGTGATGATCGATCGTGATTGTTGTGTCGAACAGGAGGAAGACCATCATCGCAAACAACTAAAAAAGCAACCAGCACACACACCACCATCACCAGCAAACACCACAACGACGACCATCACCACCACCGCCCCACCCTGCCCCACGAGCCGCAGGAGCACCAGAAGTTGTTGTTGCTCGTAGTGGCTGGTGGTGGTTGGTGGTGGCTTCGTCCCGTGGTTTGGTGGTGGTTCCTGGTACGCACTCGTTCAGCAGCAGCAGCATTTTGTTTTTTTTTGTCCATCCCATTCTTACTGCTGCTGCTGCGAGAGATGCAGAAAACAAAAAAGACCATAAAAAACGATTTCTGAAATGATACAGATTTTACGAAATACGAGCAAAAAGACAATACAAAAAAACGAATTCTGAAATGATTCAGATTTCTTAGTGTGCATTTTTCTCTGTACAAGGTTTTTGCGCTGACACGCATCGCTTAACAATAATGTTGGTGGGTGGTGTTGGTGATTGTGGGACTACCAGCCCAGGGACCAACCGACCTGATACCTGATACAGATTTTACAAAATACGAGCAAAAAGATAATACAACAAAAACGAATTATGAAATGATTCAGATTTATTTGTTTACATTTTTCTCTGTACTCGTACAAGGTTTTGCGCTGACACGCATCGCTTAATTAACATAAATGTTGGTGGGTGGTGTTGGTGATTGTGGGACTACCAGCCGAGGGACCAACCGACCAACCCAGTAAATCTCTCACCCACCACGCACACCCATCAATTACCTGCCGGTCAGTAAAAAAAGGTTTATGTGCTGACCCAAATCGCTTAGAATAAAAAACGATCCCATCAATGACAATTAATTGCAGGAACACAGCAAAAAGAGAAAATCGCCAACGCAGTAGCTTAATGCAGTTAGGAGTTTGACCACTTGAAGGCGTCTGTCACGCTCCTCATTCCCACCGTTCTTGTAATGAGGATATATTGATGCGAGAAGGCCGAAGACCTTGGATCATCAATAGATACTCTTTATAATGGGTTGGGTGTCTGCCCGTGGGGGTGTACCCCTGCTCGTGACCGACACAAACGGACAAAAAACAGTTCGGAAAGCTGCCACAGCGTGGCTTTATTGAACGAATCCTTAATATTGAGGTTTGTCCGTCCGCACGTCCCTCGTTCGCTTTGCTTTTTTTTGGCGCGCGACGCGTACACTGAACCGATTCAGACACGCTCGGGACTGATAGAGGCCCGCTATTTGTGCCGACCGTCCTGTGCTATTCGTGTTCCTGCGGGCCGTGCCCGAGATCTGAAGAAGCTCTGAGGCGGCTACGTGCACTGCTCCGTTAAGATCTTATTTTGCCCAGTGGCTTTCAAATTATGTGTCGCTCACTGGGAGTTAATTCTAATATGCAAACCCTCCGCACTCTTTTCAAGCTACCAAGCCACACACCAGCAGTAGATTTCTTATAGCCAGCAAAACCTATGCGACGTTCGTATTATCTACTTCGCCCTGACCCACACCAGGCAACACGCCTTTCCGACACCACGACCACTATCGCCATCCCCGCGCCGGACACGCCGCGGAGCCCCGCCACGAGCACACCAGAATTGCTGACTGTTTGCTTATAGTTGTCTTGGTGGTCGTCTGGTGGTGCTTGGTACCGTGGTCTTTGGTATGGTGGTCTTTGTGGCTGTGTCTCGCTATGGGTGCGCCGTGCGAATAGTGAAGGAGAGCGTGGGTACCACAGAAACCACCAGCCTTAATTTGTTTGACTTAGTCTGCTCAAACATAGCAAAGGTAACCCGCCACACCCAGAGAAACCCCATGCCATCTCAGTCCCATTACCGATCGGCGCTCTGACTGTGGGACCTCGGCCAATCCTTCTACTTACGTGCTACCCACCGGGTGCGGAGCCCTCACGACATACCGAAGATAAGTCCCCTCATTATCACAGATGACTAAAACTTCGTCTTGCAATGAAGCCCTGTCCTGGGTGGTTGGTGGTGTTGGTGTTCGCAGAGGTGGTGTGGTTGTAGTAGATGCGTGTGTGGCATTAATTACCTTCGCACGCGCTTTCCCTCCTGAGAACCGGGCCGCACCCATAGAAAGAACACCAACACAACACCAGTGTAAGACTGGAAAACCATGGGACAGCATCACTGTAGAGTACCAAGAGCAGACTCAATTCTGAGCGCGACCACTCACAAGCACCGACGCATGCACCGACGCGCCACCACCCCGCCCGAGCAACAGGAGCACCAGAAGTTGTTGTTCTCGAGTGGCTGGTCGTGTTGGTGCGTTGGCTTGTCCCGTGGTGTCGGGCCCTCAGCCAGTAAGCGGTATCCTGGTACCTGATGTACAGCAGCAGCAGCTGTCATTGTTTTGTTTTGTCCATCCCAAATCTCCACTGCTGACGAGCCACAAAAATAAAAACAAAAAAGACCATAAAAACGATTTCTGAAATGATACAGATTTTACGAAATACGAGCAAAAAGACAATACAAATAAAAACGAATTCTGAAATGATTCAGATTTCTTAGTTTGCATTTTTCTCTGTACAAGGTTTTTGCGCTGACACGCATCGCTTAACAATAAATGTTGGTGGGTGGTGTTGGTGATTGTAGGACTACCAGCCCAGGGACCAACCGACCTGATACCTGATAAAGATTTTACAAAATACGAGCAAAAAGATAATACAACAAAAACGAATTATGAAATGATTCAGATTTATTTGTTTGCATTTTTCTCTGCACTCGTACAAGGTTTTTGCGCTGACACGCATCGCTTAATTAACAAAACAGTAAATGTTGGTGGGTGGTGTTGGTGATTGTGGGACTACCAGCCGAGGGACCAACCGACCAACCCAGTAAATCTCTCACCCACCACGCACACCCATCAATTACCTGCCGGTCAGTAAAAAAAGGTTTATGTGCTGACCCAAATCGCTTAGAATAAAAAACGATCCCATCAATGACAATTAATTGCAGGAACACAGCAAAAAGAGAAGAGCCGCCAACGCAGTAGCTTAATGTAGTTAGGAGTTTGACCACTTGAAGGCGTCTGTCACGCTCCTCATTCCCACCGTTCTTGTAAGAATGCAGTGCTATTAGATGTTCAGCCCGTAGGGCACCTTGAGGGGAATTTCGTGTGACGTTGAATCTTGCAAAATATCGTTGAGCGGAGAAGCGTAAGCCGCAAAAACCATGGATTTGTGCTTAGAGTGGCCAGGGCAGGGTGCATGGTCGTAGCCCTACTACGGAAGTCACTGCTGTATTAAGTTTCGACGATACAACTCCTTTTCCGAGATAATTTATGTCATCGGCTGATAGAAGCAACCACTGCAAACGCGATATGCTCTTGCGCCGACATTTGCGTATATTCGTGCGTACGTGTGATACGGTGGTGGTACAGGTACTCGTACATTTTCATAGTTGTACCAGCAAGAAATACATAAAGCCAGATACTCATAATACTAAAGCAATATGCTTTTCACGACCAGACCTCTGAGATCGGCGACTGCACGTCTACAGCCACAGACACCGCACTTGTGCGCAAACCAGTGACCACCCCCAATGTTCAACTCTGGTTATCCCATACAGCAGCAGTACTCAAACACACAACCCTCGCATGCAGAAAACCTCTTATTTACTACCAGGTACCAGGTACATGGTATCATAGCGCAGCAGCAGCCAGGGCGGCGCGACGAGCGAGCGACCTACCCCTCTATCTGGTGTACATGTTCTGTCTCTTGTATAGACCTACCGTGTGTACATGATGCCGGGCCATTAAGCGCGGAGAGGCCTTGTGTGCAGTATGTCGATAGATGGTAACAGCCTAAAGTGTCGTTCCAGCAGGGGCTAACGACGCGGCAGGTTTTACTCTACAATATATGGCAGGGTGGCTCTGTTCCGGCGGTGCCACGTACACTGACAGCATCCAACTTTTACGGGTACAGAACGCATCTACAGTAGATTACAGCCTACACAGGACAAGAGTAGCACCTCAACTTACACCTGGAGAAAGTTGCCACTCCAGCGCCAGATACGATGATTATGCTGGTAAACCAACGAGGCCGCGGCTTCGGCTGTACACACACCACAGGCGAGTCTGCTATGAAAATATATGCATTCTAACGTTTTGTATAATATTTTGGGGCCGAGGTTTTTGGGGTTGGGGGTCGGATAAGGTGTCAATGTTTATTTCAGTACAGCGACGGACAGCAACAGTCTGCACCCACACCTACCGGACTATCAAAGCCGTGACTAGGTCTTATTCCTACCAGCAGTGTCTATTGTTCTGACGAGGGGTTACATAATATCTACAGGTGCGCGTTTGGGTGTGACTTGTATTGCCATTGAACAGGCTGGAATGTAAGTGGTATGCATGCCTGCCTGTAGAAGTGTGAATGCAGGTGGCTCCGGGGGCATGGAGACGCCTTGGGATAGTGCGTACAGTGAAGACTACCTTGGTGTTAGCCCTTACTCATACTGCATGCTAGATTATCGTCTACGGGCATGCCGTGCAAACGCCCTGCCCTATCTGAAAAAGACTTCACCATTTACAACCAAATCGATTGGGGAATTGAAACTCCAGACGAGAGGGCTTCGCCGGCGGCCTGGACGGCCGCCAGACTCGCGCGATCCCCAACATTTTATAAAGAACAGTATATTAGTGTTGTGATGATATATGGAGGTCGAACTAAGTACCAGGAGTTGAGAGTACTCCCACGGAGCTACTGATGATACTGCTGTAAAGTAGTAGGGATACTCAGACAACTCGTATCTATCTACGGTCACACGCAGTCTGATATCATACGAATGAATAGTACCCGAAACGCATATCATATAACTGCTTGCACAAATGTTTTCAACCGCCACTGTTCTTCTGTACGTGTACCTGGTCGCGTACCACTGGCAGCACGAGCTAGGTGCTGTACGACGCAAATACACCACCTCCCTGTTGTACCTGGTGCTGCATGATACAATAATGTGTATGCAGGTTGTTTATGCGCAACTGCTGTACTGCTGCTGATCCTGTGCTGCTGTAAGTAGTTTTAAATAAATTGAAATTTGTGTCGAAGCGGCTATCTAGCTTAAGTTAGACTACTTTATGAATCGGAGTCTAGTTTCGAAATTCCTTTCATTTCTCTTTCTACTTAAAAAAAACAATGATACCTTTACCACATTCAAACAAGTATGGAATCAGTTGTATCTCTAAATTTTGAAGGATTAATTTAGACCAAAGGTTATGGTTCCACTTTGTGGCTCGTTCATAAACTTATCAGCAACATAGTGCCAAAGAAAATGGGTGTACACCTCGTATGGAGCATAAAATTGGCCACTATGTTCCCCAAGATTGAAAAACACAACAAAAGGGGTGTCTCGCCATCATCTGACCCCTGAGATGATGCCAGGCACAATACGCCATTATCATGGTTGGCTCTTTTTGTTGTTCCCAAACATATACGATAATACATGCCAGGCACTATATACGAGAACGATACGTAAAAAATGTACGTATGGCGTACACCGGGTACGTATACGAAAACGATACGTACCATATTTTGGTTTTGAATACATACGAGTACTATGTTTTTCGGCCAGAGGCACTGCTGCTGCACAGCCGTTATCTTTGGTTGGCGGAATAAAAGTCGGGAAGAAAATAGAGCCACAAAGTGGTACAATAACGTTTGGTCTTACGAGTCGAGTTTTGGGCATCTATTCTTCATTTTTTTCGTTCGTGCTTTGCGGGATTTTTGGATTTAATTTGGTGTGGGATGTAAATATGAAATTAGTGTACAATTAGTTACCTTGAAACTCATTGCAGTTTATTGCGTACTGGAGATGGGTACGATCGTAACTTCGATGATGCCTTCGACACGAACACAAACAACAGCAAAAATCGACCAAAATCTTTCAAAAACATATTTTCCGTATTTTGAAAAACTTCAAGTGATTCGTCACCGGGTGCTGTCGTGTCGAAATATTTGAATGCCCAAAACGTCTTGTTTTCAACAGTGGTTTGACTTTTAATTCCATCGACTTGTTTTGTGGCTTTCCCCAAAATTTGCTACTCAATCCAAGTTGGAAAAAAAACAATTGTCGCCAATCAACCATCAATTCGATAGTCGGTCTAATATATGAAATTTAGCTCTAACGTTTCAACTGGCACCCTAATATGCTGTCGCTATGTCAGGCACAAATGGAATTTTTTATCTCAGTTGTTTTATTAGGCTCAGCTTATGGCCGCGTCGATTGTTAGTTGTTTCGTGCGCGACCAGGGCCTAGTAACATGTTATTAATAGTTCCTGTACGCGTAACGATTATTAACGTACGTACAAAGAAAACGGTACATGATGAATATCAGGCACAGCTACTCGTACAAGCTGCAACAATGGCACTTCACTGGCGAGGCGGCGGGGTGAATGGGTTGTGCGCAGTCCCGACCCGTGCCCCGCCCAGTAACCCCTTGTACACGTGTCCGTTAAATACTGTTGGAAGGGAATTGCCAGAAAGCGGAGTAGGTCAGACAGTCGTTCGTGTGTTTGATGCGAAGCACAGTAGACCTTCGTTGACTCTGCATGTAATGTCCATGGCCCACCCCGTGGATGATTCCGAGTCAATCATCCACGATTTCATTATGTTGATCGGAAATGTAACGCCGAATGAAACGACACAACAAGTTATGACGCTCGACATCGTACTACTTGACATCTTGGCATATTATACAGCAATACAAGTGCAAGAAGATTGCCCATCGCCACACTTCACACAGGATTCACCCTGCGGCCGGGAACGGGTCTGGGTGGGCCGCTCCCCGCCCAGCATACAAACCCCGTTTACGGTCAATAATTTATTCTCGCTTTATTGTTTCTTTTATTGGATCGAAGCGCCAGGTAGCGGGGTGCGCCTTACGTATTTAACTACAGCAGCATCAGCAGTACAGGCAGGCACAGGAGTAGGTATTATATGTGTTCTTCAATTTCAAACCATTGCTGCAAGATGAAGGTGGTAGACTCCGATGACACACGGATGACACACACGGCAGTAGTAGCAGCAGCAGTACAGAGAGTCCATCATACTACGATTGATTGCTCATTGAATGAGTGCTACTACCACCAAACGTTACAGACAGGCGGGGTGACGGGGATCTACCCAGCTGACCTAACACACGCGTGAACCAAGCAGGGCCCCATTCTGTAGTTTTTGGTCTAATGAAATCGCCAAGGGGTGGAATGAGTCAGCCAAACTCGAGAAATTGTCACTGGGAACGCATGCAGAGCAACCTCTCTGCATGCTATGCTATTCTATAAAACTGAAATATCCCCCCGTCGGAGACATGCAAATATGTTTTGTCGAAAACCAGTTCGAGTTCGTTTTCTCGTTTTTGGACGACCAGTTGAAGGACAGCAAAACCTCTACTGAGAAAAAGCACGTCCAACTTACACCCATGCAACTACGCTGCACGATCCTAACGGTCACGTGCCCTATCTCAACACCCCCTTGGTTGCAACTTCTGTACTGGCAGCTGTCCTGAGCGCTCGCCTCAGCTGATGTTTGCTGAAGTGTCGCCCAAACAAAGGAGTACCACCGAGGTCTCTCATGTTCTCCCAAGAGTGAAACTCTTTGGTTATCCACTGCGGCTTTAAAATTGCGTTAGCAAAAAATAAAAGTAAAAATCAAATAACTCTATCTAAATGAAATCAAATGATTTAATGCAAATTGAAATCAAACGATTTTATGATGATATAATTATAGGAATTTGATGCAAAATAAAATTAGGTGATATAGATCGAACGTTGTGGTACCACTTCGTGGCTCGTTCGTCGCTTTCTCAGTAACATAGTGTCAAAGAAAAGGTGTGTATCGCTCGTACGGAGACCAACGGAGGTCCAATATTTGATCAAAAATAGAAATCACAACAAAAAGGGGTGTCTCGCCACTATCTGACGCCCGAGACAGCGACAAGCACAATGCGTCACCACCCTGTTCACATTTATTTTATCGTTGCGCGAATGTATACCGATACAATATGCCCTGGCACTATATACGAGAACGATACGTATATTATGTACGTATGACATACAACGTGTACTGTAAACGAGAACGGTACGTGCTATATTTTGAACACATACAGGTATGAGGTACTTTGACTAACCCACATCGTGCAGGGCAAGGCCTGGAGATGCACATAGCGGCTTCGAAGGTGTCATGGCGATGCGTTTTCCAGGGGCCAAGCGGTTGCCCTCGTGGTCCTACCGTCTTCGTCCGAAAGCCTTCAAAAACACCATTATTTCGTTATCGGAGAATGGTCGACAATCTCCGTTATCTGTTTTCAGCACATCGGCTGCCAAATGTGTTTTTATCAGCCGCCTAGTCGGTGCGCCCCACATGTAATGGACCGGGGTGTGCGAAACGTGACACCAGGCTGAGTCTGATCCCCCAATCAGCGCGAAACATTCGGATTTCTTGACGCAATCCTTGTGTGGTCGATCGATATCAAACTTGAAAAGTGGTTCATTTTTTTTGATCGGCGAGGGGTCGAGATGTATTGTTGTCGGTTTCCTACACACAAGCGACCAATGGTTACGAATCGAGGAATCAATTGATAACACGTTGGGTTTCGACGATGTAGAGGTTTTGCGGCTCGATTGTGCACACGGTCCGTATGAGTTTCATAGCAACCTCAAGGGATACCGGGTATGTATTAGCCACTCTACGTCGGAGAACAACAAGTCGTACATCCACACACGATAGCATCCACGAGAGATATCAGGTATTATGACTAGTACTGCCAGGTGTGTGTAGGTGCTGGTACACTCAACACCCACGACAAAAAACCACCTTATGAAGCAGCACACCGTACGCCGCCAAACAACACGATGTTTACCAACACACGATAAAACGTTTGCGTGATACCATAAACCAGGACTCGTACTGCCTGACCTGTGCATTTACAAGTACGTAAGACAACGCTTCGCCATTGCAGTGTATGCTTTTGTGTATCTAGTGCTTCTCGTGGCGGATGCTGGTTGCACGAGTATGCATATCTGATATGTGGAATGACGCATGCTACAGTAGAGGTGCACCATGTTTTTTCTCTGAGCACGTCACTTTAAGAGCGTCATACCTCACCGAAAAACGTATTTTGGAGTAAAATGAAGTGGCGCCGGATGAGAAATCTCATGTTTACTCTGAAACAATATTCGTCACAAAAATGAAAGTCCGATGAATTAGGGTTACGGAGCCCGATCGTTCAGAAAACGATTCAGCCCAAAAGTGCTACCTCTACCGTAGCACGTGTCGAATGAACATGTCGGGCTGGCCTTTCGCTGCGTCGGCGGACTCGGCTGCGTTGAACGTATACATATCTGATTATGTGCAAGTCCATATGACGCATGCTACGGTAGAGGTGCACCGTGTTTTTTTTTTAGGTCCTCACTTGAAGAGCTCTATACCTCACTCCAGACTGATCATTAAGGGCGGGAGGAAAGATAAAGTGATACCTGATGAACAGCCCCATGAGCGAAGCATGCACGGAACACGATTGCAGAATAATGATGACAATAATGACATTCCGCCGATATTGGGTTGTGGAGCGCGATCACTCCGAAACAATTTCAGCCAAAAAGTGCTATCTCGATCGTCGCACGCATCGTATGTATGATCCGCCTTTCACTCTTAGCTGGTGCAGCAGAGCATGCGCGAATAAATCCACGGCTCTGCAAACCCACCCGCTGTATGCAGCAGCGAAAAAGAAACGTCCTTCCTGTCGGTAGATAATGACAACAGCACACTTAAGAAGCAGCCAGGGTACAGCCCCCCCCCGCCCCCTGACCATCTAGTATTATAAGAATATAGTAATATTGGCGTTTTGTCCAAAGGAGGCTCTCCACGTCGTTGGCATTCGCGCTGTTTCCCCCTCCATAGTCGACTGCGCGTGACCGTCTCCCCTCCACGAGAAAGTGACTGCAATATGCCACACCGGCCACTGCTCCCTTACCCTATCCAGTCTGCACGTCTGCGCTCACCAGCGCCCACGTCGGTCATGCTCGCGATCGTGGTCACGACAACAACCCGGGTCCTTTGCTCAAGCTCTGGTGCTCTCCCGAAAACAGGAGCAATGACGTTTTCTGACGTACTGTACGTAATCGAAACGAAACATCGAAGGCGGTTATGTGCCAGGAGTACCAAACATGTCGTAGATCTTGGCCTTGCGTTCGTCTCCATAGTTTCCCCCATATGGCGGCAACATCAGGACGGTCGACCCTTCCGAGGCAGCGGAGGCCGGAGAGCACGCCCCCGAAGAAATCACGATTCCGTATGTTTTCTATGGCGAGGCGTTGCTTCAAAACTCTGATAGGGCGGACAGGGGTGGCAGAATGCGGAGATACTCGCCGTAGATTCCATGTCGAGCCCCCGCACGCGCGTGTTTCCGGGGCCGAGCAAGAGTATCGTCGGTTCCGGCTGCTACGGTCGGAGCGGACACGCGCGCCGGCGATGGCACGGCGCGAGAAAGCCTTCAATGGCGGGAGAGATCCGGAGATGAAGCAAAGTTTGAGCATAACTTCTCCGCTGTATCAAGGAGACACAAGACCTGGCATGGCTAACTCGCACGTGCGTACGCTAGCTACCGCTGCGCGAATAGGGTAGAAAGTTTTCCTACGCATGGGTCGTATATGGGCTAGTGCTGGTGGTGTACGGGATGGCAGAAATGCTCTGATTGTGGGTTTTTACAGTTCCCAAAAAAAAGAATGTCCTGTGGGCTGGCGGCATGTGCCTAGTCGCCGATCCCTCCACTCAAGTCGTCCAACTTCAAATGTTATACAGGTATTTAAAAAAAATCATATTGTTGTTGTTGCCCGTAATATTTTCGCTTATTTGGAACTCCGAATAGAGACTTTGAATGGGTAAGAACGAAAAAAGTCCCTATAGAGTTATATACGATGATAAACTACGTGCTTGTTTTACGCAGAACGACCAGCTTGAGGTATGGGTTTTCTCAAATGGTGTACTCGGTCACTTTTCTGACGAAGTACATAATACACTATGTCATAATAAGCTTGTGTGCATTGTTTTGCAAATCCTAATGTTGCTACCGCCCATCGCACAGCGCCAGCTCTGCGAGAGCAACGCACAGCCCCACTCCCCCAACCTTAAGTACAACAGGATTCTTGGTGTCGCATGAGCTCGCAGCCATCACCTTGCAACTGAGGCAATATCGGCGGCAGTAAGGGATATACCGCATTGACTCAATCGACAGGTGTTTAATAAATACGTACGTATGAACTGGAAAACGCCTCATCTACCTCCTCAGATACCAGACTGTATCGAGAACACAGACGCAGCAAAAATCATCAAACATATCACTTAACATTACACTGCCCGGCACACAATACATCGTACCAACACCCACCCCAACTAAACTTCGACTGGCGAGAGGCGAGCGCTCACACGATGCCTACCAGCCTGGTGCACACTGCACTGCGGCTAACACGCTCATCCCCGGAGTGCTCTCTTGTTTAGCCTGCAGCCGAGCCCACAAGCAATTGCAGGACAACAGGGTTACTTCTGTCAATAGCACACAACGCCCGAGCTATGTACGATGCACCATTTGCCTGTCTCCGGCACTATTATTTTCCGGGCGTCAACTATATACTCTGTCGGCGGCTCGAGGGTAAGCCCTGTTGTGCTACTGTTGTGCTGTCGTTTTTCGTACTTTTAACGGAGGCACATGTCTAACACGCGAGCGACGCAATCTTATCTTTCAGCCGTTTTATGAACGCTTCTCCCTTCTCGAATTCATGTACGTAGTGATTTTCTTGTTGCTCTGTCTGTCCTTGATACACATTATGCGGAACTGCGATTGAGAGTTGTTAAACGGTTTCTCGATCTCACTGCCTTAAGCCGTTCTGCCGACTTTGAGATATTGTGGGCAGTTTGACTCAACTCTTCTATAAAAAAAAACTCAATGGCTTCATTCTTCCTTTGGCACAGACCTAACTCGAAGGTGCTGGTGCCCTGCGAAGACCCGAAAACTATTTTCAAAAAACGGAATTTGGGCGAAAGCATGGCGCTTGCCCAACTGAAACATACGAGACGAAGAAGGCGCACAAAGGGAATTGAATCAATCTGCGGACTGAGCTAACATGGCCGCGGGTATCCACTAAACTACACCGTAGACTCTCCCCCGTTCCCACAACTCACCAACTTGATGCTGCTGACTACAGCGGCTGCTGCATGGTGTGCTGCCCGCACCGTACAAACGCCCGGTAGATGTGGGCACAGATAGGGTGGTATGTACACGGTTGTTATCAGTATTACAAAGTTCCCCTACTTGACGTACTATGGGGTGTGGCGCAAAAACATTTAAAAAACCTACAGTACATGGCATGATATCCTATGATTACTGTATCATAGTACGACTTTGTAACACATCTTCGTTTTGTGTTGGGGGACGAAACTGGCTTGATCGACGTACGGGCGGTCGAACTAACTTAATTTTTGTGGAGGGGCGAAACACCTTAGGTTTAATGAGGGAACCAAAACCGACTACATGTATGTCTGTTTAGGTGGTCGCAATACGCTTGATCCCTGTGAAACGGGCGAAAATGACTGGTTTTAGTGTTGGTTTAGATCGACTCGGGTTATGTGTGGCTGGTCTAAGTATAGTTGTTATGTTTCGTGTGCGTGGTTGAGGTTGACTTGGAATTTGTTCAGTGTATGGCTTGGGACTTTCACGTTTTTTGCGTTTTGTGCCACGAATGTCTTCGTTGTGAGGGGGTGTAAGTTGTCTTGGTTTGAGTCCAGGTATAGCAGTTGACTTGGTTTTGGTGTGGGGTTCGAATCTGATTTAGTTCTACGCCGTGTCTGGATAGAAATAGACGAGGTGTTTTTTCTAGTATACAAATATTTAGTTTTGGTGTGTGCATAGAAATCGACAGAGTTAAAGTCTTGGGCACTTTGTTGTTGTGTGGGTGGTTGCAATTGACCTGTTTTTACTGTCGGAAAATCAAAATTGTTATGGTTTCCCAATGGGCATCGCTATTGTTATTATTTCAGGGTAGTGTTCAAAATACACCTGGAGTTTATGTTGATATCGACATTGTCTTGTTTTCCTTGCGCGGGGTTAAAACTGACTTGGTTTTTGTGTCATAGATACCAACGACTTGTTTTTAGTAGGAGCATCGATGATTTCTGCCTCTGTGTTCGGGCAGAAAAATTATTGATTTGGTGATGGTGTGCACAGGGAAAATATGCACCGTGCACCGCTAACCCCTAACTGGCTGTTCCATGGACGATTTGACGAGTTCATTATATATCGCCCTTCTTGATCGTTGGCCGGAGCTTTGCCTATTGATTTCCCTCGTTGTATGTATACCTCCAGTGGTGTGTATATATGTGAAGTATGCAGCGCCTTACTCTGTAGACTGTAGATCGCCTGCGCTCTCCGCTGCCTGCTAAAACCACACTCTTGCTTTTGCTTCTGCTGCTGTCAATTGCGGTAAAGCACAGCAACAGACGCTGTAGAGACCTCCAGTTCTGCAGCTCGCAGGGTATGACAAATAAAGCATCTATGAAGTACAACAGTAGGGACCGTGAGCAATACAGCGCCGGCAATACACCGAAAGCGCGTAGTCCTGCGTATGTTCCTGCTGACGGACGGCAGGCGCGTATATATAGCGTTGAATTCAGCTGGTTGAAGCATGCACTCTGCGTGGTCGTGTGTTGTCTGTGGTGTCTGGGTTACGTACACATTACACAACATAAACACAAACATAAAGTACAACACGTAGGTCTGAACTCGCCGAGGATTGAACTCACTCCTTCAAATCTAAAAGCGGGCATCGTTACTTATTTACCATATCACCAAAGCTCAATGTCACCATGTACCTGGTAGTGTTTACCGCGGCGGGCGCCTACCGCGCGACAAATATTATGGGCAGCACACCGGTAGAAGTGGAAACGGTGGTGATAGTTGATGACTGGTGACGGATGGAACCCCCGATAAAGCAAATGTTACTAGCCGCCGCAGGAAACGGCGGGTCTGCCGCACGTGCTTGGTGTGGCCCGCCCCTGCTTGTAGTGCTCGTCGAGGTTGTAACGAACTTAGTTGTCTTTGCATGCGGTCTGATCCTGAACTTTAGCTCCAAAGTCAATGTGCACCTGCCACACACAACAGCAGCACAGAAAGGTAGACGGTTGCTTACGTGTCGTAGGCTCCGATAAACACAACAATAATTTAATATCCATAGCAGTACAGCGCACATTGGCGTTTCACACACGCACGGTTTTGGCAGGTGCTTATGGACGGCCGCGTTGTAACGTTGTGTTCTCTGCATTTCGTTCACAGGTATGCCTAGTATGGCTGCTCGTGATCTCGCGAGAGGGATCAAAGTAGGGGAATGTTTATGGGTAAGTACACACTAAGCCCTCACACAGAGCAGCGGAAAATCGATTTAGCCACTCCTCATGAAAAAACACCTTTCGGCGTATTTAATGCGAACTACAGTTCTCGGATCGAGCCGAATCGTCGACCAATGTGTCCAGACCGGCTTACCGTCTCGACGTACTTAGCGTTTCGCCGAAAAGTGCATATATGTTCGAAACAAGATGGATCTTTTAAAGGAATACCTATGAATAACACCAGATTATTGCACTATGTGAGTGCAACAGCGTCATTATCCCGTGAACCAGATGGTTGTCCAAGAATGTGCATGTGTTCCCCTCCGAACATAAACTATGTTCATTCAAACCGTACTTGAAGGTTCCTTGAGCAAGGAAGCATCGCTAACCTGTCCGATAGTGGCACGGTGTCACAGACAGTATCCCTCCCCGCCGGGATTGATCAGTAATTTGTCGGAACCATTGTAGTGCAGCGCGTGGCGGCGAAAGCCGTTTTCTCGTCGCTTACCGCCGTCATGTCTGGAAGCTATAGGCGTGACAGCTCAGCCTGAACCTTGGACATCATTTCTGTCCCGCACTCGCCACTTGATGTTCGTCAGGTATTCCCGCCGCCGTCGCTACCAACCCGTGTCGGGCGGTTATGGGGCGATGCTTACGCGATGGCTGCATGAAGCGGGGGGGCTTTGCTGTCGAAGGGCATATGGGGGCGTACTGCAAACAACATGCGGAGCACGGGATGGTGAGCCTCAATAGCCTTCGTTGCGTATATGACGGCTGCAAGAAGCGACCGAATTTTAATGTCGAGGGGAGCAAGAGGCCTGCGTGCTGCAAGCAACATGCTCCTAGCAATATGGTGAACGTTTGCCGCAAGCGTTGCTCATATGACACCTGCATAAAGAAGCCGAATTTCAATGCCGAGGGCAGCAAAACGGCGGTGTACTGCAAGCAACATGCTGAGGAGGACATGGTGGACGTCGTCAACCGCCGTTGCTCACATGAAACCTGCATGAAAAGGTCGTGCTTCAATGTCGAGGGTAGCAAGACAGCGGTGTACTGCAAGCTACATGCTAACGACGGCATGGTGAACGTTTACGACAAGCTTTGCTCATATGACACATGCATGAAGCGGCCGAATTTCAATGCCGAGGGAAGCAAGACGGCGGTGTACTGCAAGAAGCATGCAACGGATGATATGGTGGACGTCGTGAAACGGCGTTGCTCACATGACACCTGCACGAAGATTGCCAGTTTCAATGTCGAGGGCAGCAAGACGGCGGTGTACTGCAAACTACATGCGGCGAGTGGCATGGTGAACGTTTGCCACAAGCGTTGCTCACATGAAACCTGTATGAAGCAGCCAACCTTCAATGTTAAGGACATTAAGACGCCGATGTACTGCAAGCATCATGCAGCGGATGACATGGTGGACGTCGTAACTCGGCGTTGCTCATATGACGCCTGCATGAAGCGGCCGAGTTTCAATGTCGTGGGCAGCAAGACGGCGGTGTATTGCAAGCAGCATGCGGCGGATGAAATGGTAGACGTCGCAAACCGGCGTTGCTCACATGACACCTGTGCTAAAATACCTGTCTGGGGTGTATTAACTGCCCGTTTGGCGACAGTATGTTCCAAACATAAAGGCGAAATGTTGGTAGGCGAATTCATTAGTTTTCGTGTCAAGTGCCAAGTGGTGAATTGTAGCCGAATGTCAAGGTGGGGACTCAGTGGAAAGCAGCCTACCCACTGCCACAACCACGGCCCCTATCAGGACGGCTTCGTCTGCGTTGGACAGGCATCTGCCCGCAAAAAAGCTCGTCGTAGCCTGTCGAACTGTTTCGTGAGCCCCCCCCGATTTCACGTAAAAACTGAGTGTACGTTTTGAAATGTTCCAGGGCGATCCCGGAAGTTGGTGTGGACTGTTTATTTACACCTGAACCGTAGTACAGGTAGGTGTGCTTTAGTCATACCAGGTATATATCAGAAGTTGGCGACGTTTGCGCCAAATGTGCTCGTCGTCGTGTCGGCTCCGGCTGACTCAGTCTTTGTATGAAGAGGACCTTACGTAGGGTGAGGCAATGCCGTTTACACCTCGAGGAGGAAAGCCCCTGAGGCTAGGCCAAACATCGGTATGGTGCCCTATCTTCGTGACAGTTTATACAGCACACGAGCTGGCTGTATGCTGTTTCGCATGTTTCGACAGGTGATATTATTGGAGATATAACAGGCGATACGAATGCATCGAAGAAACGGTCGGCCGCAAAGGATGTGCTTCATGTGTTGCCAAGAGCAGTGTGGGGGTGATTATTTCTCTTCATGCTGTCTTGCGTCTAAAGTAATATTTTTAGACGTCGTAGTCTGTACTCAACACGAAACTCAAGTTTATAGTTCCAATTATATCTTGTAGATCAGAACCGGGTTAGGCCGGCACTACGTTTTGATCCAGCCTTAATTAAATAAGCCGATCTGGTATATATTCACTTCGGCGTCAGACATTCAATGGCATTGGCTTAAACATGCTGTTCATGTTTACACGTCTTTCGGACGTAGTTTACATGGCCATTTCGCACCCATGGTGGTGAAAGCGTTAAGCAAGTCGAATAGCTTATTGGCAGACGTCCTCGTTTCTAGTGATACGATCGACAATACTTTTTGGTTCTCGCAAAACTGTTTGTGACTGACGCGGCCGCTTCAATCAGGAACTACTGGAAAAGGCCTTCCAGTTTATAAAAATCCCCAGTGGGTATCACTGGGACTTCTGGGAACATTAACCAAAACGAGTCCGTCCGTCAGAGCTCACGTACCTACCAAACGTGATGCTGCCAAAAATCGCAATGTTTGCAGTTCCCGATAGCGGGCAGTTACCCACTCTGCGACACCGACCACTGGCAGCCCTCACCCAGTCGCTCGCCCTGAGTCAAACCCCGCCTCGTAAGGAGCTGTCTGTGTGGAGTTCCCAGATTCGACGGGCAGCACCTATTATCTCTTTTATTTCTCACGTTTTCGGTGAGGAAACCCGTAGCTCCTGCTCCTCATCATGGTGGTTGCTGATGCATACAACTCGAAAGTGGGGATAGCCACGCCACTACGGCGGGGAAAGTACGCCACACGCACTACTACGGCCCACTACCTACAACTACAGCGCTCCGGAGGTACAACGATGCTGGAAGTGCTCCGGAAACTGGAGTTCACGCGCGGCATGCTCACAGGCGATCGCACCAGCCAGCAGAAGCAGCACAGCGGATGCCCACAACTCTGTCTCTCACCTGTCAGCCTGGGGTTGGCATAGGTAGGCATAGGTATTATTGTTTCATGTAATAATGAGAGTTCTGTTTCGCCGGAGCAGGGACGGCGCAATCAAGAAGGACCCCGCGTGGAGGGAGGACCAACTTCAGATCACCGCCCATAGCGAGCGAGAGGGGCCTTCGCCGTTATCAAGAAGCCGAGAACCCGGTAAGAGCACACGTGTGGAGTGATTCAGGGGCAAAGAGGGAATACGGGGTGCCAATTTTGTCAAATGAGGAAGCAGGAGCGGGTCGAGGTATCCTGGGGTACGGACGAGATCGAGAGACCCGAGGGTGCAGATACGCATGCTGACCAGTGCAACATCTATTTCGTGCGTGCGCCACCATTTCGCCGCCAGTTGCCACCAAACGTTAGGAGGAGTTGGTGCCAACTACTCTCTAGCGGGCTGCCAAATCTGAAGGGGTGGCGTGGCTAGTTGCTTTGAGGGCACACACTAACAGGGGGGGGAGATACACCAGAAGAGAGAAAAAACGGGAAACATTTTGGTTTGCGGCGAATTTGTCGTTTTGTCGGGACGTACGTGCCGAAACAGCAGCAGATCGCCACCGCTGTTCGGCAAGTAGCTCCATCATTTCGATGCCGAAAAGTTCCAAATTGGGAGACGAGTGCCTCCCACTGTGATGTAACGCTGCTGCAACGTTTCAACAAACGGTGTTGACTCGTTATCAGGTTACACGTACGCACAGGAGCATGAAAACGGAGCACGGATATTAACCAAATTTTGCCAGGACGTACGTGACCGGACAGCAGCAGAGCGCCAACGCTGCTGTAAATCTATTTCGTGCGTGCGCCACCATTTCGCCGCCAGTTGCCACGAAACGTTAGGAGGAGTTGGTGCCAACTACTCTCTAGCGGGCTGACAAACCTGAAGGGGTGGCGTGGCTAGTTGCTTTGAGGGCACACACTAACAGGGGGGGGAGATACACCAGAAGAGACAAAAAACGGGAAACATTTTGGTTGGCGGCGAGTTTGTCGTTTTATCGGGACGTACGTGCCGAAACAGCAGCAGATCGCCACCGCTGTTCGGCAAGTAGCTCCATCATTTCGTTGCCGAAAAGTCCTAAATTGGGAGACGAGTGCCTCCGACTATCATGTAACGTTGCTCCAAAGTTTCAGCAAACGGTGTTGACTCGGTATCAGGTTACACGTACGCACAGGAGCATGAAAACGGAGCACGGACGTTAACAAAATTATGCCAGGACGTACGTGGCCGAATAGCAGCAGGGCGCCAGCGCTGCTGTACCGCGGGTAGCTCCATCAATTCGCCTTTGAAAAATACCAAAATGGGTGACAAGTGCCTCCCACTATGTGTCAACGTTGCTGCGAAATTTCAGGCAAGGGGGGATAAAGTGTAGCTATCCCACTCGTACGAACACGAAGGCAGAAAGAAAAACTCAAGAAAGTCAATGGGAGCATGGTAATTGTTTTTTGACAGGACGTACGTGACCGTACAGCAGCAGATCGCCACCGCTATCCCGCAGGTAGATCCATCAGTTCGCTGCCGACTTATCCCGAATTGGGAGACAAGTGCCTCCCACCATCATTCAACGTTGCTGCAGAGTTGCAGTAAACGGTGCTGATTCGTTAGCAGGCTACACCTACGGACAGGATCGTATCATACAAAGAAACGGAGCACGGATATACAAAATTCGGCCAGGACGTACGCGACCGTACAGGAGCAGAGCGCCAACGCTGTACCGCGGGTAGCTCCATCAGTTCGCCTTTGAAAAATCTCAAAGTGGGTAACGATTGCCTCCCACTATGTGGCAACGTTGCTGCAAAACTTAGGCAAGGGGGATAAGGTGTAGTCATGTTACACGTACGAACATGAAGGCAGAAAATAAACTGCTCAGGGAAAAGAAAGGGGGTCTAGAGGTATTTTTTTTGCGGAAGGGGGAGCAAAGAGGGAGTAAGAGTACCTCGCGTTGGTCGCCGAATTCCCTGTCGAAAAATCCCAAACGTTGCTGCAACGTACACGATCGCATCATGCATAGAAACGGAGCATGGTAGTAAACATTTCTATCAGGACGTACGTGGCCGTACAGCAGCAGGTCGCCAACGCTACGAGCTGGTCAGGCTAAGCTAAAATTCACTTAATTGGGGTGTTTGAAATCGTTTGGCAGTATTAGGACCTCATATTTGGCAACGACATTCCTGGGCCTGTAGTGCGTTTGTTGATGTTAGCAAATTTTAAATCCGAGTTAGGGCCGTTTTTAACGACGCGTATTTAGCAAATAAATTGCCAAATTTCCATTTTTTGGCAAGTTTTACTTGCCAAAATAGCAAAAAACTTGCCAAGTTTTTTTCCGGATATTTCCGTAGCTGTTCGTTGGCAAGTTTTTGGAAAGTCAAATTTGCTATTTCACTTGCCATTTGCGACCAATCACGCCTACCCAAGACCATGCAAACCACACGCCGTTGCGCTAGACGCACGAGCTGCAGCAACACAGGAAGATACCGAGGGTTAGATGGTGGTGCTGACAGCAGATGATGGTGGCTGACGGCACTGCTGAAGGGGTTGCTGGCGCGGGTGACGAACCGCATGTAGGCGTGGCACTGGTGCCGTCTGGGGCTGATGCTCGAGTCAATCCCAATCAAACAGTCGCTCCAGCTTTCCCAAGACAACGAACAACGTGACTATGATCGCCCTGGAGGGCTGTTCACCTCTGGGATCTACGAGATATGCTTGGATCCGTCTCCAGGCCACCCATGCCTCGACGAGGGTGTCGTCTAGCTGTCCGATCCTTGCTGTACGGGGTTTGATAAAAAAACTGAAGGCGTTACGTGGCTCAAATAGCAAGTTTCTTGCCATTTCATCGTGTTTGTCGATAGAAAGTATTTTCCAATACTTGCCAATTTGTTGTTGCCTAAATAGCAAGTTTTTTGCTATTTGCTCGTGTCATTAAAAACGGCCCTTATTCTCGTCGAGAAATCCCGTATCGATTACATCCCATCACGTGCGAGCTTAAATCGATACTAAAGTATATACGAAAGTACGAAAAATACGTTTAGCGGGTTTTTCTGATACTAGGTGTGAGCGGTCCTTAGGGGAAGGGGAAACGATCGATACCATCGCCACTGCTCAATTCGCGCTCGATCAAGAGATATTGCGTACATACGATCCTCATACAAATTTAAGATACTACGATGAAAGACACCAAAACTGTTTTGCGCAACGCAGTTTTGCGAATTATGACCTCAAAGTTTGACACGTGATTCGTAGCGCTTTTGTCTAGGCGTTCAAGCGGGAACCCAAGAAAAAAAAGTTTTTTTTAACGTATATTTCGTCGATTTCTAGGTGGGCATTTGACTCAAACGATCATAATTTTTCCTCATCAACTTTTTTGTTTTGGGTTCCCGCTTGACCCGTTTGGTTATGCCCCTTCCGGGCGCCATGCAAAATTCCACCTCATAAATCGCAAAACTGCGCTGCGCAAATCCATTTAACTGTCGTGACTGGGTCTAAGCCAGACCAGCTATCCCGCAGTCAGCTCCATCAGTTCGCCATTGAAAAATCCCAAATCGGGTGACGAGTGCCTCCCACTATGTGTCAACGTCGCTGCAAAACTGTAGGCGAAGGGGTTATGGTGTAGTCATGTTACACGTACGAACGAACGCAGAAAAGGGTGAAAAGCTCGAGGGAAGTAAATTGGGTTTGGAAATGTTTTTTCCCGGAAGGGGTGGGCATAGAAAAAACAAGGGTCGCTCTGTCATCGTTCTGCATCCTCCTTCGTGCCCTCCCTCCACTGTCCTCCCATCCTTTTCCCCCCGAAGGGGTGAGTATAGCAAAAGCAAGGGTCGCTCTGGCGTCATTCGTCGTTTTGCATCCTCCTTCGTGCCCTCCCTCCACTGTCCCCCCATATTTTCGCTCTCTCGCCGTCCTGCATCCTCATTCTTGCCTTCCCTCCACTCCCTCCATCCTTCCCTTCCCACCCTCGCTTGCTCCTTCGCGGTTCATATTTTCTTCTTGTGGCGACAGCAGGCATCGTCCATCTCGTCAGATTCGTCGATGCCTGCGTTGGTCTGCATGTTCTGCGATTTGAAACGATTTCAAACTTCCCTTCGGTAATACGGGCCCTTTCCCGTATTTTGTATTTTTCTTGCGGCTGGCAACTCAGCGCTCCATGCACGGCCACGTACTTTTTGTACCTGTTCCCAGTGCAGGTGCAGCTATGCCCAGATGTCCCATCATGAGTTTTGTGTTGCGTATATATAAAAAGGATAAATACGCAGCAGCAGTTCGTATACAAACCCTTTCCTCCTTCTTCCCTTTCCCGTTTTTCCTCTTTCCCTTTTCCATTGATTGGTGGATTGGTTTCACTTTCTCTCGGTTGAGGTGTATGATTCCACTCCAGGGTCCAAAGTGTTTGGAGCCACTGCTGCTGTGACCATCGTACAGACTACGGACTACAGTATGATGTATGTTCCGCGAGGAGACAATGTGATGCCACTTTTTTTTTTGCGTACCAATCATACCGGTACATTTTGATTTGGTTGCCCTAATTATACCGGCGTCGTAAGGTCTACAGCAAGATCCTTCACTCGTACGAGCAGAGCAGGAGCTCGTACTTTGTTGGGTGTTGTATGCAACGCGCTCGTACACCGTCTATTAATAGCTCTGACAGAACGTTTACTGGGAAATAGCAGGCCAACATCGTTCATTGGCCCTGCTTTACAGTCATAGTATTTATACCAAGGGTACCCCTGTTGCTCATCTTGATTACTTTAGCCATGTTTCGTGTGAAATACAGCGCTAAAAGAGCTGAGAGTCTCACAAACAAGTGGGTCTTCTCCCACGGTAGCGCGCGTCTAGTTCAGCAAGAGTAGTACGCTTGAAACGGCAAGGTCCCGTACGTTCTCCACTGCAGCACTGAGCGTGAACGTCGAAAACGGACACGTGTGTAAACAGGCGGAGTGGGTGATATGCCTCGCTATCGTAGTACGATCTACAACATCATACCAATTTGAACACATCGTTCAGTGTGTATAAGTTGTGTATTCGATGTACCACTCTTCTTCACCTGCAAAGCTTTAGATGCCGACTATGCCTTCGTTTTGTGTTTTCTTGAATATGTAGTCATTTGTCCGGGTAATTTCCACCGTACTACTGTATAACTGCATCGTCGTTGACGCGGGTAGATTTTCCTACGCTTACGTTGTGCGTGCCTCGTTTTCCACGCTATTAGAACCAGTTCCCGATGTCTTTGCGGCCCTCTGGTGCCAACAGAAACTTTACGTACGCTCCTAAAAACGATTATTGAGCAGACCAACGGCATACCTCATGGTGTACACGAGTTGGCAGCAGAGGGAAATTGTGCTGTCGGAAGCATGTTTTTTTTTACAGCTAAGTTGCACACTGAATATAAGGGCGCTCGGTTTCCTGTTTACATTTGGTAATATTTATTGTGATGTAGGATGCAGTGCGTTAGTCCCCTATGATGGCATTGCCGACGACGGACGCAATACATGTCGGATTCCCGCCCTACCGTTGACTAACGTAAAAACCCCAGTATACCGTTCGCTTGCTACAGCTTTTCTGAGTCTTCTGGTCGTAAAAACGACACTCCAGGTACGCTTTGGTGTCCTCGCAAATAAGTTCCAATTAATCTGCTCGAAGCGGGCAGTTTCCACGACAATCGCGTTTTGCTCTTCAAACCATGAACGTGTCGAGAAATATTAATTTTGACTTTTATTTTGGCTGTGAAGCATATAACTCAACAAAGTTGACAAAGGAGCTTAATGTTGTAAAACAATCTTCGGGTGCTTGTATTTATTTTTCGCGGCATTCCCGAACTTGTTTTGTTTCCGATGATTGTCTATTGACTTCGCTTTGTCTGTTTTATGGGGGTAGCGCGGCATTCTAAACTTCGATAAGAGGAAAACTCAAGGTGGGAAGGGCTGGAATATTTTCCGGTAGACTGGTGCTACGGTAGGGGGGTCATGTATAGGTGCTTGTTTTTCACCTGCACAGAGCCACTCGGCCGAGTGACTGCTTTACTGCGTTGTACTCATATTACTTTTTTGTTTTGTTGTTGTTCTATACGCACCGCCACTGGAGGTTTTGTCACACAACTCCAACAAACTATATTTAGGTCCAATGTTCAGTTAGATTCGGAGCCACTCGTCCGAGTGGCTAAAACCCGGTAGTGAAAATGTGGGTACCCCCCCTATCGTAGCACCAGTCGGTAGGGCAGTACCCCATTTCGAAGCAAAATTAGCCTAAAAAGACGTGAGGCAACAGCGAAGTGTAGATGAAAACATACCACAATGGACTTGACATTCCCACACTTATATGCTACCCGACTCCTAAACATTTAGCTTGCTGTACGAATTTACTAACCTTTTGTTTGTTTTACAATCCCCGCCCACTGAATGTTCTCTCATTCCTTACCGGAATGAGTATGATGCGTTCAAAGACGAGCAGGATCCACTCATATTGCGTTTGGGCTACCACTTAGAGGAAGAACAATTCGCTGTGAATAGTACGGTCTTTGAGAGAGAGGTGGGGAGGGAGGAGGTTGACGACAAACAACTCCCGCCTAGTGTTCAAAAACAATACGACACCTAAAAATGGAAAACAAATATGGACCTATTCGATGTTTGTGTCATTGGAAGGCCTGATTGCTGCCGTGTTTTTAACAGGTTGTGACTAAATGCCTTTCGAAAAGTAGGCAAAACGCATAAACCGGAAATGGTCAAAACAAATGTCTTATTCGGGGGGAAAGAGGACCGATTGACCAAAGATTTTCAGCGCATGGTAATAGTTTGGCAGGAATCACGAATCCGCTGTATTTTGTTGAGGGGTCGATCATCCGACCGGCTTACAGCGATGTGTATACATGCCAATTTCGTTGATATCCGGGGACCCCCCTCTAACCGTAAGAGACCGTGCCGCAAAGGGCTGGATTTTTCATGGGCGGAAAGTAATATGGCGGGAATGACGAATTCGACGTCATACTGTCTTTGTTCGGTAGTTCCTCGGGAAAGAAGATGTTCTAAGGTACTTTTCCTAGAGGAATAATACGATTTGCAACAGGCATTGTCTAACGTCTCTCCCGCTCTGCGTGTTTGTCTGAGGAACGTTCCGGGTGGCGTTGCCCCACTATAAAGCAGCCAAGCGGAGTCGATCGGCGAGATGGTATACAAAGGGTAGTTTTGTACGTGGACAAAGTAACGGCCTCCGCTACCGGAGTAACAAAGAAAGTATAGTTGATTGGTTGAGATAATGCGTCTGGTCTCAATCGGTGACTGGAATTGTGTATGGTTAGTTTTTGGAATTTGACAGGCCAACGTGCAGCTATTCTTTGCTAGAAGGGTATCCCGTACAGGTCGGCATCCCCACTTCTGACGCAGTCGCTGGGTTGGCCAGCCAAGCCCAGGGGTTCGTGCCCTTTCTCTGCCGCTCCAGCCTCCCCCTTTTTGTCGTTAGAAGGGGCGAGGGGGGATCGCACGTAGCCGGGATTTCCGAAAAAAATGTGTTTCGTAATCGGTTCTGCTTGCGTTAGATCGCACGAGTTGAATGATATCCCCCATTCCCGAGGCTTGGCCATCCAAGACAACTATTGTAGACCGTACTAGTTAGGCCCCCGACCGATAGTACAGTAGGGGGAGAAGGGAGAGAGATATGGTTACGTTGGGTGGCCTTGATACTCAGGGGAGTGTAACAAGCTGCGATAAAGGTATCATGCCGACTGGAGGGCGCCTATCCTTCACTACCCGGGAACCGATAATAAAAATGTAACGGAAACAAATGCAAAACAAATACGTTCTCACAATACGTACTACATAATTCAGCTCGAACGAGGTCAAATCATAGCTACAAAGCTTTGGTTAGTTGCAGGGATGTTTCTGAACATTTGAAATACGCGTTTAGTTTTCAAATCCGGTGCTAGAACTCTTACGTAGTCGTTTATATATGTTGCGAAAATGCACACAGACGGCTGTCTGACAACATAATTCCAAGACATACTCTGTCCCCTCCAGTAAGATGCATATAGTTATCCAACTCGGTTGTGTTCTTCAGCGACGCCGTACACTCGTACATTGCGAACTTATGATTGGCTCAGTCGCGGCATCCTATTTGGAGTGTCCGCATGCGTTACGTCCACGCTTCTTGATGTATACCTGGTACAATGTACTGCTACCAAACTTTTCCAGGGAAATTGTCAGGATTATAATGTATCGTACCCAGCTATCAACGAACCGGGAAATTATGTGTAATTTCAACCGGTGGATTGGTAGCAGACGAATAAGCGGAGGTAAGACAATGACCAAACACAGTAGAAAATATGGCCGACCTCCTACCCTACAAATTAGTGGGTAACCAACTGAAACATCTCCCAGGCTGAAGCAGGCGAGACACTGCAACAGCACGAGCCCCTGGTTCCTTGGCACAGGTAGGCTATAAGTGGGCACCTGTTAAGTTTGACGCCTGCTGTGGTAAGATCACCAACGACTGGTGGTATGCTATGGTAGAGGGGGTACTCACATTTGCAGTACCGTCGTTTGGCCACTCGAACGATTGACTCCGAATCTTACTGGAAATTGAACCTAACCATGGTGTGTTGGTTTTGCGCAACATAACCTACAATGGCGATGTATACATATAACCCTAACCTTAACTTTGACCCTAACCCTACACCTAATCCTATGTGTCACACCATTCCGCATGACAACCCACGAAAACGCAAAAAATAATATAGATCCGAGCCTTTGCGGCACGATTTCGGCAGCTTAAAGGGGGTCCACTGCAATCGACCGTGTTGGCGTTTTTGCAAACAGCTGCAAGTCGGTCCGATGAAACACACAAACATATAGAAACATATTCCGGCGAAACTGTAGTATCATGCTTTAAGACATTGAGGCCAATGAGCCATTTCTTATAAATTAGGCATTTGTTTGGACCATCTCCGCTTTATGAGTTTGGCTCAAACCCTTTGAACAAAAGGTAAAAACAGTTGAAACCAGGCAGTAATCATGACATTTGTTGAAACCTTACGTCGAATCCTTAAGTATATTTTTCAAACTTGATTGTGTTATTGTCAATAGACATTTAGCGGGGGTTGTTCGTTGCCAACTACCTCTACCACTCCCTCAGAAACCAGACTCCTCCACACGGATGGTTCCCACACTGTAATACTATGAATACCTATAAAACAAGATGAGTGGATGGTGCTATTACGGAGGACCATAGTAAATAGGACCAATTATTGTTAGTAAAAATAGATAAATATATAGGTTTTAGTGTGTGCCGCAGGTCCTATTTACTATGGTCCCCCGTAATAGTGTGCCAATGTATTTGCCCCCATCTATTAAGGAAAGAGCGAACACGTTATGCGCGTGTAAAGTGAAAACAAATCAATGGCTATGGATTGTTTCATATCAAGCTGAATGTTTGAGAGTCGGCAAGTGTTTCAGTGTGGCAACGTCTAACCTGTTCGGGTCTCTTTTCCGTCCACACGTTTCTGTTGCGTCACGTCCTTTCTTGCAATCATTTGTTATGAACGCCGTCATTTTGCTACCGGCAATGATCGAGCTCTTCTCACCTTGAGCTTTCTCGATAAAACTGACCAAGTGAAATCGATAGACAAATATACCATAAAATTATGACGTTCGGCAATGCAGCTAAACATTAAAACAACCACCCGGAGATGTGACATTTTGCTGAGCTCTGTTTTCAATCTTGTTCTGTTTTGTGCTTCACAGCGGGAAGAAGAGTCAAAACTCATTTTTCTCGAAACGTGCATGGTGGGAGCAAGGGCGAGTGAACAAAAGGACCCGAGACCCCCCCCCCCCCCCCCCCCAAACACACCATTTTTTCATTTTTTTTCGCTCAAATTAAACAACCTATTTGTCAGCCTTTGGGCGTCAGTTGCTCAGCAAGACATTGTCGAAACAATGCGCACGAGCCCTTCGTGTGTTGTTTGTGTCTTTCGTGAGCAATTCGGATGGTGAGCGGTGTTGAAAGTGGTGTTTGGTTTAATTTATCTGCAATAGTAGTCGGAGGGAGGGCGATAAAACGAAGTGTTGAAAAGTCGGATGACTTGGATGAGTCAAGACATCTGAACACTTTGTGCGTTGCAGCCCGCGAGGTGATGTGCATGTATCCTCCTCACAGAGGTGTATGCGGGCGTGGATGTGCGCGGTTCGTCTTATAAAACGGCCAATCCCGCCTCATTTTCGACGGTTTCAATTAATTAAGTCTCGCCGCGTTTTCCAAGCAACTGGCAGCTCTGCTGGTGAGGGTACTGAGCTCTATTAATATCCACCTGGCTGACTTGGGCTCCGTTGCGTTGTCTACAGTCTGCTTTTAAGTTTCATGTCAGGTTGCATTATGCAATGGATCAGGGGGTGTACGTTCGCCTACACAGCAGTGTACAGCAAGACCCCAGACTGCTGTTTTGTTCACTGCTTTTGTGCTCGGCTGTGACTCTTCCAGTTCAACGCCTTGGCTGACAAGTGCCCATTCTAAAACCAAGTAACTCGTGGTTGAGTCAAGGGTTGAGTCATTGGTTATATAGGATTTAGTATAGGAACTGGAAAAGTCATTGGTTATATAGGATTTAGTATAGTAACTTGAAAATTGTGTTAGTATCGCAATCGAATGAGTAACATTCGCGTTGCTAGTCTCCGGTCTTACTAAAAAATATGTGTTGACAAAGGGCCATTATTATCGAGCAAGTTTTGTCCAGGTGTTAGTATCGCCATCGAATGAGTATCATTCGCGTTGATAGTCCGTAGTCCTGAAAACAATTGCAAGTCTTTGTCTTGCGTTTTCCCGCGGGCTCAGGGGTATTTCCTCGTTGTCTTCAATGTTGCACAGATAGATGTTGCTCCGAGTACCTTGGAGTAAAGTAAGGAGTATTGGAGATATAACACTTCAGGTACTTCGTGTACTCAAAGTATTTCGGGGTTCAATACTCCGGGATACTGCTCGTACTCGGAGTATTTCGGGTATGAACACTCTCGATACTGCTTGTACTCGGAGTATTTCGGGGTCCGATACTACGGGTACTCCTTGTACTCCAAGTATTTAGGGCTTCAGTACTGCTCATACTCCAAGTACTTCGAGTATTCAGGCCGCCAGTACTCTCATACTCTTAAGTACTCGGAGTACGAAATGCACGCGATACTCGGAGAATACTGCACAATCGGACTGCATACATAGGACGGTTGTTATGGAAACCACTCACCAGCGTAGTCGACGCCATTCTCCAGCTGCCTCCTCAGGACATCCATGCTCTTCCGGTTGAGATGCCCCATTTGCCGGTGCCAGAGATCAGCCGTTTCCGTCCGCAAGGCCAAGCCGGCAGGGGCGCATCTGGGGACCTGCTGGCCCCCAGTACCACCCCCAAGCTTCAGCCGAATGGTGTACATGAGCTTACCCGTCGCGGCGGCCACTCCCAGGTTCTGCATTGGAACCTTCACCTTTTCTGACTCCAACCTGGGGTTCTCCGGGTGGAATATCGTCGCCACCCCTTTCAGCATTGCCTCAGACACGGAGAACAGGTTGGTCCCCAACCCTGGTACCAAGATGGCGAGAACGGAGACGGGCAGGTCGTTCCCACCGTCGTCTTTGACAGTGCCAGAGATGTTACCCGTAGCAACGCCTTGTAGTAGGTGCTGGCCAGCGACGACGATCGTGTGAGGGACCCGAAGGTCCTGGACGTCACTCGTGTAGGCCCGCAACCCAGGTTTGAGGGCAGGGTCGAGGTAGTTGTCGCATGCTCCACTGTCAACCAACAGCAAAAGAGATGATCCGTCAGAACGGAAAGGCTCCTGAGACGCATCCGCAGGAGTCGCCATGAACGCACCAAAGAGACCTTGAGATAAGTGGTTGCTCTTTGTTGGCGTCTCTGACGAAACGTACGAAGGCGCCGCCGGTTTGGCGTTGGACGCCACCGAAGGTGTACCCGAAGCGGTAGGTGACGAACCAACCTCAGGCAAGGAGGAACCCAGAGCGTTAAAGGAGAAGCCGAACGTGGTCGGCTCGGGCTGAGGTGCTTGTGCCAGGTGAGCGTTCCCGAAGGAAGGGTTAGCTTGGACTGCAGTCTGCAGCATCGCCAGATTCGCTGCCAACCCTTTGAGCTCCTTCAGCTCCTTCTGTTTGTTGCATGGTGGCTATGTGCTAATATTTCCATAACAACGGTGCTTTCGTTTTCGAGATCGAAAAATACAAATCTGAAGCTCGAAATCGGACCGCATAGAAAACGGCCTATTGATTGTGCTTAATCTGACCGGATCGAAAAATGGCATGATCTCTAAATTAAAGATGTTATCCACGCAGCAAGCAAGCAGCAGCATCAACAGCAGCAGCAGCAGCAGCACGATCGATGGGTTGGATGGTGACACAGCGACGTTGCTTCGCGCCCGACGACCAGCCGACGATCGGTGCGTCTCTCCATCGCCAAACTACAGTCGGCTGAGTCCGCTGAGGGGGCTCGGGCCTAGACACGAAGGGAAGCGCACTCATCGCGCGCCTTTCCGTACTCGTAGACTTTACAGCAGCAGCAACAGCAGTACAGCAGTAGTAGTCAGTCAACGCTCGGATGCTTCGTTGTGCCAAAATATCAGTACATACCTTGACCTTCTTTGGTTCGGAAGCTTTCCTCGGCATATCTTGGTACCTCACAGCCACTCTCAGCCTCTAATTGCCGAATCAGAAGTTACTTGCTTTCCGAAGGTTCTCGGGTTTCCTAGGTTTCTGTGTTTATATTTCAAAAGTTGCAATTTCAACTTTTTTACAAAACTTTTTTTTATACGACGTACTAGATTGTTTTTACCATTTCCGGTTTTGGGTTCGTGCCTGTACCCAGTGAGCACGACAGCGCGTGCGAGCCCGGCACCACCGCGGGTATATGGGAGGGTGCTGGCCATTAGAGGGGGGGGTCAGAAGGAGCGCCGTTGTTTTTTTCGTGGGTAGGCGTGGCGTGTCCATCGAGACACGAGGGGAGCATGAAGGTCCTCGTTGTTGCTGCTGCTGCAATAAATCCAGTATGTATGTCCGAAATTATAAGGATTTTTTTCTCTGTATTAAAGGAACATTCAAGCCAAGTTCAAGCGGTGCGTTACCTGTCGAAAAACTATTATTTAGAGAGGCATGCTCATCCTCGAGCGGGCGAACGAGGGCCACGGTGAGCACCGGGCTTTACGCGAGGTGGGCCCCGGGGTTCACTGGGGCAGAGAGGCAGTAGGGCTCGACCCAAACCGAATCGATGGCAGGGTGATCGCGGGTGGGCAGGGAGCGTGTTGTTCGAGTACGAGTACGAGTATCATACGTATGTACGTCTTTATCAGTTTTGTGGATTTTTTTACCATTCGATCGACGACCGTACTACTACTACTGCTGTGCTGTGCTTTCTCTTTCATACTCGTTTTATACATACAAAGATCGAAGGTACTACAGTAGTACTGCTGCTGCTGCTGTTGTTGTACTACCACACTTAGTAGTCACGAGCAAATGCACACATCACACCCCCAGCAGGCACCGCAGCGCCGTGCTGCGAGCCAGGTTGCTGTGCTTTTTCTTTCTTCCGAACATACAGCTCTGTGGTCCTGGAGCATGGAGCTCTATATCTATCTACTACGAGTACTGCTGTATGCATTTGCAAGTCGCCTGTACGTTTGTTTGTTCTTTGTGTGTGTGTCTTTTTTTTTTGTGTCGTACTGCTGTGGTTGTATACACGTATGATAGTTGATTTGCCACAGAATATATGCCACATACCAGTACTCCTGCATCACAATACAGCGGTAGACGGGTACTGTACGTTCAGTTGCGTACAGCAGTAAGTATTTAGCTGCATTGCACCATAAATCTCTTTCGCCTTTTCAAGTTGGTCTTTACACATCGTGAACCTCTTCTGCCCCTTTTCTTAAATTGCGTTAGCGTAGCGGCCGGCTGTCCCTCGGAGCGAAGCTTTGCTTTCTTCGCGATGTTTTTTCGTGTTGGAAGATATAAAAAATCACCAGTATTGTTATTGTCCTGTATTTGCCTTCATATGTGTGGAGCTCTTGGCATTATCAAGTCGCCAGTTGCAAAAACATGACATGTTCCTCTTTTACGCTTTTCACATTTGGTTCTGTTCTTCCGTCCGCAAGCGTAGCGGGCGGCGTTAGCCGCCCGCGCAGCGGAACCCTTGTACAAAATACCAAGACAGGTCAACTCGACCACACACGGCGCGTCGCCGCTAGACCAGAGGCAGCCAGCGTGGCTTCGGACGCTTGGGTTCTACGTCCAATACAGCGCACTCGGCGCGTCTCTTCGTGGCGCCCAACCACAACAACAGCAGTTGGTTGTGGCGTGGCATGTACTTATACACGTGGTGGCGAGGCGTCGTGGCTTGGGTTCATGTCATTCAACCGTCGTCGCTTGCTTTCATGTCAACACAGCCATCAGAAACCCCCGCCCCCTATTAAAACTAGTAGGAATAAATGTGGAACTCCCAGTGGTCGCGGTTTCTTCTCGGGGTCTGCTGGAAGGGTGCTCGGCGAGCGTGCTGCGGTGCTCGGCGTGCGCTCACCAAGATGCCGATACTCGGCCGAGGCCCATGGTGAGTGCTTGGCTGTCAAGGCGTGCAAAAACTGTCGCGACGCCGCTGTTGTACGCCAAGAACGAGCTTTGAGGGTCGAGGGGAAAAGGGGGGGGTACCCGTATTGTGGTTTCAGGTGGTCACTTTTCTGTCACGCTTATCAACTTTATTTTGGGGCAGCTTTTGTCACGCCTATTATCTTGAAAATCGGGCTTCACTTTTGGGATTATGCTTTCTGAGTCTCCGGTCCAAGGACCGGAGAATTCATTGGTTATATAGGATTTAGTTCGTATAGGAACTGAAAAATACCCCCCGCCCCCAATCGGCCCCAAGTGCAAAAATGTGAGTGTGGGTCTCGGGCCTTTGTTTCACCCGCCCTTGGCGGGAGGAGCAAAACATGATTGCCGTGGAACCCGCCTGTATAGACCACACGTCCTGGTACTTATAAGCAATAATATAAATTGTACCTGGTGTGTCGTGTTTTCGACCGGAATACTAACTACTGCGCCAGCTAGAAAACGGTATACCGGAATGATAACTCTATGTAGTCAACGGAAAGGACGAAATCCGACATTCAATAGGTATTCCGTTCGCAATGCTATCATAAGAGACTACCGCACTGCATCCTACTTTACAACTGAGAATACTCGAGGTGAAAAGGAGGCCGAGCGCTCAATATGTTCTGCGTCACTTTGCTGTCGATAACATATGCTCCCAGCAGTTGTTATTATTTAACCCGTCAACTAGTGTACAATACCTTGGGGTATGCCGCTAGGCTGCTCAATAATCGATCCAAGGAGGAAACTTAAATCACTTTCAGTCGGCACTCGAGGGCCGTAAAAAACAGAGACTGGTTGTAATAACGTGGATGATAGGGCACGCACAGCGTAAGCCTGGGAAAAAATGATCGCGTCAACGACGATGCACCTCTAGCACAATATAAATCGACGGGAACAAATTATTTACATATTCGAGAACAGGTAAAAAAAAGAGATAGCCGGCACTGAAAGCGATGTATGTTAAGTAGAGCTGTACATCGGAACCACATTAATTGCATAATGAACGATGAGTTAACATGACTTTGATGGCGCAAACCCTACTACGACATGAAGGCACGCCACCTGCTCCCTGTTTCCAGACACGTCCCTGTTTCCAAACGCGTCCCTGCTCCGTCTCACGGGGGAAAACGTATGGTACCTTGCCGAATCAAGATCGTGCTGCAGTTGTTGCACGAGACGCGCGCTACGGTGGGGGTAAATATATTTGTTTACGAGGAACCCCCTTCAGGAGCCTGGTATCTCACACGAAACGTGACCACACGTACGTATATCAACATGAGCAATCCCATGACCTAAGAGTACCCTTGATACAAATACTATAATTACACAATACGAATAGGGTTGCCGGAAACATCGGTACTGCAGTCACAACATGCTGTATACATCGTATCACGGGTCACGAAGAGGTCAGTCAACACCCCATTCGACCTATGTTACATGCTCGCTGCATTGAAGCGCTGAACTGATATGTAGACTACTTTCAACACACGTGCAGACATGGACCGCACGAATAAGGCAATGTCTTTCAATGTTTCACGATGAAGTGGATCTACCGGATCGGATTACTTGTTTAACGCTAATACTGTAAGACAACGTAGTCCCGGCCCAATCCGGCTCTAACCCTCAAGACAGGGTTGGAACCATAACAGTTAGCGTAATCTTCAGTACCGACTACGCTGTTCGATTAAATATATTTCGACGAAAGACAACATAAAGAGAAACAATAATCTTGACACTGTTCTGGACACCATATCACGCACGTCCTTTGCGGGGGACCGGTTGTTTGATGCCTTCGTGTGGCCTGTAATATATCTAGTAGCTTTATCTGTCGAAACATGTGGAACGGCATACATGCAGCTAATGCCCCTTTCACACTTGCATGACCCTACGGCGCCCTAACGATCCCTGGGCTTCTCTCCGCGAAGTATACACGGCATTACCTCGCCCTAGAGACGGCCCTTGAGATTTATAGTCAGAACCAGCTCGAGTTGACCCAACGACAAGGGCATTGGGCGCAAGCGTCACTACCTTGAAAAAACACCTGGTATGACAACTGTACAGCTTTCACTGCGGATCTAGTCCAACCTAATAGCTCACATTAATTTTCCGGATCGCTCGGAAACATTTCAAAACGTACACTCGGTTTTTACGTGAAATCGGGGGGAGGTCACGGAACGCGTCGACAGGCTTCGACGAGATCTCCTACTGGCCGGTGTCTGACCAACGCAGACGAAGCCGTCCTGGGAGGGGCCGTGCTGGTTGCAGTGGGAAGGCTGCTTTTCATCGAGTCCCCACTGTGACGTTCGTCTACAATTTACCACTTGGCACTTGATACGAAAACAAACCAAATGGTCCACCAAAATTTCGTTTTTATGGTCGGAACACACTGTCGCAATGCCGCCCGTTGCTAAACCCCAGGACGGTGGCCTTATGCAGGTGTCATAGGAGCAACGCCGGGTGATGATGTCCACCATGTTCTGCGTCGCATGCTGTTTGCAGTACACCGCCGTCTTACTTCCCTCGACATTGAAACTCGGCTGCTTCCTGCAGGTACCATGTAAGCAACGCCTATCCCGAACGTTTACCATGCCGTCCTCAGCGTGTAGGTTACAGTACACCGCCGTCTTGCTACCCTCGACATTGAACTTCGGCCACTTCGTACAGGACTCATGGGAGCAACGCCTGCTGCTAACGCCCGCCATGTCTTCCGCCGCATGCTGTTTGCAGTACACCGCTGTCTTGCTTCCCACGACATTGAAGCTCGGATGCTTCATGCAGGTGACATAGGAGCAACGCTTGCGGCGAAGGTTCACCATGCCGTCCTCAGCGTGTAGCTTGCAATACCCCACCGTCTTGCTGCCCTCAACATTGAAAATCGGCTTCTTCATGCAGGTTTCATGTGAGCAACGCCGGCTTGCGATGTTCACCATGTCATCGGCCGTATGCTGCTTGCAGTACACCGCAGTCGTGCTTCCCTCAGCGTTGAAATTCGGCTTTTTGATGCAGGTGTCGTATGAGCAACGCCGGGTTACGACGTCCACCATGTCATCCGCTGCATGATGCTTGCAGTACACCGCCGTCTTGCTTCCCTCGACAATGAAACACGGCTGCTTCGTGCAGGTGTCATACGAGCAACGCTTGCCGCGAACGTTCACCATGTCGTCTTCAGCATGTACCTTGCAGTACGCCGGCGTCTTCCTGCCCTCGACATTGAAACTCGACCGCTTTATGCAGGTGTCATGTGAGCAAAGCTTGCTGCGAACGTTCACCATACCGTGCTGAGCGTGTTGCTTGCAATACGCCCCCATAATACCTTTAATAGCGAAACCCGCCTGCTTCATGAAGCCATCGCTTGAGCAACGCCCCCTTATCGCCGGGCACGGGTTGGTGGCGACAGCGGTGTGAATACCTGAGGAACATCAGGTGGCGAGAGTGGCACAGCAAGGATGTATAAGAAACAGGCGGAGCTGTCACGCCTGCAACTGGTAGACATGTTTCCGCGGTAAGCGACCATTAAACTACTTTTGTCGCCACGCGCTGAACTAAAATGGTCTTACCGATTCACTGATCGAACTCGGCGAGGAGGGAGACTGCCGGCCACACCGTTCAATCTTCTGACATTGTACCGCTGTTTGATTGCTCAAGGGACTCTTAAGTACAGTCATTTTGAAAAAGAGTTTAGGACCGGAGGAAAACACAAAAACACTCTATTCAACAAACCTGTGGGACACGGAAGTACGATGTTGTTGCACTCACTTTTTTTAATACACTCTCGCCTATGTATATTTGGAATTCTGAAGGATCCGTCTTGTTCCAAACATATCTCTTTCTACGAGTACGTTTCGGAAACAAAGTTAAATACGTCGACACAAAAATCCCGTCGGGACACATTGATCGATGTTTGGGCTCGATCCGAGCACTGTAGCGCGCATACCAAGGGTTCAAAAGGGTTATTTCGGCGGGATTGGCTACAACTATTTCCCGGGTGCTTTATGTGGAGCCTTATTTTACAGGCACTTACACATAAACTATCGCGTACGTTTCGCCCCTTCACGAATTTATGAGCAGGCAGCCCTGCCATTAGAGTTTACAATAGCCAGATAACATAACATGCAGCAAATACAATGTTACAACGCTACCGCTAATAAGCACCAGCAGGCAACACCGTGCGTGCATCGATCGCCAACCTGAGCTGTACAGGGGTTGCTATTCATAATTGTGATCATCGGAGCCTTCGGTCAGTGAGCAAACGTGTACCTTTCTGTGCCTTTGCTGTTTGTGTAAGACGTACTCTGACTCTGGACGGAAAGGTAGGTAGGGATCAGACAGCATGCAAATAACACAAATTACGTTACAATCTCGCCTAGATAGCACCACAAGCGGGAGCGCGCCACGCTAAGCGCTTACGGCAGGCCCGCTGTTTCCTGCTGTGTCTATTGAAAGTTTTTTATAAGGGGCTTTCATCCGTCATCAGTCGTCAACAATCACCACCTTTCTCGGTTCTTCCGATGTGCTGTAATTAATATATGTGTCGCGTCTGGCGCGCACAGCCATAAGTACTACCAGGTACATCGTTTTATTAACCTTTGATGATGTGCAGAATTCGTCACGAGGCCCAATTTGGGATCGAAGGAGCGAGTAGAATATTCGGCGAGTTCATGCCTACTTTGTTTTTCACTTTTTGTTTTGTATTGTGTACTTAAGTCAGACACAACAGACAGCAGTGACAGCACACAAGCAGTTCAGAGTGCGTGCTGCAACCAGCTGGACACAAGGCTATATATACACGCCTGCCGTCCGCCAGCATGTATATATGCAAGATGACGCGCTTCCGGTGTTTTGTCCGTGCTGTATTGCTCTGGGCCCCTACTGTTGTACATCTTATTTTTTTAATTTATCAGACCCTGCGATCTGTAGAGCTGGAGATCTCTGCAGATTCTGTTGCTGTGCTATACCGCAATGGCAGCAGCGAAGCAAAGCAAGACTGCGATTTCAGTAGGCAGCCGAGAGAGCAAGCGATCCGCAGTCGATCGAGTAAGGCGCTACATACTAAATGTATATATACACACCACTGGATTCAAACATACGACGAGGAAATAATGGAGGAAAGCTCCGGCCGACAGTAAAGAAGCGCGATATCTATTAAACTCGTAAAATCCTCCTTCGAACAGCGAGTGGCGGGTTAGCGGTGCGCGATGGACCTTTGACCTCTTCACACCAAAACCAAGTCATAATTGTCATTCCGCACACAAAGAGAGAGTAAGCATCGATGACACTACTGTAGTAAAACCAAGCCGTTTTTATGTCTGATAAAACAAAATAAGACAATTTTGATCCCGACACAAAAACCAACATTAGTTCGAACCTAACCCCTGAATCATGTCAAATGAGATCCCCATTTTGAAACCAAGACGATTTCGATGCCCCAAAACAGAAACTGAGTCAATTTCAATCACGCACATCATAACTATATACCCACACGTGAACACAGCCGATTTAGATCCACACAACAAAACCAACTACCGTAATCATGCGGAGGTTCGCACCTATCGGAAGGTTGGCACCCATTGGAGAGATAGCACCGGGGTGCGATAAAAAACACAAGGTGGAAACATTTTAGCGTGTTTTCGCACCCCCATCGGAGAGATCGTACCCCGGTGTGATCTCTCCGAAATAAACAGAAATTTGAGGGCCACCACAGCGTGTCTGTAGTAGGTAATATTATCATTTATTTCATACTCCGATGAGATATCACCAGTGCGCCACTCCTCTCAAACGTACTTTACCAACGCATGGTAGGTCACGTCGTTTTAGGTCGCTTTGAGTCATTTACGCAGCACCGTTGCCTCAGTACGGCCCAGTGTTTTTCGATTCAGCAGTGCACCCATCGGAGAGATCGCACTGGGGATGCGCCAAAATAGAAGAACGGCATGATTTCATTGTGTCTCCGCACCCCCTCGGAGAGAACGCACCCATCGGATAGATAGCACCGGGGTGCGATAAAAAACACAAGGTGGAAACATTTAAAAACGCGATCGCACCCGGTGCGAACCTTCGCATGACTACGGTAGTTATGGACTAGCACAAAACCCTCTTCTAATTATATCCAGACACTGAGTAGAACAAAGTCAGTTTCAAACACCACAACAAAACCAAGTGGACTGCGATACGTACAGTGAAATCGAGTCAATTTGCACCCCCCTCATATAAACGTCGTTCGCCTTAAAGAAACCAAAACTAAGTCATTTCCAAGCCATACGCCGAACACAAATAAAAACGGTCGGCACAACAAATCCAAGTCAATATCGACAACGCACACGATACATAACAACTAAACTTAGACCAACGACACAAATAACCCACGTCAATCTACACGCAAATTATAACAAGTCCTTTTTGCCACTCACACACTTATCAGGTATACAACGACCACCTACACAGAGATTCCCACACTAAGCCCAAGGCGTTTCGCTTCTCCAAAAAAACCATGTTAGATTCGACCCAAAGGACTGCAATCAAGTCAGTTTCGATCCCCTACACAAAAGCGCATACGTTTCACAATGTCGTTCTGCGTCTTTCGATGTGTGCTGCGTCTGTGTTCTCTATACAGTCCGGACAATGTAGATATCGATCATTCGTTTTCCAGTGTTTATACGTATATTTATGATATACACGCGTGTCGTTTGAGTCAATGCGCATTAATTCTCACCTCGGCCAATACTTTTGCTGTTGCAAGGTGGTGGCTGCGAGTCCAGGCTACACCACCAATATTGTGGTACTTGGGTTGGGGGCTTAAATGTTTTGGCGGGGCTGTGCGTTGCTGTCGCAGAGCTGACGCTGTGCGGTGTGCAATCTTGCGCACTCGCACATTCACACTATTAGGATTTGCAGAAAAAATGTCCTAAAGCTTACAACCAAACAATGTATTGACACGTAGTTCGTCAGAAACTTGACCAAGTACAAAATTTGAGAATAACCATACCTCACCCTGATCGTTCTGCGTCGGACAAGAGCATATGTTGGCATCTTATATATCTCAGTATGCACATGTTTCGTTCAGATCCATAAAAAGGCCCCCTATACTGAGTTTCAAATGTGTCTATAAATAATACGGACAACAACAATAATATGTTTGTTTTTATACCCGTACATCATTTCACGTTTGACTACTTGAGCGGAGCGATCGGCAACTACGCATATGCCGACAGCCCACACGGAACAGCGTATCTGTTGCAAACTGGGAACACCCACATTGTTCATTTCCTGCCATCCAGTAGAGAAGTAGTATGAGCCCTATACGACCCTGATGCAGGGAACATCTCGACCCTATTGGTGCAACAGCAGCTAGGGTGGAGACGTGCGAGCCAGACATGCTACATTTAATGTATCTCCCGTTTTATAGATATCCCCATGATAGTGGTGAAATTGAGCCTTATCTTTGCTACACCTCCGGATCATTCCCGCGGTTTGTTCGTCGGCGCGTGTGTCCACCTCAACCCTAGTGGCCGGCATCGACGATACTCTCGCCCGACCCTGCACGCGGTCGTGCGGGAGTTCGACATGAAACGTACGGCCGGTATACCCGCACTCTGCGAGCCATATCTGCCCTCACAGCGTTTTGGCGCAACGCCTCGGCACCATACTAATATATTATCGGGATCTCTTCGGGGGCGTGCTCCCCGACCTCCAGTGCGTGGGAAGGGTCGACCACCCTGCCGGCAACATTGTAGGGGGGAAATTGCTGGGACGAACGCAAGGTTGACATGTACGACATATTTCGCACTCCTGGCACATAACCGCCGTCCATGTTTCGTTTCGACTACGAATTGTACGTCAGAAAACGTCACTGTTTAGTTTATCGGAGCGCACCAGAGGTTGAGCAAATGACCCGGGTTGTTGTCGTGATCACAAGCGCGAGCAAGGCCGACGTGGGCGCTGGCGGGCAAAGGCGTGTAGAGGCCATAGGGTAAGGGGGCAGTGGCTGGTGTGGCATCTTGCGATCGCTTACTCGTGGAGGGGAGACGGTCGCACGCACTCGACTATGAAGGGGGAAACGCCACGAACGCGAACGATGTGGAGAGCCCCCTCTGGACAAAACTTGCAACAATATCATATTCTTACAATGGTAGATGGCCAGGGGTGGGGGGGGGTGTACCCTGGCTGCTTCCTAAGAGTGTTGTTTTATGAATCGAACGACAGAAAGACAGTTGCGTTTGCAGTGCTGCATCCAGTGTGCAGGCTTGCAGAGCCGTGGATTCATCCCGCGATACCCTGCTGCACCAGCTCAGAGCGAAAGGCGGGTCATACATACGAGCATGCAGTATATCAAACATTTTTATTTTTCACGCAGCCGGGTCTGACGATGAGGCGAAACGCCGGCCATACGTAGTTATTCCACAGATCAGATATGCGTATTCGTGAAATCAGGATCCGTCACAAGGACGACAAAACAGACCAAACGCACACTGCAATGGCGGTGTGTGGTCTTACGTACTTGTATCTGCACATGTCTGGCAGTATGAGTCCTGGTATATGCTATCGCACTAACTTGCTATCGTGTGGGGGTAAACAACATGTTGTGTGGCGGCGTTCGGTGAGCTGATTCATCCATGGTTTTTATGGTGGGTGTTGAATGTACTCATACCTACATGCACACCTTGTATCTCTCGTCGATGCTATCATGTGTGGGTGTACGCCGTGTTGTTCTGCGGGATAGGGTGGCTGCTATATACCTGGTATCCCTCGTGGGTGCGATGATACTCGTACAGATCGTGTGCACCATCGAGCGGCACAACCTCTACATCGTCGTAACCCCACATGTTATCAATTGATTCATCGTTTCGTAACCATTGGTCGCTGGTATGTAAAAAAATGACAACGACACATCTCGACCCCTCACCGATCGAAATGAATGAACCATTCGTAAAGTTTGACATCGATCAACCACACAAGGATTGCGTCATGAACTGCGAATGCGTCGCGCTGATTGAGGGATCCGACCGACGCTAGTGTGACTTTTGTCACACCCCGGTCAATCACATGTGGGGCGCGCCGACAAAGCGTCTGATAAAAACACATTTGGCAGCTGCTGTGCTGAAAACAGGTGACGAAAACTCTCATCGCAATGACACCGTCGAAGGCGCTATGTTTATTTCCTGGCCTTGCCATGTACGATGTAGGTTACTGAAAATACCTCGCACCTGTATGTGCTCAAAATATTGCACCTATCGTTCTCGTTTACAGTAGCCGGTGTGCGCCATACGCACATAATATAACGTATCGTTCTCGTATACAAAGCCAGGGCAAACGTTATCGATGTACATTTGCGGAACGATAAAAAAGGAAACAATATGGTGGCGTATTGTTCTTGTCGCTGTCTCAGGCGTTAGATAGTGACGAGACACCTCTTTTTGTTGGGTTTTCTATTTTTGGGAATATATTGCACCTCCGTTGGTCTCCATACGAGCGATACAAACCTATTATTTGACACTATGTTACTGATATGGCGATGAACGAGTCACAAAGTGGAACCATAACGTTTGGTCTAAATCACTTCATTAAAGTTTTCATTAAATTCCTTGGCCTATGCCAATGGGAACGCGATCTTGAATCTTTGAATTGAATTAGTTTACACCATTTCTACGCAGGTGGAAGTTCATACAGGGTATGGCTTCACATATTTTGGAGGCACTAACATTTCGAAATAAATTCAAATATTGGCTCGAAACCGGCACACGTTCCAATCTCGTCAAAAATTGGGCTAATTTTTGGAAGCTCAGCGAAATCTTGCTCCCTCGCAAGCATTTCTTCGCACTTGTTATTTATACACTATATGAACTACCACCTGCATTGGAAAGCTCTAACCAAAAAACAAGAAATAGTCCTGACGGTAGAAAGCCTCATTTAAAGTTCCCCGCGAGCTGAAGATGCTGAAAGGGTGTAAAACACAACAATTCAAAGTTTTAAGATCGCGTTCCCATTGGCATCGGTGTTATCATAACATCGCTTGAATTCAATTTGCATTACGCAATTTTATTTCCATTCAGATAAAATCACATGATTTCAACTTTTATTTTTGGTTAGCGCAATTTCAACGCCGCAGTAGATAACCAAAGAGTTGCACTCTTGGGAAAAAATTAGAGACCTCCGTGGTATTCCTTTTTGAGGGCGACACTGCAACCAACATCAGCTGAGGCCAGCGCTTAGGACAGCGGCCAGTACAGACGTTTCAACCAAGGGAGTGTTGGGATAGAGCACGTGGCCTTTAGGATCTTGCAGGGTAGTTGCATGGGTGTAAGTTGGACGTGCTTTTTACAGAAGAGGTTCTGCTGTCCTTCAACTGATCGTCCGAAAAACGAGAAAACGAACTCCAACCGGTTTTCGACAAAACAAATTTGCATATCACCGACGGGGGGATATTCCAATATGAAAAAAAGCATAGCATGCAGAGGGGTTGCTCTGCATGCGGTCTCAGTGGCCGGTATTCGAGTTTGGCTGACCTATTCCGCCCTTTGGCAATTTCATCCCAACAACATCTACGGAACGAGACCCTCCTTGGTTCACGCATGTGGTATGTCGGCTGGGCAGATCCCCGCCGCCTCGCCTGTCTGTGAAGTTTTGTAATAGTAGCACTCATTCAATCCGCAATCAATCGTAGTATGATGGACCCTTTGTGCTGCTGCTGCTACTACTGCTGTGTGTGTCATCCGTGTGTCAGTAGAGTATAACACCTTCATCCTGCAGGAATGATTTGGACTTGAAGAACAAGACCAACAGTAACTACTGCTGTGCTTGTCTATACTGATGATGCTGCTGCTGTCGTTGAATACGTCTGACGCACTCCGCTAACCTGGCGCTTCCATCAAATCAATAATCCATAGAGCGAGAGGAAATTCTCGAACGTCCACGGGGTTTGCCCGCTGGGCGGCGAGCGGCCCGCCCGGAACCTTTCCCGGCCGCAGGGTAGATCCTGTGACGTGTGGCGATAAGTAATATTTTTGCTCTTGTAAGGCTGTATATAATATGTAGTGCATTCAAATCGTAACCAATCGTAAATAATCCGTAATCGTGTACGAGTATGTCAATATGTCAAGCAGTACGATGTCGAGCGTCGTACCGTGTTCCGTCGTTTCATTTGGTGGTACATTTCCGATGAATATCATGAAATCGTCCGTTGATTGACTCGGACTCACCCATGGCATGGGCCATGAACCTTACATGTGAAGTCAACGACGTTTGATTGTGCTTCGCATCGAACACACGAATTACCGTCTGACCTACTCCGCTTTCTGACGATTCCATGCAGACAGCATTTCACGGACACGTGCACACGGGGTTACTGGGCGGGGCACGGCTCGGGACTGCGTCCCAACCCGCTCCCCCCGCCGCCTCGCCTGTGTAGTATAATTATTGCAGCTTGTACGAGTAGCTGTGCCTGATATTGATCATGTATATATTTTTTGTACGTACGTGGTAAGTACGTACCGGTACGGGAACTATTAATAGGATGTCACTGCTGTAGGCTGGGTCCTAGTCGCGCACGAAACAACCATCAATCGACGCGACCATAAGCTGAACCTAATAAAACAACTCAGATGAAACATTGCGTTTGTCCGTGACATAGCGACAGAGTATTGGAGTGCCAGTTGAAACGTTAGAGACAGATTTTATGTATTAGATCAACTATCGAATTGATGGTTGATTGGCGACAGATCATTTTTATGGTTGAACTTCGATTCAGTAGCAAGTTTTGGGGAAAGACACGAAAAAATCCAAGGCTTATCACGGTACTCGATAATCGAGACGGGACGGGACGGTACTGTTTTTACTTGTTTGGCGGGAAAAAAAACGAAGACGGGACGGGACGGGACGGTAAAATGACGACCAAACAGGTTTTTGAGACGGGACGGGACGGGACGGTTGGTGTACAATTTCTCAACGGGACGGGACGGTAATTTCAACGGGGTAGATTTTCACGACGGGACGGGACGGTAAAATTCAACGGATTGTTTTTCCACGACGGGACGGGACGGTAAATATAATTTTTCACGACGGGACGGGACGGTAAAAAAACTTTTTCACGACGGGACGGGACGGTAAAAATAATTTTTCACGACGGGACGGGACGGTAAATATTTTTCTTGACGGCGGGAAGAGACGGCACGGGATCATTGGATCAGAACAGTTGTTGTTGCTCCAGAGGAACAAAAGAAAAGAAACACTCGTACGAATCGTACGTAAACAGAAAGCCATCTTGAAATGCGTATTCCCATAATAAATTATATACCGGCACGGCGAAATCACACCGAATTACCTTGCAATTTACAAATTACGCTACGAACTCGTACATATTTACATAATAGTACAGAGCAATCCTCATCATGCTTCGTCCACAGAAATAACCTTGCCAGCCGCAGCGTTTTGAACAGTGACTGATGCGGCAGCCTCCACGTCGCAGTTAGCCTTTAACGCCGCTACATCCTGGAGAACTTTCGCTAGCCCGGGGATCAAGTGCGAGTTGAGCTTGAGCAGCATCATCGTTTCGATTTTGTCAGTCCCAAGGGAGGTGCGCAGTTGGCTAACGACTGCCGAAAGAGCAGATAAGTTGTTCCTTTCTGCTTGACAACTGGTGGTGTCGATCCCCAGGTACAGTCGAGCCAACAGTCCGACATGTGGCCAGCGAGCCGACACTACCACCCCCCCCGTCTTGGCGTCTACTACTGTATGTACATCCATCGTAAATTCGTAAATTCAAATTTTTGTTATTTCATTATTTCATATTTTGATATTTTGATGTTTCATATTTCGGAATTTTCGTATTTCGTAATTCCGTAAATTCGTAAATTCGTATCACTTAAATTTAATTTTAATGTATTACCAGTGTGAATTTTTTTTTTTTGTAAATTCGTAGATTCTTGGTGGGAATGACGGGAAGAGACAACGGGCAGGTGTGAATCTTGGCGGGAGAGACAAGTTTTGTCGGCGGGACGGGACGGTAAAGACAACGGCGCATGACGGGACGGGACGGTAAATTACATTATCTCGACGGGACGGGACGGTAATTTTCAACGGGAGCGATTTTCTTGACGGGACGGGACGGTAAAGTTCAACGGGGCAGATTTCGATGACGGGACGGGACGGTAAATTTCAACGGTTGGAGATTTGTTGGCGGGACGGGACGGGACGGGATTTGACGGGACGACGGGAACAGTTTAACGACGGTTTAACCGTCCCGTCCCGCCGTTACCGTCCCGCCAAAATACCGTGATAAGCCTTGAAAAAATCAATGGAATTAGACGTCAAAACACTGTTGAAAACAAGGGGTTTTTGGGGATTTCGTTGTTTTGACACGACAGCACCCAGTGATGAATCACTGAGAGTTTGTAAGAATACGGAAAATATGTTTTGCAAGATTTTTGTCGCTGTTTGCTGTTGTTTGTGTTCGTGTCGAAGACACCAGCGCAGTTGCGGATCGTACCCTTCTCCAGTTACAGAATAAATCCACACGAGTTTCAACGTACATAATAGTACACTAATTTTAAGATAAATATCCAACACTAAATTTACCATATAAATCCCGCAAAGCATGAACGAAAACAACGAAGAATGGATGCTCCAAATTCGACTCAGAAACGAATTCCTTAAAAAATGAGCGAGACAGCTGATTCCATACTTGTTTAAAGATGGTAAAGGTATCGGTGCTTTCTTTGAGTCGAACCAGAGATAAAAAGGAATTTCGGAACTCCACTCCGATCCATAAAGCAGTCTAACTTAAGTTAGATAGCCGTCTCGACACAAATTTCAACGAAGTAAAAACTACGTACATCAGCACAGGATCAGCAGCAGTACAGCAGTAGTGGCGCATGAACATGTACGTGTATACACATTTTTGTATCATGCAGCACCAGGTACAACAGGTAAGTGGTGTGTTTCCGTACGTAGAGCAGCTACCTCGTGCTGCCAGCGGTAAGCGATCAGGAAAAAATACAGCAGAGAAGTGGCGGTTAAAAACATTTGTGCAAGCAGTTATAATATTCGTTTCGAATACCATTCATACGTATGATATCAGACTGAGTGTGACCGAAGATAGGTACGATTTGTGCGAGTATCCCTACTAATTTACAGCAGTGTTATCAGTAACGCCATGGTAGTACTCTTATATCCTGGCATTAAGTCTGACCTCCATAATCCACCACAACGCCGCTATCTGATACTGCTCTTTATAAAATGTTGGGGATCGCGCGAGTCTGGCGGCCGTGCAGGCCGCCGGCGAAGCCCCCTCGTCTGGAGTTTCCATTCACTAGTCTATTTGGCTGTATACACCAAGTACATGGTGAATGAAGTCTTCTTCAGACTGGGCAGGGCGTGTGCACGGTATGCCCGCAGGCGATATCTTAGCACGGAGCACGAGTAAGGGCTAACGCCACGGTAGTCTTCACTGTACACACTACTCTACGGCGTCGCCGTCCCCCCGGAGCCACCTGCATTATTCACACCTCTACATTCTACTGGCAGGCAAGCATACCAGGTACATCCACGCCTGCTCAAAGGCAATACAGGTCACACCCAAACGCTCACTTGTAAAGATTATGAAACCCCTCGTCAGAACAATGGACACCCGTGGTAGGAATAAGACGTAGTCACGACGTCGATTGCCCGGTAACTGTGCCCAACTGTACCAAAATAAAAACTATCACCTTATCCGACCCCCATCCCCAAACACCGCGGCCCAAAATTATTATACAAAACTTTAGATTGCATATTTGTATAAATACGTAGCAGATTCGCCTGGTGTGTGTATAGTCGAAGTCGTGGCCACTTTGGTTTACCAGCATAATCTTCGTATCTGGCGCAGGAGTGCCTATTTTCTCCAGATGTGAGTTGAGGTGCTCTACCTGTGTCCTGTGTAGGCTGGAGTTTAGATGCGTTCTGTACCCGTAAACGTTGGAGGCTGTGAGTGTACGTGGCACCGGCGGAACAGAGCCACCCTGCCATGTTTGTAGAGTAAAGCCTGCCGCGTCGTTAGCTCCTACTGGAACGGCACTTCAGAGTGCTACCGTCTTCTGACATACTCCACACAAGGCCTCTCTACGTGTAATTGCCTTGCATCATGTACACACGGTAGGTCCATGTGGGAGACAGAACATGTATACCAGGTGTAGGGGTAGGTCGCTCGCTTGTCGCGCGCCCTCGCTGCTGTTGCGCTATGATACCAGGTAGTAAATAGGAAGTTTTCTGCATGCGAGGGTTGTGTGTTTGAGTACTGCTGCTGTATGGGATATCCAGAGTTGAACATTGGGGGTGGTCGCCGTTTTGCGCACAAGTGCGGTGTCATGGTCTGTAGGCGTGCAGTCGCCGACCTCAGAGGTCTGGTCGTGACAGTCTTATTGCTTTAATATTATGATTAGTATCTGGCTTTATATATCTCTTCCTGGTGTAATACCACCGTATCACACGTTCGCACGAGTATACGCAAAGGTGGGCGCAAGAGCATGTCGTGTTTGCAGTTGATGCTCTTATCAGCTGATCACATCAGTTGCCTCAGGAAGGGATTGGTTTCGTCAAAACTAAATACAGCAGTAACTTCCGTAGTAGCGCTGCGACCATGCCCCCTGCCCTCGCCACACGCTGTAAACACGAATTCAAGGTTTTTGCGGCTTACGCTTCTCCGCTCAACAATAATTTGCACAAAATTCCCCTCAAGGTGCCCGACGGGCTGAACATCTAATAGCACTGCAGTCTCACAAATCAGTATTTTTTTCTCAGCTGAAACACAATTTCGTGTGTGTTTTCGACCTTTCATGACGGCCTACAGTTTCAATGCTGAGGTCTACTCCCTAGTGGCTATTTTACAAAGCGCAGATCATGCGCAACATTTTTGGTGTCTGGTGCCAGTTCGATCCGACGCCTGTTTCGTCACTAAAAGTGTCTCTTACTAGGAAAGGACTACCCATATATCTCGTACCTATAGACGAATTGGATACATGAGAGCTTCTCGGGCTGCTGATACTGTTTTAACTCAAATGCCCGACGAAAACGCCTAGCACTACTGTAGTAGACGAACCTGCCTGGGTCTGTTGTTCAGCCGTTGATAACGTCCTGCTGTATACGGCCACAGCATATTGTAGATAGCATACGGGAGAACCGGAGTGATACCATTTTTTTTCATCAGAGCAATTTCGTTCCAAGATGCCAACGCAGCAATGCTTGCCTTCCTTTGCGGATCCAACGGCCCGAACTCCGTCCTCGACACCATTACGAACAACCTATACGTTGGGCGAGAGTGGTTCTGAGAATTATATCTGCAGCTATACCGTGTTCGGCAACGAGTATTGATATGGTGGTATTGCACCATACGTTTTATAACTGGTTGTGTAAAAAAGACGAAAACATGTATTTTTCAAGGTAGTCAAGTACGTAGTCTTTAATATATCTTAACCGGAAGGACCCTTCAAATAATATTCCCGATACTTTTTTTTATTTATTCAAGAGGCCTCGTCGGGTGGCGGGATATCCAAAGTAGTATGAACGAAGCAAGGTTGTGGCGATGTATGGGGTCAGACTTGATGCGAAGCGTTGGTATAAACAGCACTCTATACGCTTCTCACGCGGAGCGCGAATTATTTGAGGCTGTTTTTATCGACACGGAATTGTCCAGGTTGATTTTGTGAAATGGGCAAGTGTATGGAAAATTGGACACATGCCGAAAAAGCAAGCTTTTTTTGGTTCTACTTCAGATTTGATATTGCCGTAGTCTTTAGTTGGCGAGTTTATGGAAATTTCTCTTTGCCATTGCGATTTACTTGAACTTGATATTTAGGGATTAGAAAAACACGCTTTTCACAAACTTGACAAATTAATTGCCATGTTTTTGTGTTATCGTTCAAAACGGCCCTTGCAAGTATAGCAAGTCACACACGTACTCGTTACAGATCCAACACACACATATGCGACTGAAGCACAGGTGCTGCTGATGTAGTTTCTCTTACACTACTGTTGCGCACTGCATAGCTGGGCAAACAGGGGGGTCCGAACAAGAAATATCTACGAAAAATATGAGGAAATACGCGATATATCTGCAAAGAAGCCTACGCAGGCGTTTTGTTGATACGGGTGGCTGTAGTGTGTCGCCACGACCAGTTTTGCAGTCCAACTATAATTAGCGTTCTTGAATACACACTTCAGTTCAACTCGCTGAGAACGTGCGAAACGATACACAAGAAATGCCCCAGACCATGTATCTTCCTTGACCTTAATGTTTCGATTAGATAACCAACTCCGTATCCGTCCGGTTTCACGCTAGTCGGTCGTGCACGTATTTTTGTATTTTCTCCACGTACTTCCTCTCCTTCTTACTCAAAGTCCGTGCGTTTTGGGGGAGAGGGCGCTCTGGTCACCGAAGCAACAGCCGCAGAAAGCGGGCAGCAGCTAGACGCCGCAACCGGTTTGATGCGACAATTATTAGTCGGCCTGTGCTAGGCCGCTGTGTATGCGCTTCTCTATCTGCCTATTTTGTTGATCAAGTGAGGTAATACACTTGATCCACGTTTCCTGGTCAGCCTGGATCCTGTCAGGGAGACTGCCTCTGTCCGGAATCATATAGATCGTGTGCGTGCGCCGTTTGTTGGCTGCTGCGCGAAGTGAAGGTCGCCCTGAATATTGATCACCAGCAGCAGCACAGGAGCGTGGGTGTTCTACGAAACCTGCTGCCTGCGTCAGATTACAACACTATTGCGACATGTGTATCGTTGCTGTTGGTGTAGTGTAACAATATTGATACGTTTCAAATGGAAATCCTCGAAACAGCTAAATCCTGGGTAGGTATTCTGGCGCAGCAAGCAGGTAATGTTTTTTTTTTAACGCACAGGACACCTGTACATCTGCCCCAAATGATTGTGTGTGTTCTATAACTTTCATCAACATCTCCCGTCGAATAGAATGCAGTAGTGGTATAAACTCTGATAGTTGAGGATCGTACCCGTTCGTTCAAGCCTCTTGCTGTCGGCCAAACAAAACCAAATGTTTTGCCTGACATCATGGCAACAACATTATTTGAAATGTTTCTGGCGGAATGTGATCCCTGTCGTGAAACCATCGCCTCTACGGACCCCGTTACCTGTGCGCTGGCAGGGCAGCGGATGTCCCCTGGTGATGTGGGGTTAACGGTTACCTACCAGCAAGGATAATTCTAAATCGCTCAGAACGAACCTCCCAGAGCCTCTAATTTGAAATCGCTAAGAATCAGTGATAGAAGGCGCTAAGACGCTTAGAGGCCAGAAGGTCGATGACATTTCGTCTCAGGACGCCGAACACGTAACGCCTGCGGACGAAGAGCGCGGATTCGCGGCACTAACCTGTGTATATGAGGTTGATGCTCGGACCGACTATCAAACCGCGCAGAACGACAATCGGCTGCTCGAGAAATATGCTTTATTTAGGTGCACTGACGTACGTAGGTATATTTTCATATGGCTGCATATATGTTTAACAATAACGATATATTCCGCGTATCTGAAAGTTGTGAATATTAACAAATGTAACCTCTGAGAGAGTCAGAGCCGCACCGCACAAATTGAAGTTGTGGAACGTTTAAAATCCGCGTGAACAGAATCAAGGCACTGTTAATGAGGAGGAGCACACATAGTTATCTGAAAAATCAGAGATAGAGCTGCAGTGAAAGTCTTGCAAGCACGCCAAGAATATAATTTGTACAAAGCAGGTTTCGCCCTTGTCGCAGAGACATCTTTGTTTATTTGACAGATTGATGTGGGCTTTTCTTTGCACCAGGTACTAGGTGAAGTCAAACACCCCTCCCGGTCAAGAAGAGGTTCCGATATTCACGACACCGTAGGCACCCGATATGCTTGATAATGCTAGACCGGTAGGGGAAGAGGAATGAGGGATGTAGATGTATAGTTATGCTGCCCATGGTGCAGGGCTGTCATAGATATGCGGTGAATGTACAAAGTAATTATGACCGCGTACCTCGCGCTGCTGTTGTGCTCTCATATTTTGGATACTCTTAGTCTCGGAGATCAGGCACGAATGGCGTGCTTTTCATAGCACGAACCCTTTTGGCACAAAGAAAGATGAAGTCGTATCTACTGTGCCATCTGAAGGGAATTCGCAGCATCACGCCCGTGACTTCGTTGACTACGTTATAATGATAAAGGAGCACTGTACAATACGAGTTTCTTGCTTTATTGCACTTCGTCTCTCGGAAATATTTGTTGGGCGGGTGCTTGAATGCTTTATGCGTGGCCTTAGGTCGCGATACGTCCATGGCGACGTTTGCCCAGCCTCCCCCCCTGCCCCCTCCTTCTGTTCATTAATTCCATGATACATGGCGCTTAGGGTTCAGCGTTCGCTTTCCTCGTCGATTCGCATCATAATTGGCCAACTCGCTCGCGATGATGATGGCAACTTCGCAGACGGAAGAAGATTCGTGAAAAACCCTTTTCATTGGAAGCACTTTTTTCCAAACGATGACCATAGTCGGCATAGCCATGTGGAAGTGTGGTCTACGGTATGTGGTGTGGAAAAGGGACGCATGGGGGCACTTACCAGCTCGCTAGACCGAAGCGTCTACGTGTCCAGATGAACACCACACCGTGTTTTACATACTTGTAAAACATTAGGTAAATTGAGAAAAACATATAACAAACCTAAGAAGTAAAGAGATTAGGAATTTGTTAATGATACACAGCACAGCGAGAAAGCCAATGCAACCTACATTCGCCGTGTGGACCCAGGGTCACTGTCACGACACATTAAATTGTTTGATTTCGAAGGGCAAATAAATCATTAATACCCCATACATGTTATTTGATATATACTGGTACCAGAGCTTCGGACTACTGTTGGGTACTCTGCGGCGTGTGTTAAGTTGTTGACGTCCCTCCCAGTTCGATTTTGTAGACGAGTCACAAGTTTCTGGCAGGAGTCCTTGGGGACGGTCTCCCACACCCCAAGAACATGCGAAAGCCGCACAGCATTGCAGACATGCCTGCTGGTGCTGAGGGGATGTCAAACACCTAGCCGCGTGCAATTTAAAATACCTTCCACATGCTCCCGGAGCAATCCATCGAGCCACCTACACATGTGACCCTCTTCAGCATCTCACCAACTACCGCATACCGATATATCAATTGTACATTTCTTGCTTGCAAAACGAGAATATTTTATACAAGAGTAGGCATATCACAGTTGTGAGCGTGTTTCTGTGCGTGTTTGTGCGTGCTTTTGTGCAGCGTGTGGACAACATGTCCTGTGTTCCTGTTAGCAAATCCACTGACGGCTTGCGCTAGGTACTGTTGTTCTGTCATCCATAGTCGATCACGAATTAGCACGCTCTACGAGTACGATGAACAACAGAATTGTACGTCCTCACAATGGAATAACACGTTTTTGGCGTAAAGCACGGTATAAAGCACACGCCCCTACATGAGCACACCCGTTGATATTTGTTTTGTGTTGTGTTTTCCTCGTCACTTCATTGCCGGTGGTACGTTGTATACCACACCCCCAACAGTCGTGCGTGTGGGTACAGCAACAAACGCCAAAATATATTACCCCGCTCGGTGGAGAACATTCACTCACAGCATTTTCTACTAGTCCTCTTACTATGTCTTACGCCCCCCGGCGCCGGTAGTAATTTCGTGGCCTATCACCGAACTGGCCGCATACCATTGTAGCAATATCTGGAATACGAACCAGTGCGCAAAGCAAAATCTGATATGTGGTCTATCGTTCGGGGCGTCGGCTAGAAATATAGTTTTCATATTGTCAGGCACAGCAGTTAGTTTTCTTGCGGGGGAAGGGTCTTTGAGGTACAAACTTCGGGAGAGTTGACACCATTGAATTCGTGTTGGTACCTGTATTCAGGGCATACGGTAGTTCGGACTTCGGTGGCTGTTTTGTGGAGCGCGACGCGATTTTGAAAGCGCGTCCTACTCATGCGCTGCAGACGTATAACTTCCATACAGCACCAAAGGGCGGCCGGGGGCGATTGGATTTTACAACTTCGTTCATATTCGCCTGAAAACCAGATGACAATTGTTTTAGATGTATAGACACCTTGAAAAGTTGTTGTCCCATATAGATAAAAAAGGAGCCTCGATTACCTTTCCCGCGGGCAGGACTCAAACCCAATGGATATTTCCTCAGCAGCAAACGGTTTGCGCGGTGCAAAACCTCGTGTTGCGCTGCGCGTACTACGCCTCCCGACGCCTCTTGCGCTCAACAGCAAGGTGTTGAAACCCGGGAGTTGCGCCAGGCCATAAGGTACATCATGCCCTACAGTTAACCGTTCTGCGGTTTTGCATCCAGGCCGACGTCTCTGCTGAATTGTAGATTTTAGGCGTGGGCTTTACCATCACCGGCATGGTTGCGTGGGAATGTAAACTGAATGCTGGTTTCAGACTTAAGCCTTTCACATATTATCACACCCCTTGCTGCTGGTAAAACCCCATTGGTCATTGACCACATTGCGATCACACCCTCTTGTGGTTATACCATCCGACGCTTGTCTGTGGTCTATCATCGCCCCTACAGTATCAGATAAATCTACCGTTAGCGCACATCGTAAATGCCACACCCCCTCTATGCCAGACCCCCCTAATACCACACACCCTCATCTGCCACACCACCTAGGGGCGAGGCTACCGTGCACTGTGACTATCGCCGGGGATGGGTTATATACCATACCCCGCTACAACATTAGACCTGGTGATACGAGTTTTATTATAAACGTGTAACCACAGGGGTGTACTTCCTTCCGTACTTTGCGGTGACTGATTGGCTATTCAACTATGTTATGCATTTTAGGTCAAATGGAACGAAGGTTGGTACATACTAGATTTATTGTTTGACGAGTCCGAGCACCGAACAACGAGCATGGTCAAGCAGTGTAGGACTACGGGGTTTGTGCTCCAAGCATTCGAATATCACAGAATGCCAGTAGATAAATATCTGTATGTGTGGCTTGTCAAGTTGTTTCGGTTGATAGCGTTGGCGATTGCGCTCTAATTGCCTATTTATTGGGTTGGCTGTGTTTGTCATTTTGTTTTGGATACCTCGTGTTGGCAAACCGGCATTGTATCGGTGTGTTGTGTCGGGGCCTGTGCTTTTTCAGCGTTCTTTTCAGTAGTCCTCACGAGTACGCACTCTGCGGACGGCACACAATCATCCACCCACCGTTCCACTCGATTCTACTGTCGTAGGTTTACTAGAATGTCACAAGGTTGTTTCCATAATGGATAACCTGCATCGTAAAGGCTTCCGTCAGGGTGGGTGCGCGTAGTTTTGAGATGACCAGCACGCCATCATTAACTATACCATTTTGGTATTTTGGACGATAACGGCGACAGATTGTTTCGTGTAGTCGAAAGCCCAACTGTGTGTGACTGAATGTGATCGCTGAGTCCATAAAGACGACAGTGTGATTTTTCATCGTCGTTTAGACAATGGTAGACATGTTAATTAAACGATACCTAGATAATATTTAGTCAACCATCCACCTTCCACAAACAACGTCTACCAGGAAATCTTTCGGCATCCTCGTGGGGCAGCTGTGGTCATTACGTGGCTCACAACCAGGTGCTCGTGCCGAAAACAATACTTTGAACGCACGAAACGGTATGTACTCGTGTTTACCGGCTATCAAAAGTCTTCATAGAAATATCACGGACCAGTATCATGGCAAAACCCAAACTCTGATCCTCAGAACCAGGAAAGTACTGGAATGCAGCACAATGGCAAGCATGTCCCTATTAATTTCCCGAACAAAACTCGACTTGAACCTCACAAATCGCGTACAGGAAGGACGTATCACGAAAGTACTCGACTCTCAATGTACGATCGATTGGCTAATGGTTTAGCTCTGCCATCAGAACATAGATGCGGGAATTCGTTTGAATATACCTGTGTATGTAAGTGTTGGATCAGTACGGTACCAAGAGACGGGTGGGGTTGGAGCAGCATATGAAGGACATCACCCACTTTGTATATTTCCAATGTGTGGCTCGACTTGCACATCATTGCTTACTTTTCGAATTTCCATTACGTGACTTGCCTTGAGGACGAACGTGATTTAGCCTGTTGACAGTCGACTGGGGTACACATTGGCCGTGCTGTTGGCGATAGACATTTTACCGCGCTCTATTATATAAGAAGTCCGGCTCTCCCCTAGCACGGGCTTGAAGGAAGGTTCCCACAGGTACTGCGTTTCCGGTTCCTGCCTGTTATGCGTGCCACGACGCCAGCAAACGCCCAAGTGGTCAAAACGGCTTATTATCTAGCGGCGTCGCAGGTCCGACATTCCGTACATGGAATCAACGGTGCCAGTATGGCGCCACGGCTACCATGGCAGTACTGGGGCGGAGAGACAGTTGACGAACAATCAGCAGGAAATACGAAAAAACAGCAAATGGGACAGTTGCGACTGGCGCCTAGCTCCGAACAGTACTAACCAGACTATCAATAGATGGATGGCGTTTGCACGATACGTGCATGCAAATCAGAGACGGAAAACGAAATATATTTCCATCTACACTTCCTTTCGCAAGTATGTGATGACTCTGCGCAGAAATGGTATGGTTTGTTGGAATATATTTCATTGGTTGTGGTGACCTCTACTCGTTCCAACTCAGTGGAACCAGAAGGTGCTGTGTACAAATTGCCACTAGTTTTAGTGTATTGTGTCCTAAGGGGAGATTGCCAGCCAGCGGCCAACTTGCGTATCAAGTACTCGGCTTTCGTCAACCACATCGCGGTATTTAGTACTCACAAGCATATAACAGGCCGTGGGGTCACTTGAGCTTTGACCTATAGGGTTGTCGTAGAACCATGTTATAATCCCCTTCGACCTGAAGAGTGCATGGATATATTCGTTCCTAGATGTGCCCTGAGCACGCGAAAGGCGGTGTAGTGTCTCAGGGTTCAGGCCTGTGAGAGACAATGTCGCTTCCCGCTAAATGGGGTCGATAATGTGGTCTGGCCGTTGAGGGTCAGCGTGTGGCAGCGAAAGCATTTCAACCATCGTTTCCCGTCAAGATGTCCACGAATATTAGGCGTCACAGCTCAACCGACACCCTACCCCTCGTTGTTGCGTAACCCCCCCCCCTGGTGTGCGTCGCTGTTTTCACTGCAGCGGCCTTCACCGTGTTCGGAGATAATGAGACAATGCTCACATAATTCCTGCAAGAAGTGGCCGAGTTTCAATTTCGACGGGAGCAAGGCACCGCTTTACTGCAAGCAACATGCCGAGGCCGGCATGGTGAATACCAGGAGCAGGCGTTGCGTACATGGCACCTGTATGAAAAGTCCGAGTTTCAATGTCGAGGGCAGCAAGACGGCGGTTTACTGCAAGCAACATGCCGAGGCGGGCATGGTGAATACCAAGAGCAGGCGTTGCTTACATGGCACCTGTATGAAGCAGCCGAGTTTCAACGTCGATGGCAGCAAGACACCGGTTTACTGCAAGCAACATGCGGAGGACGGCATGGTGGACGTTTGCAGAAAGCGTTGCTCTCATGGCACCTGCGTCAAGGGGCCGATTTTTTCCGTCGAGGGAAGCAAGACGCCAATGTACTGCAAGCAACACGCTGAGGGTGGCATGGTGAATGTTTGTAGCAAGCGTTGCTCACAACCGAAATGCATGACGGTCCCGAGTTTTAATGTTATGGGTAGCAAGAGGGCGGTGTACTGCAAGCAACATGCGGAGGGCGGCATGGTGTATGTTTGCAGCAGGCGTTGCTCACGACCGAGTTGCACGACGGTTCCGACCTTTAATGTGAAGGGCAAGAAGACGGCGGTTTACTGTAAGCAACATGCGGAGGACGGCATGGTGGATGTTCGCAGCCGACGATGCTCGCACAATACCTGCATGAAGTGGCCGTGTTACAATGTGGAGGGAAGCAAGACGCCGGTTTACTGTAAGGAACATGCGGAGGACGGCATGGTAAATGTTCGCAGCAGGCGTTGCTTGCACAATACCTGCATGAAGTGCCCGTTTTACAATGTCGAGGGAAGCAAGACGGCGGTTTACTGTAAGCAACATGCGGAGGACGGGATGGTGGATGTGTGCAGCAGGCGTTGCTCGCACAATATGTGCATGAAGTATCCGAGCTACGATGTCGAGGGAAGCAAGAGGGCGGTTTACTGTAAGCAGCATGCGGAGGATGGCATGGTGGATGTTCGCAGCAGGCGTTGCTCGCACAATACCTGCATGAAGTGGCCGTGTTACAATGTGGAGGGAAGCAAGACGGCGTTTTACTGTAAGCAACATGCGGAGGACGGGATGGTAAATGTTCGGAGCAGGCGTTGCTCGCACAATACCTGCATGGATTGGGCGTGTTACAATGTCGAGGGAAACAAGACGGCGTTTTACTGTAAGCAACATGCGGAGGACGGCATGGTAGCCGTTTCCAGCCGACGATGCTCCCATGACTTCTGCACTAGGGTGCCTAGTTGGGGCGCACTGACTCACGGTACGCCCACTGTATGCTCCCACCATAAAAGCGACATATCGACCGGTCAAGTGATCAGATTCGAGGCAAGATGCCAAAGGGCGAGTTGTGGGCGAAAGTCGCGATGGGGACTCTATGGGAAGAATCCTACCCACTGCCCACAGCACGGCCCCTCTCAGGACGGCCTCGTATGCACTGTGCAGACACCTGCCAGCAAGAGAGCTCGTCGTAGCCTGCCGGACGGTACCGTAAGCCCCCCTGAATTATCTGTTAAAGCGGAGTGTATGTTTTGAAAGGTGTCTGGATGATCCGGAGCATGAGTGTATTTATAGTTCGATAATGTGTGGTTTGCGTTGAGAAAGTACATCCAGCGTGCATCGTATAGCTGTAAACAGGTCGTCCAAGGTATATATCTACATTTTTGTTTTTTGATATTTTCGCAAAACGCATATGATGTCTCTGTATTGAGGTGGACTGTATTGCTGTTAAGGTCCCGACGACGTTTTTCAGGCGTGAGGCGCTACTGTTCAGACTGCTGGTCGGGAAGCGAAACCAGGACTAACGCTCTTTCAAACGACACTGCTTCATATCGGTGTGTGCGCCAGTGTTGTCATCAGTTCGAAAGGGGCATGAGCAAACCATATGCGGTTCTGCATATTTCTACACCCATTCATCTTTAAAATGTTAGAGGCATGTACATTAAAAAAATTAAAAGCAACAGCTGTGAGCTCGAGGATTTCGTCGAAACTCATCTTCGCTAGCTGAGTGTAATAACTCAATCGCGCGTACTTTCGGATTTGTTTATGTCCTCATGCATGTATCTAGACCATGAGTGTGTTTGTATGGCTACTTTGATCGTCCGGCATCACAAACCTTTGATAAAGCGGGGCAGTGGCAACTGCACATGACGTAAACAATGATCCCCCAAGTATGTCGTGCAGGTCAAAAACCATAAACAGCGGCTATTACGTTGTGGTCCAGCGCTAATTCCACAAGTGTAGTTTGTGGTCCCTGGAACGGGTTCAATATATTTGTCTGTCTGTCTGTACGATGAGTCTCAGTCCGGGGTACCCCACGGCCAAATTTCTTTCAAAACTGCTACACCCGTGCCGCAGGCAACAGGTCGGTAGCCCTCGAGGAGGCGATCGTCATGGTCAATACCATACCTAATGGGGTGCCCTGTGTGTGAAGTAGTCAGGGTTGGCTGCCAGCATCCGCGAGCCGAGCAGAAGCAGTCGCGGAGGGGCGGGTCTAGCAGCAGCCCGTGGCCGGTGTCTAATTTTAAGTGGAATCCATGTTTGGCAGGGTCACGCATTTTTCTGTGCTGGGAGTGATTAGGTTGCAAATGATTTCCCCTCAGTCCCAGTCTCGCTTTCTCGCTCCCTCAATCCCTCCCTCCCTCCTTCCCAACCTCCCTCGCTCGCTCTGCCCCTCTCCCGCCTTCCGTCCCTCCATCTCTCTATCGCTCCCTCCTCCCCTCCCCTCTAAAGCTTCCCTCCTATGTGCCCCTCAGCTCCCTCCTCTCTCCCCCTCAGCACCGTCCTCGAAACAAAGATATCACGACACAGCACCTTAAACCATTTGACAGACATCCCCTGTACTGACACCATTCTACTAGGTTTTAGAGTTAAACACATGGCCCTATTCCCTTGACAGCGTATGTTTGCCTTGCTTGACGTGACATAACTGTGGATCCCAAAGTTTACACGTTCCGACCACGGCAGACCTCGGTGAAAACCAGTTTTTCCAAAAAGTTTACTTGGGCAGGCTGAGACACATATGTATATATGATACGGGTACAAAGCACTCGTAATGATATGATCTACAAAGTTCCCCTCGTTCAGCGTTTATTTTCCTCCGTGGATATGCTGCGTTTCGTAGTTTGTGCATCTGCTTCAGCGAAGCAGATGTATGCCACGTATCGCGGTGTGTGCATCTGCTTCAGCGAAGCAGGTGTCGCAGGTCGTTGGCTTACTCTTGCATTTCTCATATAGGCTCAATTACTGCAGCGCAGTAGTCGAGCGCTCACCGCGTTAAGGTTCCGTTTCGTGAGTCAATTTGTATCCAGATGCGGAAGTGGACAGTTCTCACGCGTGTCCGTGTGGGCTCGCCGAGGCGTGTGGGTGTCAGTGGCGATGCTGCCAAGGCTGTGATCGCGTTTTATGTTGCGGCGTTTTCTGTCGCTTCCCTTTTCGCCCCCCGACTTTCGTTATGAGCTGGTAACGGCAGGTGGTCTATGCGGGAATGGGTCGGCTGCTGCGCTGGCCGTTGGCGAAGTAGCTACGACGCTGGCGCCAGCGGTGATGGCCGGCCGCCCGCGGTAAAGCCGGGGGGTTGCGTGGACGTGCGTTAGGAGCTCTGGCTGGCGATGGCGGCGTTGGGCGCGATCGCGTTGCTGTGGCTCCAGGTTCGGTCCCCTTCGGGGACAAAGATGGTCCATGTGGACAAAGCAGCAAGCGACGACAGCTTTGCGGAACGTGGTTGCGTTGACGGGAGTGCGTGCGGAGAGTATGCTTTGCACTCCCTGAGGATTGGAGGCGCAACGCACTTGTCGGCGGGGGGTTCGACACCAGAGGTTTTGCAGCGTGAAGGACGATGGGCGTCCGATGCGTACAAGGCGTATGTTCGCAGTCACGGAAAGGACGCTAGTTGGGTAGCAGATGCTAAGGCCCAGGAAGGAATTAGTGGTGGGATTCAGCCTGGGCAGAGCATAGAGTGGGGGCGGGTTAACCCACCGTTAGATCTGACTAGGCAGACTTGAAAGTACGGATAAATGTGAGATAATATGCGTTCCCTGTGATATTGCATGTAAGGGGGGGAGCGTGCGAGGACATTCGTACATCGGGTAAACTCCCATATTGTGTTGGAGGCTGGCGGCAAGAGTTCGATGTCGCCAGTTGGGTTGGGAGTTGACTCGACTACACGGATGTTAGCGTGGGGTTGCTGTTGGAGCAGCCTCGGGGGTCTTCCCCTCACCACCCCCCTTCTCCGGGCGGGGGGCTAGCGCATTAACATAATACAACTTCGAAAGCAAAGTGCAAAGCAGAATATTCTCGGAAGAATGAGAGAAAGTGAGTTTTGTACGTACGTAAGAAGTCTAGCCAACCAGATGAATGCAGCGATACATCGTAGTATGAATCGTAGCCCTCGGTACACACCTGGTTCATAGCGTAGTTGTGACCAGCACGCGATAGCGCATTGCAGCAGAGTCAGAGCTACATGTCCAAGGTGTGTTATAGACTAGTTTTGAGTTCCCACCCCACCAGGTAGCTGTTTGACTGCAGTTACTGCTGTAGTGTGGAGCACAACCACTGCTGCTGTATCAAAGCTAATAAGACATGTACCTGCTTGTACGACATTGTACGCCACTCGGTGGATACCACGAATTAGCGAAACATTAAAAGAGGCAGAACGACAACCAACAGCCGGCGACGTACCACGATCGCCCGCAAACAACCAACACAATTCGCACCGGTTATGACCAGCACAGCATACAGTCGCCAACAGCCCAGATATATCGAAAGATGAACAAAAGTGGGAAAATATCCTGAACAAAAGACAAAGCATACCGGTATGATGTTTTCCGGACACCGGGTTTTTTTTTAACAGGAGTAGCTAGCTGTTGAGCGACGTCGTTCCCAACATGCGGTCAAGCTGTCAAGCTCGAAGACAACTCTGGGTGTTAGGATCATCAAGAATATTATGGCCTGTCTGCCTTCGTTCGATGCCCTGGCTCGCACGTGACTCGAGCCATCGGCTCATCGCCAAAATACGCATGAACGCCAGAGATCGAAAAACAAAAAGCTGGCGGCAGATACGTACGCGAATATCATATGATACGCAAATATATCGCCTCGCGAGTTCCTCAAGTCATCAAGCACTCAAACCTCATGGCAAACTCGCCCGCGCAATGCTGGAACTCAAGACTAGTCTATAACACACCTTGCTCGAACTCAAAACTAGTCTATAACACACCTTGGACATGTAGCTCTGACTCTGCTGCAATGCGCTATCACGTGCTGGTCACAACTACGCTCTAAACCAGGTGTGTACCGAGGGCTACGATTCATACTACGATGTATCGCTGCATTTATCTGATTGGCTAAACTTCTTACGTACGTACAAAACTCACATTATTTCATTTTTCCGAGAATATTCTGCGTTCCCCTCCCGGACGTGCCTAGGGGAGTGGCGCAAGACCAAATCGAACATCTACTATATTATATTAATACAACAACATGCGATTTATTATCATACGCATATCATATTGTATATGGTACAAGGGCTCCGCTTCGCGGGCGGCTGACGCCGCCCGCTACGCTCGCGCAAGGAAAGGGGTACAGAAGAGGCCCCCATGATGTAGTGCAGGCACCGCGACTTGAAAATGCCAAGAGGTTCATGGCGCAGCAAAGAAACGGCGGACTTGACATGCATGTAAAACATGCTCGGGGTGCACAATAGCTTCATGCTCCATGACGACAAAGCTGTACGTTCGAAAAAGAAAGCACAGCAATACGGCTCACGGCACGGCGCTGCGCTGTTTGCTGTGGGTGTGTGAGTTGTGCATTTTTC
>MEHQ01002148.1:0-272127 GCA_008828725.1 Saccharina japonica | reverse complement strand
GTACACGCACGAACCCAAAACCGGAAATGTTTTAAAAAAATCAAGTACGTCGTATCAAAAAATGTTTTGTAAAAAGGTTGCAATTACAATTTTAGAAATAAAAACACAGAGACTCCGGAACGTACGGAAAGCAAATAACTTTTGCTTCGGCAATTAGAGGCTGAGAGTGGCTGTGAGGTGCCAAGATATGCCGAGGAAAGCTTCCGAACCAAAGAAGATAAAGCTATGTATTGATATGTCTATTACTAGTTGTAATGGTACATAAATACGACGTCATGAAATATCTGCGTATTACTGTACATAAATGCAGACCTGCACCTGCATTTTTCGGGATGTAACGTACTCAGAAATTAAATATGATGGAACCAATACGTACTATTGACTCGATCGTTCTTAGAGGATAGTTGTTAATGATCCCGCCAAACATTTTATCATATTTGTCAATATTATCTGTTGTGGCGATCGGACCATAATGTGAACCTCAAAAATCGAACCGCATAGGAAACGGCCTCAGGATCGAGGTCCGGCCTTCACATCCAAAATCGGACATAGTGACTATTTAACTAAATTATCAAAAACGATTTGCCCCAATACCGGTACAGTATTATTTGTCGCGGCTCGCGCCAGGCGCACGACAGGTCGCACGTACATTATGCAAGCGCAGCTGCGGGCAGCAAAGTAGAAAAGAGAGAGAGGTGTGGTGGTGATTGCTGATGACGGATGCAAGCCTCCGATGAAGCAACCACTAACAGCTACAGCAGTACACGGGGAACCTGCCGCAGGAACGTCTGCTGCTGTCTGTGCTTCTAGGCGGGGCTGTGACCTCGTTCCTTGTTGTTTGTGTTCGTTGCATGTTTTCTGATGGTCTCGTAGATTTCTTGAGTGAGCTTCAGGGAAGAAACAAATATGATACAAGGTTCCCCACCGGGACGTGCCTATGAATAGGGGGGTGGCGCAAGGACGAATCGAGAACGATAGACGCATGCTACGATAGAGGTACACCATGTTTGTTCTGAGCTCCTCACTTATAAGGAGCGTCATACCTCACCGAAAAAAATAGTTTGGAGAAAAGTAAACGTGCTGCCGGATGCGAAATCTATATGGCCGAAGTATATTCTGAAACATTATTCGTTACAAACATGAAAGTCCGACGAATTTGGGTTAAGGAGCCCAATCGTTCAGAAAACGATTTAGGCAAAACGTGCTACCTCTACTGTAGCACTATAATAGTCGATAATGTATATCATACGCATGTCATATTGCGTAGTTGCGTAGTGCATAAATACGACGTTATTAAATATCTGCGTGCATATTAATGCACATAAGTAGATTGCGCTTTGTCAATGTTATATTGCAAATATCAGTTGCATCCCTCCGTTGCCGACTGTCAGCAAGTAACAGTTGCCAAATTTCACCACACATGGCCGAGATACGTATATATTCGAAACGCATATCTATATACAAGGTTCCCCTCCGGGACGAGCCTAGGGGAGTGGCGCAAGGACGAATCGAAAACCTACTATTGATACAACAGCATGCGAGCATGCGATATTGTGTATCATACGCATGTCATAGTACGTAGTACATAAACACGACGTTATTAAATATCTGCGTACGTATCAATGCACCCAAATATATGTAGACCCTTTTAGAACTTCACCTACCTGCATTTTTTGGGATATAACACACTCGGAAATAGTGCGGAACCGTTGCTATTGACTTGTTCGATTGCCTAATGATCCCGCCATCATATCGTGTCCTTCGAAGGTGAAAACTAATTAATGACTTGAATTAGTATGAATTAATTAAAAAAAATAGCGTTGTATCGTAGTCTTTGGAGAATGTACGAAACAGGGGCTGGGTGTCGCAGGCAATCTAATGAAATATCCACGTTTAGGAGTGCAACAACCACCATAAAAAATGGTGGTGAACCTACTTTTTGTAGAACTTCAAGATCACCTAATGTCTGACTGGGTCATCACCTATGATGATACTGAATGTATCGAAGCACAATATTTTCCTGCGGGAACAAGTAATTACATTTTGTGGCGTGCCCCGTAATCTCCTGCGACACCCGGCCCCCGTTATATGTATAGTTATGTTTGTGAAATGTTCGCACTTTTCGCAAATTTTCTCTCCGCGCGAGCGCTTTTCGGCCAAACGCTAAGTACCCCGACACGGGAGGCCCGGCCGGACACATTGGTCGAGGTTTGGGATCGATCCGAGCTCTGTGGCTCGCGTGGCGGGCGCTCGAAGTATTTTTTCCCGCGCGAGTGGATAAACCGATTTCCCGGGTTTCGCTGCGTGAGGCCCTGTTTATGTTCAGTCGTGCGTTTTTTGTGCGTTTCTTGCCGAGAGCACGGGGAGCACACACGAACAACAGCAGCACCACAGAGAGCGTGTTACAACCAATACAACCTCAATGTTACAAGCCTGCTGCCCAGCAGCAGCAGCAGCAGCCATTACATCATGCATGCGCGTGCCTCAGATCCGTGCTGTACCGTGACGAGCTGCTTTTGTCGAAGCCTGCGATTTACCGAGTCATGGTATAATACCTGCAGATCGATGCTCATGTACGAATCTCTCCGCTGTCCCGAAATGTAAGAATTGTTTTTTCAGTAAAACTATATATAACCTGTCCTTACTTTTCCGGGCAGAGTGATACAACACTGTGCGCCTCGAAGGCAGATCTGTGATGTGCTCTGTTGTTGCTACGAGCTACGAGTAGTTTTGCTTTCATAGGAACCAGCAATCCGTCACCAAACGAAACCACCACCACCACTCTTCTACCCGCTGCTGCTGTTGATGTTGCTGTTGTGCTGTGGCTAGCTGTGTCTATCGGAGCCTACCGTCCATAATCCACACCAACCATCTATCTACCCTTTTCTGTTATGCTGCTGTGTGTGTAACAGAGCCACGCCCACTCTGACCGGAAATTAATGACCGCTTTTGAATACCACGATACATCACACAACATGCAACGACCACAAGCAACGCCACAGCCCCGGCTAGAAGCACAAGCAGCAGACGTGACTGTGGCGGATCCACCGTATACTGCTGTGGCTTTTAATTAGTGGTTGCTTCATCGCAGCAGGCTTGCATCCGTCATCAGGCACCACCATCTCTCTCTCTTCTGCTGCTGTTCTGTTGTTGCTTGCTGCTGTGCTTGCATCATGTATGTGCGACCTGTCGTGTGGCTGACGCGGGCCGCGACAAATAATCGTGTAGTACAGGAAAATGTATCTTTGAAAGTATAGGCAAACGGTCACCATGCACGATTTTATACTTGAAGGCTTGAGTTCGATCCTTGGCGATGACTCTGGATACTTTTCTTTTTTTTTGTATTGTACGTAACCCAGACCCCCATAATATAAGACAGGAAGCACACAAAAACTAAGTGGATTTCTTAGGCAGGTATACAATATGATATGCCTATGATACAATATCGCATGCTGTTGTTTTGATATTAATAGTTGGTTTTCGATTCGCCCTTGCGCCACTCCCCCAGGCACGTCCCGGAGGGGAACCTTGTATAATGTACAACTCCAACAACCTGAGGACATAAAAAAAAAATGGACACCCCACGGGTCGATGCCGCCCCGCACGGTGGTCCTTACATTCCATTCAGAGTACAGTATAGTACACCACAGCACACTACGAGTAGTACAGTAAGTACCATACCCATACCAGGCACTTACGTTTTTCTATGGGATTATGCTGTCACGGGTTGACTATTCTTGTCATATTAGTAATTATTTAATTGTTGTGGCGCTCGAGGTGAGGAAGATCTCTCCCGCACAAAACCGAGGACTCTCGATGGAATAAAAGTTTGAAAGCACTCCACGCGCACCGTGCACCTACGATAACCCACTGCTCGAATGGCGAATTTTGACGAGATTGATAGATATCGCTCTGTGCTGTATTGTTGGCCAGAACGTTTATCATCAATTTGCTTCGTTATATATGTACAAGCCAGTCGTGTGTATATACAACGCCCCACTCCGTCTAATGTGGATCTGCTGCGCTCTCAGCTGCCTACGAAAATCGCAAATACATGCATGCATGTAGCACACACAGCAGCGGAGACCCCTCAAGCACTGCAGATCGCAGGGTCCAATAAAATAACAAAACAGAGTAGGGACCCACAGCTATGAAGAGCGGAGAAACTGCCCAAAGCGCGTGATCTTGCTTCTTGCTCTGCTGGCGGGGTGCAGGAGTGTATTGCGTTGTAACACTCTGCAGTGCCCGTGTGTGCTGGCTGTCTTACATATTAATACGTGGGGTCTGGATTATGTACAATACAAAAAAAGGCACTCGCCGAGGATCGAAATCAAGCCTTCAGGTTCAAAATCGGGCATGTTGACCATTTGGCCAAAATACCAAAGATCCGCTTTCCCAATACTGGCAAATTATTGCTTTTCGCGGCGCGCGTCAGACAGGCAACAGGCCGCACATACATTATGCAAGCACAGCAGCAAATGCGGCAGAAAAGAGAGTGGTGGTGGTGGTGATTGATGACGGATGCAAGACTCCGATGAAGCAACCATTGATAGCCACAGCAGTTACGGCCGACCTGCCACAGGCACATCTGCTGCTTGTGCGTCTAGACGGGGATGTCACGTTGTTTGCGTTTGATGCATGTTGTCTAATACATTTGAAATTTCTGAAGTGAGCCTCGATTCGGGGAAGAAACATAAATAAACGAAAGTGTAAGGACAGTTGAGGGGTTGCTATTCCATCAAAGCGGTTATTTTACATTTCCGGCCGCGTGAGTCTGTCACACACATCAGCAGCAGAACAGAAAAAGATACGTCGTACTCGTAGATGGTGTCGATGACGGACCGTAGGCTCCGATAAGCACAGCTGGCTAGCAGTACAGCGCAGATGGGCGAGTCACAAACGCACGGCGGTGTTACCTGCTGGTGCTTATGCGCGGCAGACCTCTAACGTTGTGATCTCTGCATGTTCTGTTGTCTATCTGTGGTGTGCTGGTATATGTCTGCATGATGAGGCCTGTATTTTGTGTGTGAACGAAAGGGTGAAAAACAAGAAAAATAACATTACTATTTACTGACACGTACGTACAATATACGGCATCTCGCACAGAAACCAGGGGAATTGTCTTACCCACTCCCGCGGGAAAAAAACTTTGAGCGCCCGCCACGCGAACCACAGTGCTCGCATCACGCTCAAACCTCGACCAATGTGTCCAGCCGGGCCTCCTGTGTCGGGGCATTTAGTGTTTTCCCGAAAAGCGCTCGCGCGAAGAAAAAAGTGAGAAAAGTGAGAAAATTTCATAAATATAACTATACATATGATATGATATGATATGCTCTGTCTCCGGAAGCCCATCTCTCAATATTTTGATATTGCATGCTGGTATTCAATGCGACTGAAATTAATTATAGTTAATTATTTATTTTCGGAATTCGGGGAGACGAAATGGATACATTTTATTATTATTTATCCAAGGGTCTGCTGGAAAATTGGAGGAATATAATTCGATTTAGGCCAACAATCTTCTTTCAACTGCCCGACCTTCCACCCAGTGCCAAATCCTTGCTCGTCAACACCACGAGAAGAGCCCCGTACTAGATGGTCTTCTTTCTTTCTGCCTCAAACCTTCCCAACCTCTGTCTCTCCAGCTCAACCAACTGCACCGCCATGATATACGTACTCGATAAACCTTTCCCGATCCCCTCTTTCAATCATGCCAACGATTCAATACCTCTCCACAAACCCCAGATTTCCTTCGTTCAATCTTCCACATTTTTGTGACAAACCTTGGTACTCGAAATCAGACATCAAGACCCATAACTGGTTACGAGTACATACACTTGTGGAATATAAGCACGCCAACCCGTTTCCTTGGCCGTGCAATAACAATGGAGTATTCTGATCCGGTAGCTTCACTGCGTTGCCAATGTTATCAGCATTAAGGTGTAATTTTTTTTTTTGCATTCCTTGATCACTATTCCCGAGCGCCTAAACTACCAATGCAGCTCATTGTTTCGAACAGCACCATTTCATTTGTTGATTCAAGTGGTCGTGCAACAATATTAAACGGCAAGACATGCTACATTCCGTCTTCGCAGCTTGTCGTACTAGAGCTGCATCCACGCCACGGCATGTGGAATGGTATCATGCTGACAATCAATGTGCCAGACATGTGTCACTGAAAATAATCCACACCGGTAAAACCAACTCACGTGTCTTTAGTGTTTCCCCAAACAACATAGGTCTGTGTTGCTTGCCTTGTCTGCATTGGCTACGGTTGTTGGTGTTTTACAGCAAAGCAGAACATACGTATTGTTGACAACACCCATCACGTCATGTACCGGCACGGGACAGCAGACAGCAGCGGTGACCCAGGTACACCGCTGTTGTTGTAATGGGAGCTATACTATGTCCATTGATTCAGATTGCTGCGGCTGCTACGAGTACAGGTGCTGCGGTCTGCGTCTTTCTACTGCACATATTGCAGTCACACCATGTACGTACGTACGTAGGCGGTACTTTATACTGCAGTAAGTACCTGGTATTACAGCAGTATCAACGCGAACTTGATGCAGCAGTGGCAGGTACAAGAGCTGTGGTTGGTGCTGTACAGGCAGTAGTATGCAGGTGTGTCAACTGCGTTTTAAAATAGCTGCCTCAGCTGCTGTCTGCTGTGAACGGTTTTCTTCTGTTCGTATTGCCGGACAACTGTTATCGTATTGCCATGTCAGCTACTCAAGTAAACCAAGATAGGAGGTAAGAGTACGTTTACCTGACGCCTTTTGCTCTGTCCGGTGCTGCTTCATGACATAAATCAAGGTGGTCTACCTGGGTCAGCGATGGATGGGATATCAAACGCCGTAGTGTCCGCCGGGGGCTCGATTATGAACCACTAGGGTTTCAAGGGAAGAGCACGCTAAGCGAGAAACGCAGACCTTCGGAAGGAATACCAGCACGTCAAGGTGAGGTTAGTTGAGGGCTGAGCAGATGGCGCGAAGGGATAGTTACTTGAGGCCTCCTTGAAGGTTGAGCGGTGTACACCGCAACAAACGCGATGCGTGTCAAATTGGCTGGTAGGTGTAGCTGTTGAACTTGTCCGTATCCTACATCGCTTATTTTGTACCCTTTTGGTCGCCCGCAGCTTCAAATTGGCGCAGTGACGCCAACAAGTTGTAGCAGGCGTGCGTTGGGTCCACGCACGACGAGAAATTGCGCACGCCTTCTCTCATAGCAACCACGGCGATAAGTTGGGTTGTACTGGCAAGTCTTGAGGCAAGATACTTCTCTCCAGCTGGTGGCACGTTTTGCTGAAGATAAGTTGCACAAGATAATAGAACCTACCTGCATTACAGCAGACAATATGTCTTTAGAATACACAACGTGTGAGCGAGTACCCTCAGGTCGGGCCTCAGGCGCGCTGGACCCGGAACATTTTTCCATGCGTACATATTGAGATACAGGCGATTGTCGGCCTGAACCACTGTGGCCAGTTGTCAACAAAACCGTCTTGCCGCTTTTCGTTTTCTCCGCATATCTTGTGCACCGTCTCAATTACGATTGCACCAGAGCGACATATCTCAGGTGGAGCCCTCGACGAGTTCAAGCCGAATATGAGAGACCTTAGCCAGCTGCACCCGGTGCTGAATTTTGCCACATCAAGGTGAGATTGTACGCATTTCCCTCCGAAACGTACTCATGGTCACGCTTGGCCGTAGTCACATGACCATACAGCCTTGCATCCCAACAAAGTAAAGTTTTCACTGACCAAGCAGACATTCCTTGCACCAAGAACGAATCGCCGTGAAGTGTTCGGCGAGTCGCATGAGGAGTGAGCAGGACCCTTTTAAGAACCGCTTGTGAGGCGGCTTTCGGCACATTGTGCATAATTTCATGCAGATGGGTATACCATCGATTTACTCTATATGTTCTCCTGTGTGGTCACTTTCAAACACGGGACGGGGGGCTGGAGGTGTCGCTAGCGAGGAAGCATTTTAGACAGCTTGTCCCTATTCCTTCGAAGGGAGTTGTTGTATGTGCCTATGGCACCACACAAAGCTTGATCGATATGACTATCAAAGGCTCCCTCTCACGACCGCAATGCGCAATTATCAATGGGTGCAAGCATACTCCAGTACACAAGCACGACCTGTATTATCGGTTGGGTCGGTTGGAGATGATCACATTATTTTTACACATCTTAACCTCCTCTGGGCGCATTCACCGTTGTCGAAAGCTTGTGTGCGGTGTTGTTTTTTGCATTTGTTCAAACTGGTTTGTAAGCTGTATTCCGGGTCTACCACGTTTTTTGTGTTTTTCATTCACTTCCACGAAAGTATATCATTACTTCCATGGACGATTTTTCACTCCATGAAAGTAAATGTTTACATCCATGATTCGTTTTTTACTTTCATGGAAGTAGATCGACCTTTATGTGGGAAAAATTATGGACGTAAATTTACTTCCATGATTTTGGTTTTACTTCCATGGAAGTAAATTGACTTGCATGGAAACTTTCATGGAAGTAAACCGTATTTACCTCGATGGAAGTAAAAACACTTCCATGATTCCGTGCAAGTTCCCGTTTACAGAGGACCAGCGGCCACTAGACAAGTCCAGTGTGGTTTCGCGCTGCTCGCTACACAGTTTATAATATCCGGTTCATTATTTGTTCACACTGTTGTGATCGGGGTGGGCCCACTTTGGGTGGGACGGTGTACCAACTAGAAGCAGGGGGTGAATTATTGCCCTCGCCTTCATTTTTTTTCTTCTCTGGAAGTAATTTTGTATTTACTTCCAATCCAATCACCTGGAAGTAAAAACGTTCATGGAAATCAAAACGAAACCACTAAAGAAAAACAACTTCCACACTTCCATGCAAGTAATTTTGTTTTTACTGATAGACGATTTGTAAGAAGGTACCACCTGGTGATTCCACCTTATTTTCCCTCGTTGGGTTATATAACCCGAGATAAAATACCGTGATTTTGGCTGGACTAGTAATAGGGGCCCCGCGGAATGTCTAGGCCATAGTGGCATGGGTTCGACAACGTAAAACATCTATGCTATTGCAACCGTGATTTATGCTACTGTAAGAGTGCGGTGGCTGGGACGAGCACGCTGACGCAGCAAACGTCGCAAATAGACCGCGGCGCCGAATGTGAGGGCTGAGGATGGTCGCACAGTAGTTTCTCGATAAGGCCGCGGCGCGGAATGTAAACTATGGATGGTTGCACAGCAGTTTATCGATAAGGTGCTGCTTTCATGCCTGTCCAACAGGCAGACACCCCATTCTCTTGGTATGATACCTCGTATCGTGACGTAAAGTCTGCACCAGTTTTTTATGTATCTAGGCACTGCGATCCTGTACGTACGCACATTATGTGTCACTTTCAATTGCAGCAGTCGTGCTGAGTTGTGAGTGAGTACGAAAAATTCGTATCATAATCCCATGCGTCCTCCTTGCCGTCGGATTTGTTCGCGCCGTTTGCAGGTGATCGGTCAGGAAACCATCCCTTTCCAACCGTCCTGCTCCTGCGGAGAATAATAAGCTTGACTTTGCGGAGAGTTCGTATGAAGATTCTGGAAGACCTGAACGAGATTTGTTGACCGGCCGGCCAGAGGTTCAAAGCGACGTGTACAACCTCGTCCAAAGGGGTCGAAGGCGAGCGGCATTACGGACAACGGAGCAACCCCGAGGATCACTTGCCCAGCCGAGCGGGAAGAGCGCGTTGACCCGATGCTGCAAGAAGATGGCCAAGCAAATGGTGAATGCTGACCGGCCAGTTTCGGGTTGGCCTTCAGTGCAGACACTATATTCCCGAGAGTCAACGCGTCACAAGAAGTTAAAGCTGGTCCACAGTCCCGTGTGTTTCTGCTTGTGCTGGGCATAGAGCAGAGGCGGACGAAGCCATGGGATGTTGATGCAGGCCGGGGCGTGTGTGTGATTCGACGGTCGGGGGGGGGTAGAAAAGGCTGTGACGCTGGTAGTATTAGTGTGAGAGGGGGGACTGTTGGCGGGGCTTTTCCCGATGGAAAGTAGAACGCCGATTCCGTTCACGGCTGATCAGCAGCGGGCCTGGAACCGTTTGAGTAAACAACACAGTGTCTCTACACTACGAAAGCCGCATCGTCGTGGTTAGTACGGACTTGAAGCAGCGGATCAGTGCCTAGCAAAGTTTGCCGTTTAGTGGCAAACAGGGAGCGTAGAGAGAAAGTTCGTTCGGGTTGCGATAGGACCGGTGTAAGCCTTGCATAAGCATACATGTGGCGCGCATTCGCCATCGCGTTCGTTTATGGTGGAACAAGGCTCGGGTGTCATGAGTGGCGTCATAAACAATAGCAAACAACTGAATGCTCTCAATATACTTGTCACGTGTGTACACGCGTTAGAACCAACAACAAGCTACCAGACTAAGTATTTACACTTGGTCTACACTTCTGCATGGATTCGTGAACCTATATACCACGTGCTGTGTTAGCTCCAGGAGAGTACCGCCGCCACGCATTATTGTGCATGCATGCTGTATAACTTGCTGTATGTGCTGCTGTGCGTATTTACATATAAGAGCCTTCCCAGTGGCAAAATATGGTGTCCGTCGCGAATCGAAGAAGAACGAAGAGCGCAATGTCCTGGCAATTTGGTACTCCCTGTGCTCGCGATCATACGCGATGTGCTGTTTCGTAGGCTACTCTGTACGATAGTGGTTCCGGGACATACGAAGTAGCTATTGTTGAAAACACCAACCGTAAAGATATTGCAAGAACATACGAGTAGCACTTTTGAGCAGCAGTGCGCTTACTGCACAGGCCGCTACCACGGCCGTACACGGCGTGCCGGTAGCAGTGAGAATGTTCAACACTCGTAGTCGGCATCGATCGTCACATGGAACCGTAGAGCGGACGTATCATCGCATCGCAAAGACGTATCTGTTGTCTTTTACCATTTTTTACGTACAGCACGGGGTTTCCACAATTTTTCGCGGGCTTCGCCCGCGGAATTAAATTAATTAAAAGCTGGCCCGGTACATGGAAAATTTGCCTATTTCCGTCTAAAAATGTATATTCCCACGATCAAGTGATGGACCATGGACCCGGAATATTTGACAAGCCATGTAAAACACCCACAACAAATCGAGAATGGTATCACTCAATGCTGCTGCTGCTGTAAAAGGCAGCCCTTCGTTGAATATCCAAGCGGGTCCCATCGACACCAGGGAGATGACGATGTGATCATCAACACTTCCAATGAGATGTTAAGATATCATCGCTTTTGCTGAGTGTGCGCCCCTTGTCCCAGGAGAAACATGCCACGGGAACCCACCCGAGCGTATGATATCTCGCTATTAATAGTCACCGGGTGGCTGCAGCTGAAAGTCAAAACGATACATAAATAAGTCCTCCGATGATCTTGACAGATTGGATAAAGGAATCACGTCGTCGTCGTACTCGTTCTCAATCAAGATGAGACCAGGGGCATGTCGTAGAACATCAAACGTTATATCAGCTTTGTTGTGCTGATGTTTGAGGTTGTAGCTGGCTGTGGTGGATGATCAAGGAGAGGGAGGGTGCGCTCTGGCAAGAGAGGGTGTGATCAGGAGAAGGGGAAGCCGATACTGAAAATAGGAGGAAGGGCAGCCGGCATGCTTTTCAACTGCGTGCGCCAAGTAATATCGTGATCAATGTCACGACACTATCGACACAGTTGGCAGCGTTTATGTATGTATCGACCTGGCCAATCATAAACATAGATGCGAGTACTCGTAGCGTAAAATAATCGGCACCCTCCCTAATCCATGCATTCAAACATACCCTAGAAGCATGGCCAGAAACACAAGACAATTGCCCTACCTACGGATCCGAGGCAAGCAACCTGGCAAATAGAACAAGAAAGTGGGAGTACAGCAGTAGTGGTATTAATACTCGTAGTCGTCACGAAGTATTTGGCGGCAGTCATACCACCAAAAAGAGTGTTGACGACACAACACAGCTGCATGCAGTTCGTGGTCGAAATGCCACGACGTATGGGTATGTTGTACTACTAACAATGCGGGGTTATGCCACCAACAATAATGGAGCTGGGTACACATTGTAGAGGGATATTGTTCTGGGAATATCTCTTGGCTCTGTATTATTTACTTGTTAATGCCCAAACTGCGACTAGAATAACTGGGTAAAAACACCAAGTTTGAGGTAGTGCACGACCTGCAGTATAATCGTATGGGATGGGACGCATTGCCTTTATGACGGGCTGCTCAAGAATGCGGCGGATCACCTAAAAACGGACACGGATTTTGAAAAGTAGCCAAACACAATAATTTCCTTCAATTATGACAACTAGCTGTGTTCGACCAATTTCCCCCTTAAATCACAGATAAGCCGTAGCGGCTAATCTGTGATATAGGGGGGGGGGCTGTCACAACAGAGCTAGTTGTAGGGATCGACGAAAAGCACGATAAGATCAGCAAATTGTTTTTTTCGGATACTTTTTCGTATCCGTGATGGGATCCGGGTGGTCCGTCGCCTTAGTTCAAGCCAGCAAGGTACGTTGTATTTTGTTTGCCAAGTGGTCCCGCCGCCGTGTCTGGCAAGAGGGGAGAACAAACCAGAGTACGCTGAACGAGCATGCTGCTCGAACGATGTACGAGGGGCACTCCGCAACATCCAGTAATCAAGGCTAGAGATAGATGGCACCGCAGGCCCCTGCTTGCTCTCAGGCTGCTTTATCTACCCAGCAGCAGTGCTACGAGGGTTTTTACTCGCACAGACACCATCTCGAGGTAATGTCTCCACTAGAGGTGGGCACCTAGAGGGAAAAATATAAAACCGAAAACCGGCCAAGGAGGCGTTATTCTTGAATCCCAAAACCGATTTAAACCGGTTTTTTCAGCCGGTTTAAACCGGTTAACCGAAAACCGGTTTAAACCGGAGGCCAACATGAAACGCCTCGAAATCATTGACTAACACGGCATATATGCGTCCATACGTGCTGTGTATGTGGATCCCGAGCCACTGCTGTTAAGCGTACTAATAGAACAATAGGTGGTATGGTACAACAACAGCACAGCAGACATTTTATGGGGTAGCGTGAATTCCAGGTAAAACTTATTATATATATAATACGACATTGCATAATGTTATGCCAGGTACCAGGTGTACATACTCCATTGCACCACATGTTCGATTGTGTCATATAGCACAATATACGAGATAGTCAAAAGCCCAGGGCTCAGCGCCTGTCTGTGAGGGATGTACATTATTTGTCTTTTTCGCGACACATGCCGTGACACGTCGCGGCCCTATGCGGCATGCCGTCGCGACACATGCCGTGACACGTCGCGGGCCTATGCGGCATGCCGCGACACGTCGCGGCATGTCGCGACATGTCGCGACGCGTGTCGCGGTAGGTGTCGCGTCATGTTTTGTTGCTGGTTTTGTCGCGACACTTGCCGCGGCACCTGCCGCGACGAGCGTGACGAGGTTCACGTAGATCATCATTTTAGGAGGGGACGTGTAGTCTCCAGGTTTACTGGCCGGTATTACTGTGGGATCAGGGTAGACCTTGCGCTTCGCGCCTGCACCGGTATAGGGTGGTTCGTCGCTTCGCTCCTCTCGGTTTTTAACCAGAAGGCTCCTATGGGATCATATCCTGATGGGACCTGTCTTTTTGGCAGGGGCGCTGGTGTAGTGGTTATTCTTCACAACAATGTCGCGACACGCCGCGACACGTAACGCGACACAGGTCGCGACACACGCCACGGCATGTGTCGCGGCGTGTCGCGGCATATCGCGACGCGTCGCGGCACGCGTCGCGATATGCCGCGACACGTGCCGCGACGCGTCGTGACACGTGTCGCGAAAAAGACAAATAATGTAGATCCGTGCTGTCTGTGCTTCGGCCTGTACTTTGTCTCTCTTGACTCTGTTGATGTAGGTACTATGCTACAGAAGCAGTAATCAGTAGCCTACTAAGTCGCTGGTCGGGAACAATGTCGTATCATACTAGCAGATATAATAGTAGGAGTATGTATCAGCCTATCTAGCTAACTTGGTAGCATGGAGTGCTATTGAAGTAAGGGTGTACTCAGTTATGTACGTACGGAAAGTGCTTGGTATCAGTACAGCCATGAATACGCGGCGAAATACGAATAGGAACAATCTAAGGGAATATGCGGGGCTTCTAGACACTGTTCGTAGCGTTCTTCATAACAGTACGTAGTGCGTAGAACGGTCACGAGTAAGCATCCAAGGCACGTTGCTCTGGGTCGGTCAATACAACCACCCGATAGAGTACATCTAGCCGTAGAGCCGAGCGTGTCGAGGCTGGTTGCGCCCACCTAGCTCACAACCATCTTCTCAGCTCTGCCTGATATTTTCTGTCTTCTTTCACCTTGGCCCAGAGAGAGCCTTATTTACAACATCATACATTTTTTCTGAGAGAAACTAATGAGAGCGCCTAACGGCGGCTCGCGCCAAGCCCCTGGACTAGCCCGTCCACCACAATGCTACAAGGGGACACCATCACCCAACAGGTAATCGAGCCTCGGTGTGTTTGGCGCTTCGCGTAGAGGTGCGGTTGATCGGCTACGTCCAGTAAACGGACTGCGTCGAGGTTCCGAGCTGCTACGAGTACGTACTCGTACATACAGCAGAGACCAGGCCCTGCCGTGAGTTTCTCCGCAGACCTTCGTTTAGCATCGTCGTCTACGAGGAGCTGCTGCTGCGAAGAATCAGGTTTACCTCCCCGCAGAGCTGTCAAGGTCATCTTCGCTTTCAGTTGCTGCTGTGCTGCTGCAACGTCTCGTTTTCTACCGGGACCTGCCTGCTGTAATATTGTCAGGATCTTCGTACTACGATTTCACCGGTAGGCTGTTCTGCTGCACAACAAGACATAGCGTTCGGGTTTCGAGTACGAGGACTGCGAAAATGGGATCCAACGTCACGGCCAACGTCACCGGCAACATCATGGACGCCAAGAGGGGGTTTGTGGTGAGGAAAGGCGAGTCTAGGTCGACCGAGGATACGAGAAGTGCGGGAGGACAGGAGAATACAACAGCGGCGTCGCCGTGCCTGTGAACAAGAATATGCAGCGCACTTAACGAGGAGGACCAAATCGATCATCAAGTTCGACGACAACTGGACGGCGGACTTCCGGTCTAAGAGCGCATGAATCCCCGGAGCACGGGAGATTACTTATTGGGATCGCTCGAGCAACATCGTCATTGCCTGGGATCGCCATCATCATCATCATCATCATCATCATATTATCGTCGTGTGGACCGCTGGAGCTTCGTGTCGCCCAGGGTCGTTTATCGTCGGATTGAAGGAGGGCCATCTTTGGAATCGTGGCATAATTATAGCGGAATCGCCGGAGAAGCGTTTTCTTGGATCGGGCCACAGTACTACTCCATCATCTACAACAACAGGAGCCGCCGGGGTAGGATCAACGCCAGGAGGAGCTGCCTAAACGCGGGGTCGTCGGGAAGACGTTTGCGGGACTGCTGCAAACATAAGTCTGTGTGATTGCCGAAAAGGCAACTTTCGGAGTCGCTTATAGCACTACTGTTCGATGGGACTGCTGGAGCATCCGGAGTCACCGCAATAGTATCATCGTGGGGTCGCCGGAGTGTCTTTCGGCATCGGTCCACAGCATCATTCTTCTTCGTACGGGGCGGGCAGAAACGTGGTAGCCTGCTAGTAGTTAAATTTCTTGGTCAACAAACTGATCCTTGAACTATTGTTTTTTTCTTGAGATGCAGTTGCGAATTTTTGCAGTATAGTATATATACATTTTGCCTCTCTCTAACACAAGCCTGTTTTCAACTGTTCATCCACCATTTGGGCAATACAATACCATGTCAGTATGGAATGTGTTTCAGAAGCAAAAGTGTGATAGTTAAGACTGCTGTTCGACTGGTTTTCTTTCAAAAGTAAAACATACGGCCGATAACGGTGTCGTAGTATTAAGGGCACGGAGTGATATCGTATCGAGTATGTCTGTCTGGTATATGTATAGTTAGACCCGTCCAGGTTCCAAGGCCTGTCTGTGATATATGTACGGTTTGTACGCTCGCCCTTGCTTCAAACCTGTCACAACATTATGCCTGTACGTTGCCAGGTTACGCGTAGTAGTTGTTGCGTTAGATGTAGAAGGATTGATCACCCGTCGTAAGCGAAGCAGGAACGGTTGATGTTGTTGCGGCGCGGCAAAGGCGCAATGAACCTTTGTTACGACGTATCAACGGATACCACACGTAAATACGCAGACAAGTAAAGTACACGAAGCAACAACAGTGGGAATTGTCGAGATAACAACATTCTAGTAGCTATGCTACCGTATGTATGACGTACGTAGTCAGTAGTCAGTTGCCGTAAGTATCAAGCACGAGTTCATTATGTTAGACCAAGTTGACCGAGTAAATAGCTTCGATGGCTAACAGTACTTAGGCTTTGTTACCTCCATCGAGGGGTCGTGTTGGTATAGGTACTATGCTACAGCAGCAGTAACCAGTAGCCTACTAAGTCGCTGATCGGGAACAATGTCGTATCATACTAGTAGATATACTAGTAGTATGTATCAGCCTATCTATCTAACTCAGTAGCATGGAGTGCTATTGAAGTAAGGGTGTACTCAGGTATGTACGTACGCAAAGTACTTGGTATCAGTACAGCCATGGATATGCGGCGAAATACGAGTAGGAACAATCTAAGGGAATATGCGGGGCATCTAGACACTGTTCGTAGTATTCTTCATAACAGTACGTAGTACGTAGAACTGTCACGAGTAAGCATCCAAGGAACGTTGCTATGGGTCGGTCAATACAACCACCCGATAGAGTACATCTAGCCGTAGAGCCGAGCGTGTCGAGGCTGGTTGCGCCCACCTATTAATAGTATTAATAGCTCACAACCATCTTCTCAGCTCTGTCTGCTATTTTCTGTCTTCTTTCACCTTGGCCCAGAGAGAACCTTATTTACAACATCATACAATGATTTCTGAGAGAAACTAATGAGCGCGCCTAACGGCGGCTCGCGCCAAGCCTCTGGACTAGCACGTCCACCACAATGCTACAAGGGGACACCGTTACCCAACAGACTCTCGAGGGGTGAGGGTGGGCATTCGGCCGTCGGAGGACTCATCGTTGATGATAACAACAACAATGAATACCTCGATTCATAACCGAGGAGAGGAAAAAGTTTACTCGTTTCCATATACGTACATCAATATTTGTTTTCTATACGAATACGAGTAGTCGTATGATGTGAATGTACGTATCATATCTACTGCGTACAGTACGAATCGTATTCGTATTTTGTTGCAATATTTCTTGGTGTCGGGCCACTCGTCGCTGATTAATGTCGGTCCACTCTGATTAATGTCGGATATGTCGGTCCGGGCCGTCCACCCAAAAAGCAAATGATATGATTTTTACACCCTCCCCGGTGTAGGGGATATACAGTAGCTCCTCTGTATATGGTGCCCACATCCACGAAAACCAGCTCCGCGGTCTATGGTGCCCAGCTGCGTAAATATGGTGCTGGTTCGATTCCAGGGTGGTCACGACGACGCTGTTTTTTTCAATGGGCGATTTTTCAATGTTCTACTGCTGTAATGAATAAATGTTGAACGTTTACGGGTCGCGCTTCACGCTCACGGCCTCCGGCGGCTCCTGCGGAGGGCCAATTGAATGTCTGTACTTTGTGGACTTGTTCGTGGATGGGAGCAGAGTGCCACATGGGATCGTATCCGGGTGCGATCAGGTTCCGGTGGGATCAGGAGAGAAGAGCCAACAAAGCCCTGTTTTGTTTTCCCTCCTTTTATCTGAAATATTCCCAGAAAAATCTTCCAACACAGTGTGGAAGACTCTACTGGAATAATTTCTCGCCAATCTCGCAACCTGTAAAAAAACATAGATATCAATAGCATCATGATCTACTACTACTATGTGCTTCCACCGCATTCTTGTCAATGTTTGTATAGCGGGTGAAGTCCCCCAGCAGTGGAAAGACGCGATCATCAAGGTACTTTACAAAAAGAAGGACTGAACTGATTGCAACAACTACAGAGGGATTTCGCTTGTTGCCCATGCAGGAAAAGTGTTGCTAAAAATCGTCGCATCCCGTATCAGCAACTACTGCGAGGACCGAGGTATTTTCCCTGAGGAGCAGTGCGGTTTTCGTCCTACACGATCAACAGTCGACATGCTGTTCGTAGTACGACGATTACAAGAACTCGGATGAGACAGAAAAATCTCTTTGTACATGTGCTTCATCGATCTGCAGAAAGCATACGACTCTGTCGACCGAGAGCTGCTGTGGCAGGTTCTTACGCGCGTTGGCATATCAACCAAGATGCTTACAATCATCCGCCAGTTCCACGACGGCATGCGCGCTTGCGTACGCACATATGATGGTGAGCACTCTGATTGGTTTAATGTCACGCAGGGGTTACGACAAGGCTGCGTGCTGTCGCCACTGCTGTTCAACGTGTTTTTCGCTGCTGTGATACACGTTGTTCTCGTACGCTTCAGCGAAGACGAAGACATCATGAGGCATTTGGTTCACCTCAAGGATGTAGTCGTTGGAAAAGAGGTACCATTGGCATGCGTGCGAAGGGCTGTATGGGGTATGCTGTACGCCGATGATGCAGGAATTTTCACAAAGTCTGCGGAGGGTCTCGCTAAAATGATGACAGTCATCATGACTGTCTTCGAAGAAGCAGGCCTCTCGGTTTAAAAAAAAACGGAAACGATGATCCTGCGAACACGGGACCAGACACCCCCTCCTCCGCCGCTCGTTATCGAAGCAGCTGGTCAGAGGTATAGACAGACGAACCAGTTCTTGTACCTCGGCGGCATTCTCACTCGAAATCGAACGACGGATCCGTCTCATGTGGGCGTGCTTCAAACGGTTCGGACCAGAGTTATACGACATGAAGACGGCTCGACTTAGTCTGAATGTCCGCATGTTGAAGGCCGAGGTGATTGAGACCCTGCTGTACGGATGTGTGACGTGGACCCTCAGTGCACAACACTTCGCCAGGCTCCGATCGGTACACCACCAAATCCTCCTGCGTGTCATTGGCTTCCAGCCAGCGTCGGCAGCGTGGCGACCATATAGGACCCTCTCGTACGCAAAGGCTCTCAAGCAGACACGATGCGAGAGCATCGAAACGACGATCCGTAAACGACGGCTGTTCTTTGCCGGAGCCGTGGCACGGCAACCCAAGGGGCGACTATCCAGTCGGATTATGTTCGGGACCATGACGGGTGGGGAGGGACGCAGACCGGGCGGACAACCAAAGTCCTGGCAGAAATGCATGACGGGTGAGGAGGGACGCAGACCGGGCGGACAACCAAAGTCCTGGCAGAAATGCATTGCTGAAGACCTCAAGGTGTTTCAAGCCACCAAGGGGTCCACGGCACAGGTCCCGTTGGTGTTTGGAGTAGAGACCGCAGTATGGATTGTTGCAGAAACTAAAGTGGGCAAGTGGTACAGGGGGGTCCTCGAAGCGGCTGAACAGTTCATGGTCCGGTGGCACAAGGTCGAGGCGGAACTGAGTAGACAGCGCCATGCATCCGTCGCGGGGGGTGCACAAGGGAATGGGAAGGGGGGGGGCAACAGTCGTACGGAAACCGCGGTTGATGAGAGCAGGAGGGAGACAGCCGACAGGATAGAAAGGTACCAGGCCGACTAGTACGTCCCGCCTAGACTACCCGTGCCGCGCACCTCTGCTGTAGCTGCTTCGAACGCGGCTCTGTTGTGTTTTTGTTTTTGTTTTTGGTTGATTATTTGTTTGTGTGTGTGTTTGTTTGTTTTTTTCGTTTCGTCTTTTTAGTTTCATTGTTACTCTCGTTCTTATCACTGTGATGAGGAAGAAGTACTACCTGGCTTGGTCGATGGCGAACTGGGTGTTTTTTTCTTTCTTTTTTTTTTCCTTGGGTACTTCTGGTGGCCTTTCTTTCCCTTTGTTTGCTTCGCGGCGGACGAAAGCAGGAAAAAGACGGCAAACAGAGTACGTACCAGACCGACTAGCTGGTAGAACCTGCCTGTACCACGAGGCACAAACCTGCCTCGGCTGGCTGGAAGGTGCCTTTGGTGTGCTCCGGCTGCCTGTCGTTTCCTGTCGTTCCTAGTCTTGCTCTGGTGGCGCTGTTTTTTTCTGTCCTTTTCGTTTCGTTTCATTTCATTTGGTTTCTTTTTATTGGATGTCGCATCTCTGGGAGAAGTACGACACTTTCTTTCTTTTATTTTGTCATGCTTTTGGTTGGTTGCTTGGTTGTTGATTTGCTTCAGTATGTTTGTTTTTTATTCTTTTTTCCTTTTCGCTTTTTTTTTTTTTTTCGTTTTTTCGTTTTTTTCCTATTTCATGCACCTGGATTGCTAGCAGGGTAGGTCTTGCCTGTCGTATATGACATTGCATTGTCTGCTCTGCTTACTGCACTGACCGTAGTATCTCTTTTTTTCTTCTTTTTTTTTTTCCATCCCATTCATTATCTTCGCACTTCCGTCTTTCTTCCTCCCTAGTCGTAACTCAGATCCGGGGTCACAAAGTAGGCTCCTCTCCCTCCTCCCCCACTACGGTTCTTGCCTTGTTTTTTTATCGCGCAGAGGGTTCAGCCTTCCCAACGCTCGTCGATTTTCATCGAATTTTGCTAACTCACGCTCTCGCGCTTTCAGCTAGTCAAGATTTTTTGCGAGAAAAAGTCCCTACGGGCATGCACACGGGGGGGCTCGAACTCGTGACCTTGACGCTAACAAGTTTCGTGGTTACCTGCTAGCCCACCGGGGCGACCGGCGTGTGTCGTAGTTTTGTGACCACAGAACTGGTATCTTTTTAGGATGAAGAATCGGCACGGACACTGGGTGTGCTGGATGTCGACGGGTAGAAAGGAAGGTTTAATGTGAAGAACACACACACACACACACACACACACACATCCAGCACACCCAGTGTCCGTGCCGATTCTTCATCCTAAAAAGGTACCAGTTCTGTGGTCACAAAACTACGACACAGAGATACTACACTCAGTGCAGTAAGCAGAGCAGACAATGCAACGCCATATACGACAGGCAAGACCTACCCTGCTAGTGCTGGATGTCGACGGGTAGAAAGGAAGTTTAATGTGAAGAACACATTCTTCACATCAAACCTTCCTTTCTACCCGTCGACATTCGGCACACCCAGTGTCCGCGCCGATTCTTCATCCTAAAAAAGTACCAGTTCTGTAGTCACAAAACTACGAAACATATATACTACGCTCAGTGCAGTAAGCAGAGCAGACAATGAAATGTCATATACGACAGGCAAGACCTACCCTGCTAGCAATCCAGGTACATGAAAGAGGTAAAAACAAAAATGAAAAAAAAGAGAAAAACGAAAAGGAAAAAACAAAATCAAATATACATAATAAAGCAAATCAACAAACAATCGATCAACCCAACAAAACCATGACAAAAATAATGAACGTGTCATGCTTCTCCCAGAGGAGATGCGACAGACAATAAAATCAAATTAAATGAAACAAAATGAAATTGAATGAAAAACAACGCAATCAGAGCAAGACTAAGAACGACAGGAAAGGACAGGCAGGTTTATACCCGTAGTACGGGCAGGTTCTACCAGCTAGTCAGGCTAGCACCTTGCTACCCTGCGATCTGCCGTCTCCTTCTTGCTTTCGTCCGCCGCGGTTTCCCTACAAACCGCCCACCCCCTCTGTCCCCATTCCCATGTGTGTGTGTGTGTGTTCTTCACATTAAACCTTCCTTTTTACCCGTCGACATCCAGCACACCCAGTGTCCGTGCCGATTCTTCATCCTAAAAATGTACCAGTTCTGTGGTCACAAAACTACGACACAGAGATACTACACTCAGTGCAGTAAGCAGATCAGACAATGCAACGCCATATACGACAGGCAAGACCTACCCTGCTAGCGATCCAGGTGCATGCAAGAGAAAAAACGAGAAAAAATAAAAAAGCGAAAAGAAAAAATAATAAAATTGGGCACCACCCATACCAAAATCAAATAAACAATGCGAGGGGCTGTAGCATCGCTGTCGTGCCCCCCTGGAGAAGCTGCGACAGGCAATATACCAGGCAAATACTATAAAAGAAAGGAACTTGAAAGGAAAACAAAGACCACCAGAAATAACCAGGGGAAAGCACGGGGCTCGCCATCCACCAAGCTAAGTATTAATAGTACGTCTTCCTTATCACAGGGATAAGAACGGGAGTAACAATGAAACGAAAAACGAAACGAAAAACACAACAGGGCCGCGTTCGAGCGTTCGAGGCAGCTACAGAGGTGCGCAGTACGGGCAGTCTAGACGGGCCTTACTACAGTAGTCAGCCTGGTACCTTGCCACCCTGTCGGCTGTCTCCTTCCTGCTCTCATCAACCGCGGTTTCCTTACGCCCCCCCCCCTTCCCATTCCCTTGCGCATCACCCGCAGCGGATGCGTGGCGCTGTCTACTCAATTCCGCCTCGTCCTTGTGCCACCGAACCATGAACCGTTCAGCTGCTTCGAAGACCCCCCTGCACCACTTGCCCACCTTAGTTGCTGCAACGGTCCACACTGCGGTCTTTACTCCAAACACCAACGGGAGCTGTGGCGTGGACCCCGCGGTGGCTTGAAACACCTTGATTGAGGTCTTCAGCAAGGAATTTCTGCCAAGTCTTTGGTTGTCCGCCCGGTCTGCGCCCCTCCCCACCTGCCATTGTCCCGAACATCACCCGACTGGGTAGTCGCCCCTTGTTGTAGGCGTGCCACGGCCCCCGCAAAGAACAGACGCCCTTTACGGACGTGTCGGGAAATAAAGATGTTCCGTCAGAGTAACATACTTAGTATGGAACCGGGTATATGGTTGATTAATACATGAGTTTATTTTTTATTTTCTCGTAGCCTAGGCATATGATCAGTCGGATAAATAGCCATTGGCCGGGAAGGGTCGTAGCATGGTTGAGTGACAGTCCCAGCATCTTGTATCCTCTGTCCTCTTTTTATGCTTTGCCCTACTCTGGGCATTTGTGTTCCCCTAGGCAGAGTTCCTCTGGACCGTGAGTTCTTCGTGCGAGTGTGTTCCTCGCTTGCGTGTATGGTGTCCTTATTGAGTTTGTATTCCTCGGTTCGTCCGAGGACCGGTATTAATTATTGAATGGGACCTTTATAATACATACCAGGTATATGTTTTAACATCATCGCGTCTTCTTCTCTGCTCCTCATGGGGATCATCCGAGGCACCGTCCGCCCGTTCCCGTGACGCAGCGATACCCCGTGTACGAGTTCTCCCATTATCCCGACCGACAGTAAAGCTACGCCCACGGTTTATTTGCAACCACAAACTCATAGTTTCCCTGCGGAAATAAGTTTATGGTAATGTTACGACACCCGGCCCTCGTTTCGCAAATTCACTTACGGCCACGATACAACGCCATTGTTTTATTTTTTTAACCCTTTTAGGACTGCAGACCCGTTTTGGGGACAATCCACTCTAATTATAAGTAATTTGTCTTTAAAACGGGACTCCAGTTCTATAAGGGTTAAAGGGCAGCGGCCAAGTACAGGTACACCTGGTACGTTCGGGGCCAAAAACAATTACATACTAAAGCCAAGTTTAAAACGAACCCCACGAACCTGCCGTTCCTTGCAACGCAAAGCAGTTACTTTTGCACCCGGATGGCGAGCGCCAGCCCCCTCTTGAACAACAGTCTTGTTGTTTGAGTACTGATATTGCTGTAATCGTGTACCAGGTATAGGCCTAGTACATACCTGGTATATGGGTAGGGTGTTTCTTTGCGTGTATGCTCTTATATACCTGCTACGCACGTTCGAGTATAACTGTGAGTGGATGTTTCTAATTGTGAACTGCTGTTGTTGTGATTGCAGATTGCAACGATTATACGAAGGGCACGAGTGCGTGTCTGCAATTAAAAACAGCAAAAACTGCTGTTATGGCCGGGGCATCATATTGCCAAGGACATTTATTTTGTCAAGTAGTACGTAGTAATATGATATGTAGGTGGAAGATACCTCATACGTGCAGGCCATTTATCAGGAACCGCTTCGCGGCGGCCACACAAAGCTCCGGCGTCGAACGATAGACCCAGACCACTTTGATTCCAGGACTGCCGTCGGTGGCTTTGATTTGAAGGGTGTACCTGGTTTTGGCCTCAAACGGACCAAGTACACCTTTTTTTGGCCGTTGCCCTTTTCTCAAAATTAATTTATACTACAGCAGTGATTCCATCGCTAATTCAAGTCATTAATTAGTCTTCACGTTCGTTCGTAGGATACGATATCTGGTCGTAGGCAATACGTTCCCGGAAAGTTACTGTTGTACGAGTAGTATCGGTGTGTTTCAGGTCTCACATCATTGCTGCACTACACAGCAGCAGTGATAATAACAGCAGGACGACTTCCGCTCGCAATCGTTGCAGGCAGCAAGCGCCCTCTTTCCACTAGGACGTACAGGATAACACGACTTCCGACGCCATCCGTGACGGCGTTCAATTTCAAGACCATCCGTCCAAGGTCAAACCGCGACTGGAAGCAAGCGACAGGATAAACCTGGTTTGGTACGCTGGCGCCCGAACGACGGGCTAAAGCAACATGGCGACGGAAGTTTGGAAGTATCAGGTATTGCATTGAATACATCAGTAACATATCGAAATGCCAATGATCATACCTTATTTAGGCGGATGGACGGCACGGAACATATATTATGTAGATACTACTGTAGCAACATCAAATCTGTTTTTTGCAGCGAGCGGGGGATATCCCGATTGTCCCCTCCCGGTTCCCGAACCGTTTGGTTCTCATTATCGTCGGTGCCAGACGAAGACTCACTCTATAGCGCAAGTAATATCGCAGTAGATACTTGTTCAGCTGGGTTCATATGTAGGTACAGCGACTGGGGTTGTGCGTCCATTTCCGTCGGGGTGTGGTACCGAGTTGAGGCAACAAACAACGAAACTATACCAGGTATATTTGTTGACGACGTAAGTAAGGTCACGGAGGATTTTATCCAGCCCCATCTCCGGGTACCCGGGTGACTCCACGGCTGCCGTGACCTCGTGTATATACATGTTTTTTGCCCACAACACGAACAAGCTATCATAAAGTAGTTGAGATCTGAACACGGTGCGCTTGCATCCTCGCCTGGTGAGTTGCAACGTCGGGTATTATAGTTTGTTGGATTGGCTCCGCAGGGGCATACGCCTCGACATCAAGGTGCTGCGATACTCGAAACTCGTCAACATATGATATGGGCTACACGAGAACGAAACGGAACTGAGTAGGAAGTGCCACGTATCCGTTGTATGGGTGGCGCCCAAGGGAATGGAGACGGAGGGTGGGGGGGGTCGTAGGGAAACCACGGCGGACGGAAGCAGGAGAGAGACGGCAAACAGAGTAGGTACCAGACCGACTAGCTGGTAGAACCTGCCTGTACTACGGGCACAAACCTGCCTCGGCTGGCTGGTAGGTGCCTTTGGTGTGCTCCGGCTGGCTGTCCTTTCCTGTCGTTCTTAGTCTTGCTCTGTTGGCGCTGTTTCGGTCCATTTCATTTCGTTTCATTTCATTTGGCTTTTTTATTGGAGGTCGCATCTCCTCTGGGAGAAGCACGACACTTTCTTTCTTTCATTTTGTCATGCTTTTTGTTTGGTTGCTTGATTGTTGATTTGCTTCAGTATATTTACTTTTTATTATTTTTTCCTTCTCGCTTTTTTCCATTTTTCTCTTTTTTCTCTTGCATGCACCTGGATTGCTAGCAGGGTAGGTCTTGCCTGTCGTATATGGCATTGCATTGTCTGCTCTGCTTACTGCACTGAGCGTAGTAACTCTGTGTCGTAGTTTTGTGACCACAGAACTGGTACCTTTTTAGGATGAAGAATCGGCACGGACACTGCTGTGTGTGCCGGATGTCGACGGGTAGAAAGGAAGGTTTAATGTGAAGAACACACACACGAGACTAGACGAAAACAATGAACGATATATTATACCATACACTTTCGAACTTTACTTGCGGACAAAAATACCTGGACCCAGTCAGGGGAATCCGAAAAGTAATTTGTCGACACCCAACTATCTAAAATGGTCAGAATGGAAAAACCAATCCGAGCACTGTGATCCCTGGACGATTTAGCACAAAACAAGTTTGTTCAACTTTTTTTTTTCAATTTTTCCAAAAACCAATTACTTGGTTTTAAAGACCCCCGCGGTTCGGTCTTCAAAACCAAGTGATTGGTTTTTGGAAAAATTCAGAAAAAACTTGTTTTGTTCTAAATCGTGCAGCGATAACAGTGCTCTCATGGTGCTCTTATAGTTTTTCCATTCTGACCATTTTAGATAGTTAGGTGTCGAAAAATTACTTTTCGGGACGCCCTCGACCCGGTGGTAATATTTCGCGATTTGGGCGGGGTGTTGGGAAGTTGTTGTTGTTGTTGTTTTTCTTCACATTAAACTCGTTTCAGTTGCTAATCCCTATAGTCTGATCTAGCAAGATCACGGCCCGTGGTCACAAAAGTGCTAGAGCCATCAGAGAATCCTAAAGAACACGTACACTTAGCAGGGAAAGGATACACAAGTCCGAAGAGGTACACCTAAAATCCCTACAGCATGTTATGCGTGTCCAAAACTGAACTACACGCCCGCAATCTCCATTCGACTAAAGTGGGCTAGGCCACGTATGCGACCAAGAGACCATGTTGCACGATTTTGTCGGGGTGTTGTGAAGTGGGCTATGATAGTCCACGTATATACTATGCGACCCAGTAAAAATATGGCACGATCTTGGCGGGGTGTTTTGCAGTGGCCTATAGACCACGTATGCCGTAGGCTGCCCTAGAGTACTCACGGGGGTGGCCCAACAGCAACGAAACCCGGCGAAAGGGATACACTTATGACACGTTCGTTTAGTCTTCGGGTGTGAGCTGCAGCAGCACTGTGTGTGTGTGTTCTTCACATTAAACCTTCCTTTCTACCCGTCGACATCCAGCACACCCAGTGTCCGTGCCGATTCATCATCCTAAAAAGGTACCAGTTCTGTGGTCACAAAACTACGACACAGAGATACACTCAGTGCAGTAAGCAGAGCAGACAATGCAATGCCATATGCGACAGGCAAGACCTACCCTGCTAGCAATCCAGGTGCATGCAAGAGAAAAAAAAGAGAAAAGAAAGAAAAAAGCGAAAAGGAAAAATAATAGAAAGTAAACATACTGAAGCAAATCAACAATCAAGCAACCAAACAAAAGCATGACAAAATGAAAAAAAAAAAAAAAAAAAAAATGTCGTGCTTCTCCCAGATGAGATGCGACATCTAGTTAAAAGAAACCAAATGAAATGAAATGAACCGAAAAAAAAACAGTGCCAACAAAGCAAGACTAAGAACGACAGGAAAAGACAGGCAGCCAGAGCACACCAAAAGTACCTTCCAGCCAGCTGAGGCAGGTTTGTGCCCTTAGTACAGGCAGGTTCTACCAGCTAGTCGGTCTGGTACTGGTACCTACTCTGTTTGCCGTCTCTTTCCTGCTTTCGTCCGCCGCGGTTTCCCTACGAACCCCCCCACCCTCTGTCTCCATTCCCTTGGGCGCCACCCATACAACGGATACGTGGCACTTCCTACTCAGTTCCGTTTCGTCCTCGTGCCTCACACGAGAGTCCAGGAAAGAGAAGAGGAACTAACAAAAACCAAAATGTATACGTACGTAGCTAAGCAGCCAAAGAAAGTCCTAGGAAAATTCGGGGGGGCGGAGAGACAAAGGCAAAAGCGATCACGGCAAAAATAAAAAAGTGGCCACTATCGATAGCGTTCGGGATCATATTGAAAAAAAAAGATATATACTGCAGTATGTAAAATATGATATACTACTATTAATAGGTCAAGGACAACAAATTCAAGGATATGATTGTGCATATAGACATACTTTTGTCTTTCTTAGGGATCCCTCGTCCCTGCACTCTCAGAGCTCCTACTTCGACACCGCCGCCTTTCATTACTTGCTCATTGCTTTCTTTCTTTGTTCCCTATATTTCCAGTGGCTTTAGGAATGCTTTAGCTGTCGAGATGCTTCTTCCTCTTTCAGTTTAGGGTTCGTGTGTGTGCCCAAAGAGCACGGCAGAGCGGGCGAGCCCGGCGCCATCGCGGGTATGGGAGGGTGCTGGCCAGTAGAGGGGAGGTCAGTAGGAGCGCGGTCGTCTTTTTCGTGGCTAAGCGTGGCGTGTCCACCGAGACACGAGGGAAGCATGAAGGGTTTTTTTTCTGCGTTGCTGCTTGCTGTATATATCCAGCATGTCATAATTATAACGGTCGTTTATTATTGTAAAAGAACATTCAATCGGTGTTTATTTTTCGGAAAACACACCAAATATTATATTCAGAGAGTGACAGCAAGGCGGTTTGAGCACCATCATGATCGAGCGCGCGGACGAGAGCCACGGTGAGCACCGGGCTTCACGCGATGAGGGCCACGGGGCTCACTGGGGCAGAGAGGCAGTAAAGCTCGACCCGGGCCGAATCGATGTCGAGGTGATCGCGGGGTCGCTGGAAGCGTCGAGGGTGACAGAACGCGACAGTCGTTTTAACTTTTTGTTTTGTGAGCAACGCAATCACGATACAAGTACGAGTATGTCATTCGAAGTGCTGCTACTGTTGTTGTTGCTTGCCGTTTTTGTTCGAGTACGAGTACGAGTTCGAGTATATTACGAGGACAAGTACGAGTCGAGGACGAGTCGTGTGCCAGTCGAGTACGAGTCGAGTACGAGTACGAGTATGAGTACCGAGTACGTATGTACGTCTTTCTCAGTTTAGTGGATTTTTTTTGTTTTGCCTACTTCACAACTTGGCGATCGTGTGCTGGTGGTGTGCTTATTCTCTTTCACACAATAAACTACTTTCTCGTACTCGTACAAAGTACGAAATACTACACGTAATATATTTATAGTGTTGTTATATTACCACACACACTCACAAAAAATGCACAACTCACACACCCACAGCAGACACCGCAGCGCCGTGCCGTGAGCCGTGTTGCTGTGCTTTCTCTTTCGAACGTAGAGCTTTGTCGTCCTGCAGCATGGAGCTATTGTGCACCCCGAGCATATTTGCATGCGTGTCAAGTCCGCCGTTTCTATGCTGCGCCATGAACCTTTTGGCATTTTCAAGTCGCGGTGCCTGCACTACATCATGTGGGCCTGGCCTCTTCTGTACCCCTTTCCTTGCGCGAGCGTAGCGGGCGGCGTCAGCCGCCCGCGAAGCGGGGCCCTTGTATATCTTGCGCATAGCATATACTTGGTATATATGATACCTGGTACATATTTTATGACATGCAGCCACCAATATTGCCGTGTGCCGGGTTGGTTAGCGCGGGTTTAAGCTTGGGGGAGCGTATCACGGCTAAATCGTTGATGCCCCCCCAGGGCAGCTCACACACTACGAAGATTGGCTGTACAGCTGTGTATACGCCTTTCGTAAGCAGGTATTATTAGTTCGGAACTGCTGCAGACATATTTATTTTCTCGGGCCAGTAAAAGGGTGCATCGGCTGCACTTACTTGGAAGCTGTAACTAATAACCTGGTCGAGCACATCTTGGAACAAACGATGGACGAGAAAAACCGAGCAACAAGATTAATAGAAGGTAGCAGCCACTTATTGATAGGACCGACCCAATCTACGATGACAACTTGTTGGTAATATTTGATGTAGAAAACTGTTGCTGTGACTGCTGTGTGGTTAAGCAAAACAATCATTGGCATGTACCGGTGAGGCAAATGTCAACGAATGAATGCAGAAACGAAACGGTAATTTTTGGGGCTTATTATCGGTTCGACTAGCCCTTGAATGCTATATTTAATATGTGTTTTATGTTCTTTCAGAATGACTTGTTCAATCCCGGGGACGCGCCAGCGATACGAGTGGTGCAAACGTTTGACACCGCTATTAATGAGCAGGGCACTAAATAGTGGTTTGGCGTCTATTGCGCGCCGCAGGCTCGCAAGCCCTGGAGGCTCTCCCGGGAGGGCCCCCGGAGGTCCCCCAAGTGGCCCCTAGAGACCCCCGCGCGGACGACCGGAGGCGAAACAATTGCGATATACATATGAGCGAAAATAGGCCTTAAACCCAAGCAGGACGCTTATTAGTTTTTTTTTGGGTACGGCGAATGACAAAAAGTCCCTGAAAAATAATTAAAAAAAAACTACGGCTAATTCGAGGGTGGTCGAAAAAATATTTTTCGAAACCTCACGTCGAATTATTTAACTTCGACCCTCCCGACAGGGGGGAGGGGGGGGGTACCTGACACCGTTTCCTCCCTCTACGCCTGTACTATAAATGTATAGAACTGAAGGCAGGAGACAGTAGAGAACCCCCCCCCCCCCTGCTTGATACAAGACCTTACATAGTACTCCAATACTACCTGACACCGTCCACTCCCTCTACGCTTGAACATCAAACATATATAAATTGATGTTGGTTCAACCCTGAAGCTCCCACGATAAATAGTATTAGTTCCGGGCCGGCTGTGAGATTATAAGGCCATCACTGTCGTATGGTATATGGAAGATCATTGCATCTAGTAAGGTTTGGAGTGGCTGGAATATTTTCTCGGGTATATCTCTATGCCTGGTATTATCTACCTGATACTCTATTTGGCGAATGTTCCGTGGGCCGACACTCCGATATCATTGTGGTACAATATGCACCAATGCCATGGATGTGAGTCCTCTTGTGTGGTAAGTATGTGTATACAATGGTGAAATACTGTTTTCCATAATTGGTCGGTAGTCAATGGATATTCTCGTACGTATAGGCACACTAATGGCACACTAATATGTGGTACCGTAAAGTAGGGCCAGTATGTATGGCTCAGTCCAGTGAGTGTTTTGTTTGGTACGATAGAGTTATGACAAAGTATGGGATGAGAGCGCTTGTCGCTATTTTATGTTTCGGGGACGAGGCGAGCTTGGGGGAGGAAGAGCCTCTCTTGGTCACTTGGATTTGACTTCCAGTTTCCCCCTCCCCCTCCCATCATCCTCACCGGAGGTGGCAATAATAATACACATTTTCAACGTCTTCTGCACGCGCCGATGGCGGCATCGAGGATCATCATCATATGTCTTTAACCTATGCACCGGTTTTCCGATCACCGGCCTCAAAATCGGAATCTCGGCACCTCAATATCTCGAGGTTTTTATTTTCTTCGGGCGCTCTCTTCAAGGATCGGCCCCGACGCTCCTCGCCCTTCGTGCCCCCCGCTTACCTCGCCGTGAACGCGTGCGGGGGTAGAGACAGTGAAGCGAGAAGCAGACAAATTCTTGGGTTTCGGGTGGCATGTCGAGCATTTATTTGAATCTTGACAGGGTCACAAACACAAAGGGGTGACGTTTTGAAGTAACTGGAATAGAAGTATCATACAGGAGTCACATTTTGTCAGTCTTTTCATAGTCTGCTCCGAAGAGTCGATGCCCATGTTCCTTATTCGCAGTGCATAGCGAGCTCGTATCTATACCATTACGCGTACTGCAGCTCCATAAATAGGTACAGCAGTAAGCTCGAGCGCTATTCGATTACGAGCACATACTGCTGTACTTCGAGTATGTAGGAGTACTATTAATAGTCCGCACGCTTTACTATGCAGAGCCGCGGTGTTCTGTGCCTCTCTACATATTATTTTCCCTCTTTCGCGAATTTAGTTAATTATACCCCCCCATACCAACCTTGCGACTATTATATGCCACATCTACGCACTCAGATATAATGTATAAAATTCCTTACGATGTTCTTTTTTGTTTCGGAAGCTTTCCTCGGCATATGTTCGTACCCCACAGCCACTCTCAGTCTCTAATTGCCGAAGCAGAAGTTACTTGCTTCCCGAATTTCTTTCTTTGCTTTCTTTTTTCTTCGCATGTTCGCGATTACTTGCTTTGCCTCCAGCTTTTTTTCATTTTTTTGTGCTCGTGCTTGAACACGGCAACGAGGAGGAGCGCGGCGGTATCATGGGTATCGGCGGGCGCTGCCCAGTAGAGAGAGGGAGGGTCGGCAGGAACACGGTCGCCGTTTTCGTGACTAGGCTTCGCGTGTCCATCGAGAGATGGTCGCGAGGGGGCAGGGAGCTTACGAGGCTGATAGAACCTCAGACGTTCGAAGTTTGTTTCGCGTGATTTCTTCATGCTCCCATAAAAATACTGCTGTACGTTTGTTTTTCGTTCATTTTTGTGCGTACTGCAGTACAATACAGCAGTGAGTGGTAGGCGGGTACTACTGTACGTTCGGTTGTACGCATGTATAACAGTAGGTGTTGCAAGCGCTGTTGGGTGCCGTGCAGTTCCGTGGCCTACTGCCGTGGGAACAGTGCTGTACAGTGATGTGCCTTCTCTTCTTCAGACAATCTTACAACAGTAGTAGTGTCTTTATTTCCAAATCGTGACATGTTCATCTCGTGCATGAGGGAGTACGTTTTACGATACAGCGGTAGCCGGGTGCTCTAACGTTCAGTTAGGTGCGTACAGCAGTGAAAAATATTTCGCTGCATTGAAAATTGAATCTTTCTTGGCATTTTTAAGTCGGTCCTTGCACCACATCGTGGACCTCTTTTGCCCCTTTCCTTTCGCGAGCGTAGCGGGCGGAGCGGAGCTTTTCTTTCTTCGCGATCTTTTGTCGTGTTGAAATATACTGTAGATATTCCCATTATCGTTTGTGTCCTGTATTTGCCGTCATACATATATATGGAGCTCTTGGCATTATCAAGTCACCAGTTGCAGCTAAAATAATATAAGTTCCTTTTCACATTTGGTTCCATTCTTCCTTCCGCGAGCGTAGCGGGCGGGGTTCGCCGCCCGCGCAGCGGAGCTCTTGTACTTACGTACGATAACGGTACACGGTATCACAATGAATGCTGCATCAACAAACGACAACAGACTGGAAAGCTGCCTGTTGTACAAATACATGTGCGATGTATACCAGATTTTTCGTGTGCCCGAACACGGAAAATAATTATGGTACCAGTAATCAACTCCAATAATAAAGTGTTTGCAATTGCCAAACGGATATTTTTTGTTTTATGGCCCAGACAAAAACTATTAAATAATCGCCAGGGCGTATTTGAAACAAGTAAATTGAAGACAAACGAACGTTTATCGTACCAGTTGCACTCTACTGCTGTGTAGCTAAATATAGTATATGTACTCGTAAAGTGTGTTTTGAAGTTTAACACGTCGAAAAAGCAAAAAACAGCACTACTGCCGTACCCGCTTGAGGTACGTTGCGTACGTTGCGACTGATCGCTCGTTTGCGGTGTCTGCTGCATTTCGAGCGATGTATAATACGATCCTGCGGAGTACGATAACAACGAACAGAAAGAGCGTGACTTGTTTTATGTACGTACATATTATATAAAGGGGGGTAATTATTTATTTTCTGAATTGGGGGAGACGAAATACATACTATAGTCTATCGTCCAGTCGACACGATACCCCAACATAGCTGCGATACTCGTGGATTTGATTTGCGGCATCTTACCTGGGTACGAACTGCGAACTGGCCACACCTGTACCATTAATAACAATATAATAATGTACTACTGCTGTACGTACAGTTGTGCTGCTGTATGTTGCGAGGGTGTTTATAGCAGCTGCAGCCCTAGCACGGGAGCTTTGTACATATTTTCAAAGTATCATTCATCGCGTTCAATGGTCATTTCAGCGCTAATTCCTCTTTAGTTCATCGTGGCTTTTGCATTACTGTTGCTGTACTTTTTTGGTTATTTTGTTATTTTCTTGCGCCGACTTCCAATTAATGACAACGCATTCAACGCCAGCAACGTGTGTTGCAACTATTAATAGTCGTATGCTTGCTTTCTTTGTTGTGAACCTTTGTCTCCTGATAATTTACTGAATTCGGATGAAAATTTTGGTATTCCTTTCATTTGTTTCCGTTTATTATGTTGGATGGAACGATTGCAACTCCTTCCCTGCCCTACCCGAAGCATGGGTGCCAGCGAATGCCGGAACCCATGCGGAGCCCTTGTAACTATATATCATTGAACACAGGCGACGGTAGAGAGCCGTCCCCTGCCTGATAGAAGCCCTTCCGTAGTACTAAAACAGAGTAGGTGCCAGACGCCAGACCGACTAGCTGGTAGAACCTGCCTGTACTACGGGCACAAACCTGCCTCAGCTGGCCTTTGGTGTGCTCCGGCTGGCTGTCCTATCCTGTCGTTCTCAGTCTTGCTCTGTTGGCGCTGTTTCGGTCCATTTCATTTTCTTTCATTTCATTTGGTTCTTATTGGAGGTCGCATCTCCTCTGGGAGAAGCACGGCACTTTCTTTCTTTTTTTGTCATGCTTTTTATTTGGTTGTTTGATTGTTGATTTGCTTCAGTATATTTACTTTTTATTATTTTTTCTTTTCGCTTTTTTCTTTTTTCTCTTTTTTTCTCTTGCATGCACCTGGATTGCTAGCAGGGTAGGTCTTGCCTGTCGTATATGGCCTTGCATTGTCTGCTCTGCTTACTGCACTGAGTGTAGCATCTCTGTGCCGTAGTTTTGTGACCACAGAACTGGTACCTTTTTAGGATGAAGAATCGGCACGGACACTGGGTGTGCTGGATGTCGACGGGTAGAAAGGAAGGTTTAATGTGAAGAACACACACACAACACACTACAATACTACAATACTACTGGGCGGCGCTGCGACCTATAGACTGCAGCTGCGTAGTGACAACGACTGCAGCAGTAGTGAGCGGATCAAAGGAGCTATGAGCTCGCTCGAAGGTGGATCGGAAGGCCCCGAAAAGCCGTGGGGTTGACAGGCTTGCTATGTAATGTCGAGTGCGTTCTTTTCTTGCTTCGGCACATTGTATTCGGTCGACATGCTTGGTCGGATCAACATGCGGGTTCCTTCCTGTAGCAGATGGACGTATCGGTAGACCCCACAGGTTGGTATCTTCCACACCTACCTGTTTATACCCTTGCAACGACAACCATGAGGGAAACCAACCGCTGACCGCGCCCGGTATCAGTGACACCTCGCCTTCTTACATGTTTCTGTACACGTTGTGTACGTCACTGTCGGAGACATCGCGAACAGTGTTCGACACTCACATATTACATCATGGAATGCCTGAATAAGGCGTAAAACGGTGCGGTAAGACTACGCTTACGAGTACATGCCAGTGCCATGGTAGGCCCGCTAAGCACATCACCATGCACTATACGACCAAGCCTCGACCAAGAAGCAAAGCGGAACAATCATACCAGGTATAATATGTCGCACGAGGGATGATGTGTGGTGTCATGTTACGTTACTTGACTCGATGTGACGGTTTGCGCCTCTCCGGTACTGCTACACAAATCTCATACACCGATACACCCTACTGTACTGTAGACACACTAAACATAAATCGTTGTTGAACACTTATTTGTCAAGCTCTCCTGGGGGGGGGTTAGGTGTATGATTCCAAAACCCCGGACGCCCCTGGCTAGTCGTATAAAAGTTGCTTGAGTATTGTTTTGGATTATGGCGAATAGGACAAGGGGCCTAAACGATGGTCAATTACGGCCAATTGTACAAAAGGTGCCTACGCAACAAAAACCAACGTCTACGGCAAATTATAAAACACAAAGTTTAAAATACAAATCACATGCGGCGATTGAGCTAAAAAGAAGGGCAATAATCAAAAACGGGTATATCCGGTCGGTTTTCACTCAAAAACGGGTACAGCCTGGAATCAAAAGTACAAAATGCACCCAGCGAGCCACGCGATTGGCCAAAAAAAAATTGTACCAGGTACCCATTTCTGAGAGATACTGTCCCGGGTACAACCGTAAATGTCTATTACGCTTGGGCCTTCAACCGTTTTTGTTTATGCATTTTGCTTAAACCACTTGCCTACAGTGTGCCTCGCGCTCCACTGCGTCTGCGGCCGCTCTTTCGGTGTTTCAATTTTTCCAAACTTTTTCACAATTCACTCAAACTCTATTCAACCAGTATACGCACCTGGGTACGTACGTCTTCAGAGTGATAAGACCCTCCACCTATAGATACACTGCTGTTGTATGTATAATATTAACAGCAGTATCAACATACGTGGTATTATTGGCCCAGGCCTTTAAGGCATGCCTGAAATAATGCATGAATGACCTTTTCCGAAAACAGAAAACAGCGTGCCTGAACGCGATTTCCGTGCCTATTTTGCCTATCTTTTCTCAGGCACGGCCAGGCATGTCAAAATGACAAAAAAAGGCAAAAAATAAATAAAGCCGTTATGTTGGAACTCCGAAATTTAGGGCAAAGGGGATTATTTGTTGTGTTTTTTATTGAGGTCACACCGCAGTGCATCAATCAGTGCACGCACATCGCACAGCCAAGGCATCCCGCACGGCCACAGCTCTGCTGACAGCCAGGGACGGTTGTCGTCCTAGAATATCACGATGCCACCTTCTGGGTGGCAGGCACCATGCCCGGTGAAGAAGGAAGTACGCACACACCAGCAGTTTCAACGCAAGATGCACCTGGTGGCAGCGAGCCACATTACAAAATACCTACTGTAGTCGAGGCTCGAGGAAATTCAATTTGCGTAGCGCCGTACACCATTATTCCGTTCCCGAGAATCGGGGGATTTTGCTGGAATACAGTTCGAACAAAACCTGCGAAATTCAAAATCAGATATATAACGTGAGTCTCTCAGACTTTTGACCACGCATGCCTGCTATCAGCTCAAAGAAACCATTCAAACGGAGCCTCCTCCCTAAACTCTTGACTTGATACAAGGCTGGCGATAGAAGGTAGCAATTCACATTTTGTTTTTTTTTCTCGTTCTAGCGCATCGCAATGTGTTGCGTGTGCGTCGCCAACGCGTCGTATGATCGTACAGGGAAAATGCACCAGGTATTCGGTAGAATAACGTTTTCCCCGTCCTTATTCGTGTTGGTGCAGGCGAACGGAATTCCCCACTCGATGACGAAGTTTGTACGCAGTAGAGATGTGCACACACAAGACACAGGTTTAACGGGTTTAGGAAAATCAAGTCGGCGAGTAGGAGAAACGCAAAGAATAGTTTGTTTTGCACGGGTTATCAGATTCACGGGAAAAAAAACAGCAGTAACCGGCTGCAATTAACAGCTACAAGCTGGCTGCATCGATTTCAACACAAGTGCTGGTAATATCAACAAACACCAGCTCATCATACCCATTCAAAGATCTAGGGCTAGGCCCAGGTCCACACTGCCATTAATACTGTTATGGCAGCACTTCTGTAGTGCCTAAGGGAGCCGCCAGGATTGCCCGTGCTTTGACTTGTTACGTTCGTCCCCAAACAACTCCTCATACCGTAGGGGTAACCCCAAAAAAGGGTGAGGTCAAGAGCACGAGGGTACGCAGAATAGCGAGACAGAGCAGAAAGGGACTGAGAATTTGAGCACGATGGACGCCGCCGCCTTGACCACTGACGGTTTGGGCTCTGTGGGTCCCGACGGCACCTCGGCAGCCGAGGCCATCGAGGAGCCATACCCCGTTACTTCTGCAGCTGCTGCCGCTGCTGCTCCTACTGATGTGGAGTTTTGGTCAGCTCTCAGTCGGGGGTGAAATATACACGTTAGAGGCCGATGCAGGCACAGCGGGAAGGCCAGAGATGCACACGTCGTAGCGAAGAGTCCAAACACACTAGGACAATACTAAGCCGACAATTCGAGCCTTTTAGTTATGTTCCAGGTGTTCTGTGGATTGGGTGTGTTGCAAATATGTGGCGAACAACAAGTGTATCGCTGTGAAGTCGCCAATACTTCGTTGCGAACTTTAAAAAACACGTTTTGGAGTAAAAGTTGTGTCCTCCAACGTTTCATTATCTGATCTCAGTGCTGCGGTGTGCATTTATTTATAGTTAGTCCGCACACTCCTGCACTACCACCCGCTTCCTTGGGCGATCTACATACTATATCTACGAGATGTGCCCCGACTTGAACTTATTTTTCAGCTACAAGAACGGTGGGAATGAGGAGCGTGACAGACACCTTCAAGTGGTTAAACTCCTAACTGCATTAAGCTACTGCGTTGGCCGTTTTTCTCTTTTCGCTGTGTTCCTGCAATTGTCATTGATTGGATCGTTTTGTATTTTAAGCGATTTGTGTCAGCACATAAACCTTTTTTGGCTTACGCGCGAGTATATAGGTTAGTGGGGGTGCGTCGTGGGTTGTGGGTGAGCGAGTAACTGGATGGGTCGGTTGATCCCTAGGCCGGTTGTCCTATCACCTCCCACCAACATTTATCGTAAAGCGATGAGCGTCACCGCGAAACCTTGTACAGACGTGGATCGGTGGGGTGTCGGTGTTCGTGGTCCTTTTTTTTTTTTTTTTGTTCCATCCCATTTATTATGTCGCCCTTTCTTTCTCGCTCCTTCCTATATAGGTCAAATACGTACGTGTGTGTGTTCTTCACATTAAACCTTCCTTTCTACCGGTCGACATCCAGCACACCCAGTGTCCGTGCCGATTCATCATCCTAAAAAGGTACCAGTTCTGTGGTCACAAAATACGACAGTACCAGTTCTGTGGTCACAAAACTACGACACAGAGATACTACGCTCAGTGCAGTAAGCAGAGCAGACAATGCAATGCCATATACGACAGGCAAGACCTACCCTGCTAGCAATCCAGGTGCATGCAAGAGAAAAAAAAGAAAAGAAAAAAAAACGAAAAGGAAAAATAATAGAAAGTAAACATACTGAAGCAAATCAACAATCAAGCAACCAAACAAAAGCATGACAAAATGAAAAGAAAAAAAAAACGTAGGTATACTTGAACAAAAGGAACAATTTTAACAGCAAAATGCAGGGGAAACAAAGTACCTGGTACGTTAGTATACTTGAAAAAAAAGAATAAGTTTGACGGCAAAATGCGAAAAAAAAAAAAAAACCTGGTACAATCGTTCCACGACTAAGATAAGTGAAGTTATCGTAAAAAAAAAAAAAAATCAGAAGAAAAAAATGTTTGCAAAAACCGTACAGGTGATATACGTAGGGGGAGTCACGGCTAATAAAATAAGGAAGATTATAAATATCAAGCCTCAACCATCAAATCCATAAAAACAAAATAAAACACCAAATAAAAACAACAAACAAAAAAAAACCAAAAAATATACTGAGACAGATAACTACTTGCAGAGTTGAATATACCAACAAAATATCGCTTGTGCAGAAGAATACCTTGTAAATACACCGGCCACAAAGCAGCAGCAGCACAAGGCAGCAGCACAAGCATAATAATAATATGGTAATCCTCGCTCGCGAAGACAAACGAGTTAAACAACCAAGAGAAGACTTCAGCCGGACATAAACACAGAAGACAACACCACACCACCGCCACACACCAGCCGCCACGCAGATTAAAGATTCTGCTTCTCATATGCGTGAAAAAAAAACAAAAACAAAAAAAAAAAAAAAAAAAAAAAAAAAAAAAAAAAACAAACAGAACAAAGCCAAACCAGATGGTGATGGGAAGAAGTGTGGGGAAAGTTGGTTGTTGTGAGGTGGTATATACAGCAGCAGCAGCAGCAGCAGCAGTGCGAACATTAAAACCCCTATATTATAATTTCCTCAGTTTATATATATATTGTATACAAATGCAACGAGTACCTGGTACATCTAGTAACATATAAAATCGGTTTACATATACCTAGTATACACCGCCAGCAGCAGCAGCAGCAGCAACAACAGAAGCAGCAGCAGCAGCAGCAGCAGACCACAGGAACAAGACCCCACCAACGCCCACCAGTCACTACGAGCAACAACAGCTTTCAGTGCTCCTTCGGCTGGAGGGGCGGTGGTGGTGGTGGTGGTAGTGGTGGGGTTTGGTGGCGGTGGTCCGGGTTGCTTCTTTTGTCGCAGGTACAAATCTGGACTATTCTCGAGAGACGACGGCGCAAGGCAAGCCACCATCACCGCCGTCACCACCCCACCATCACCAGACCACGGGGACAAGACCCCACCAACGCCCACCAGCTACTACGAGCAACAACAGCTTCCAGTGCTCCTTCGGCTGGTGGGGCGGGGGTGGCGGTGGTGGTCGTAGTGGTGGTGGTGGTGGTGGTGGTGGTGGTGGTGGTGGTGGTGGTGGTGGTGGTGGTGTTCGGTGGTTTGTGATCGTGTTCGAGAGCATCAACCCCGGTAGCTTGAGCGGAGGGTCGTTCTCGAGAGAGGACAGCGCAAGGCAAAAGCCGCACCACCATGACCGCCGTCACCACATGCTGCAACCACCAACGCCACCTTCTAGTGCTGCTGCGGCTAGTGGGGAGGGGGTGGTGGGGCGGGGGTGGCGGTTGTGATCGTGGTGGTGGTGGGTGGTGGTGGTGGTGGTGGTGTCGTGGTGGTGGTGCTGTGGTTGCTTGTTGCAGCTAGCTGTAAATCTGTGCGTGTGGTCGTGTCGTCTGCAGAGTGCAGAGTGTTGACTCCCGCATTATTTCATAACTCGTTTTGTTTTATTGTCTTTCTGTTGGCGCTATTATGACAGTCACTACCGCCTAGCTCTCGGATCTCGGCACGGCTTTCGACACGAACAGCACAGGACGGTCGGCACAAATAGCGGGCCTCTATCAGTTCCGAGCGTGTCTGAATCGGTTGAGTGTACGCGTCGCGCGCCAAACAAAAGCACCAAAAAAAGCAAACCGAACGAGGGACAGACGAGGGACGAGGGACGAGGGACAGACAAACCTCAATATTAAGCAATCCAGTAAATAAAGGCACGCTGTGGCAGTTTTCAGAACTGTTTTTTGTCCGTTTGTGTCCGTCGCGAGCAGGGGTGCATCCCCACGGGCAGACACCCAACCCATTATGAAGAGCATCTATTGATGCTCGAAGGCCTGCGGCCTTCTCGCATCAATATCTCCTCATTATAATAATACAGCTAAATCGCAGTAAAGCTAAATCGCGGAGAAAGTGGCATCTGGCAAGCCGCGTCCAGCGCCAGCCTGTGAGGCCACTTCCGCCAGGCCCCTCTCACGATCAGAGGGAGGGTCGGCGGTAGGTAGTGGTGTTACCGCCACCAGTGCATTGTTGCAGGCGACATTACTGGCCTCAGACGCAGCCAGTACATACTGTACTGTTTGAAGCTACCAGGGGTCAGCCTTAAAAAAATATAAGTACATATAGTTTTTGATCGAGGCACAGAAAATAGGACCTCCGGTACACACATAAACCTTTACACTGACCTAATTTTGCTAACAACATTCGTTCCAATTTACTAGGTCCTGTAATAAATGAAACATCAATTCATCCCTCGTATTTGAATGTTTTCGGACATTTTCAGCACCTATTAATACTTCAGTACTTACACGAAATATTGTGGATATAATACAACTGTAGGCAGCCCCAAAGCAACCCTGATAAAATAGCGAGTACAATTAGGTTTGGCAAATTACTTGCCTCTCTCATGAATGAGCTCACAGGGCGTCAGATCTGTCGGTAGCAGAGGGGTGTGCAGTCCCTGCAGGCGGTGGGCAACGCTGGCAATCGTTCCCAGACGGCTCGATTGAAGAAGAAACAAAACAATGCGATAAGCTGGCCTGGCCACCGTTGCACACGGCTGCTGCGAGGACTTCAACCCTCTCCATGCGGACATTTCGAGTAAGAACGCCTACGTGGAGGTTGTGGCTCCAGCTCAACTCCTTGTATTATCCGCCCTCGCTCGATTTTTCGTCCGTAGATCTGAGAGGGTTTTCACATCTGGCTCTCACGTAGTTTGGCTAAATAACGAAGGGGCCCCGCGTGGGTTGGCAAAATGAGTCTGGAATCCAAGTATTTCCTTTTTTTTTGTTCATGCTGAGCTTGCATCCCATTCCCAAGGTCAAGGGACTGAACATCCGTGTGGGAATATATGTCTACTCAGAGACCAGAGGTTATGGTACCACTTTGCGGATCGTTCATAATCTTATCCGCAACATAGTGCCGAAGAAAATGGGTGTACCCCTCGTATGGAGACCAAAGTTGGTCCACTATGTTCCCAACATTGAAAAATCTAACAAAAAGGGGTGTCTCGCCATCATCTGACCCCTGAGATGATACCAGGCACAATACGCCATTATCTTGTTGGCTCTTGTTTTGTTCCGCAGATATATACGATAATACATTCCTTGCACTATATACGAGAACGAAACGTATAATATGTACATATAACGTACACTGGGTGCGTATACGAAAACGAGACGTACCAGACTTTGAATACATACTCGTACGAGTACTATGTTGTTTTGGCCATGGGCACTGCTGCTGCACAGCCTTTATCTTTGTTTGGCGAAATAAATGTCGGGAAGAAAAAAGAGCCACAAAGCGGTACTATAACGTTTGGTCAGGCCTCGCATTCGTACACAACTTTGTGCCTTGCCCGATAATGAACCGCAATTTCGTTATATTCGTGAAAAACCGCGCATGGCCGTCACGGATTTGCACGATTTGGTTTTACGGTGTACCATGCACGAAAAGCAGTTTGAAACGATTTCCGCTACGGGCAGTAGAAAAAAACGTTCGACCACGTAACCGCGCCGAGCCACACCGTAGGATATTTCACACCACCAAGTCGCACCGTACGAATGATGGTATCGAAAAACCGTACCGAACAGAACCGTGCGATTCCTGATTTCTGCAAGCTGCATCGAACCGCACCGGAGGATTCCTGATTTCTGGAAACCACACCGAGATGCACCGTAGCATATATCACAGAAACAAACCACATATTGGATTTTTTTTTCCAAATCTAAACCGCATCGTTGGATACATTTCTCTTGAGTATTGACGTTTGGAATTCATGCCGAAACTGATATTTCGATTATATGACCAAACATGTTTAACATGCATTTAATCGTCGACAAAGCGACCACTGACTTTCGAACAAAGAAAAGTTCGCCAATACCATCGTGGGGAGTCTGGCAGTATTTTGTTTTACACGGCTATCCACAACGCCTCATGAATCTATTTACCGGATACCAAGAGTCGCCTTTACCGCAATTCTGAATTATTATATAGGATACAGTATAGAAATCGGGGACTTGGTTGTGGCCCGCGTGTGGTTCCAGTGTTATGCTACCGAAAATTTAGAAACACGCCGAAAACACTACTTTAAACCCTAACCCTAACCCTAACCCCAACCCCGTCCCCGCCCCGACCCTTATGAGCTTTGTCTCGAAAAAATCAGGCGTTTTTTTTTTTTTTTGAAAAATTGGTCGACCACACTAAAAGTTATATAATAAAATGTTCCCTGATTTCCATACTTTATCCTAGATAATAATTCAGTGGTGCGGTAAAGGCTACTGGATACCAATGTCGCTTTGACAACATCCGTACTCAACCGTATCTACTTTCGTGCCTACCTGAATCGTTTTTTCCGAATCTTGGTCCATGTTTAACTTAAGAGGTGTGACAGATATATCGTTTGTTAGGCTTCGCGTTCACTACAGTTGCCAACCTGAGGTCTTTACAACTTGGAACCCGGTCGTGTGCTACCTATCTGTGTACCGATACTGTTGTATCTGCGACCGGCGTTACTGGTGGATCCTGTGCATACAGGCGGGGACTCCTGAGGACGAGCATCTCCGTGGTGGCGCAGTTGGGTCTGATGGTAGCACCGTGCTGGTGGGTCACTCCAAAGGGGACTGGAACGGTACGAATGCAGGAGACTATGACTTCGTAGCTTTGAAGGTGGACGCCCAGGGAGAGATCATCTGGAAGTGGCAGGTGAAAACCATAAAACGCCTGACTGAACAATCGTTACCCGGCAGCATTAGATCGACGAGGAAGTGGATTGCTAGCGACCTTGCCGACAGGTCGGAGTGACCTTGAATCAGTAGTACAGGCAATCCGTGTATATTTGATGTATACCACATACCTGAGCCATAGGCGAATCTAACCTCGAATTGTACTGGATTTACAGAAATGGATGCCCTCGTGAAATGTTGTGTGTGCGTGTATGCTACAGCAGACCAACATTTCGTGCAGCACAGCTGTATGTATCACTGACCAATTATAGAGACGCCCTCGTCTTCGGCAGGTGCTCCTACGCCGTGAATACAAACAGCATTCCACCAACGCCTGTTTCAACGTTTGTCGTCTGTGTGAGGAGTGGTGTGACCCATTAGACATTTCCTCCAACGAGTACGTCGGAGGAATAAGGTTTTGCGGCATGGCTTTGTTTTGTCGCGATCAAGGTTGATCGATGTCCGCACAACCCTCCCAGAAACGATTTGTCAGTGCTTGGACGGTACTTAGCTCAAACGCCACACAGGAGACATGGAAAACCGAACGTAAAAAACACAAAACGTTTAGCTCGATAAACGCGGGTGTTCGTTGTGTTTTTCCCATTACGGGTCATGGCTGACTTGAGCGCACGCTCGACATTGTACCTTATGTTCGAGGGCAACACGTTAATTCCCGCCTCTTCTCATGAGTTGTTGTAAAATGGTTTTTTACTTGGAACGCTGCAGAGCGCTTTAGTCGTGCCGACTACCCCATCCGACACTCGAGTACCTGAAGATATTCCGGGGTAGTTGTTTAGGGTTTTGAAACCGAGGGGAGCTTCGTGAGCGATCCGAGTATGAAAAACAGGCACTTGGTAGAATCGCACAGGCACGAGTTAACGAAACGGTTGAAGGATCACGGTGTTTATTTAATGTCTCTAAAACGAAAACTGACTGTGACCAACTTAAGTTGTACGAAATATGCGCTTTGACGACGCACACTCCATTCATTGCGATGGGCCTGGTTTGGAAAGAACATGAACTGTATCATGCACCTTCTGTCACCGGCCTCGTGCCAAGCCGACAAGAGTTCTCGGAGAGAGCCAACATTAAATGGTCTGTCGGGACTGACGTCAAGCTTGCCTGGTGAAACGTCTATTAATAGCGCACCAAGGGGAGAATCACCTTCTATTTATCATTTGTTTTCAGTGTTCTTAAGAACACCCCTGCAACGCTGTCCATTACTCGCAATAGAGAGAATTTTAACTGGTAACGTCTCTGGTGTGCGACTGGCTTGGACCTGGTGATCAGTTGCACCGGGGCCTTGTTGCATGCCGAACAAGTCGGTGGGTTTCAATTCCTCGCTTTCGTCGTGAAGCAAAACACGATTGCAAAAACATAAAGGAGGGGTTTCCACTCAATAATCTACTATGTTTTACAAACAGGTATATGTTGTGTAACCTTGAAGACTTGTTTTTGTTCAAGAAGGCCACATATTTACACAGTAGTAGTGGCTATATGCCCATCGTGAGTCTTCCTATCAAGGTAACAATTTGCGCACTATGGTTCGTCAAGCCATCAATCAAATTTCTACTTTCCAAGCCAGGCGCCGCACCTCGAACGGGCGGAAGCAACTTAGAGATTTCCCGACAACAGCATCCAAGCCAGCCAAATCGGTTTAAACCATTATAAAAGCAGAGCATCCTTCCAATGATTACTGGAATAGACTTCGTTTTAGGGTTCGGCTTCGGACATTAGGGTTGGCTCTAGGCGCCAAGCACCAAACCTCCGTCAGTATTCACTATCAACGGTTGACCACTCATTGGTGTATACACACCACACGCCACGGCAGCGTGAAATACATTCGCATACGTAGCACTGCCGGCTACTGTGCTGCGCGTACGTTGCTGGAGGTCGGTTGGAATAAGGCGACGCGTCCACTACATAGTTTGGCTGCCAATATAGTATGCCTTGCACTTCTACTAAGGGGCGTTTCTAACGACCTCTTTTTAGCAAATAATTTGCCAAATTTCCATATTATGGAAATATTTACTTGCCAAAATAGCAAAAAACTTGCCAAGCTTTTTGTTGGAGATTACACTTCTTGTTCGTTGGCAAATTTATGGAAAGATAAATTTGCTATTTTTTTGCCATTTTTTTGCCATGTGAGCCCAATAACGCCTACGCAAGGTTCTACAAACCAGACCACCCCAGACCTCGCCACGCTATACTCGCTCTAACTTGTGTACTAGAGGGAGGTATCGAGGATACTTGGTGGCATTGACAGCAGGGGTGATAGGGCTGACGGCACGCGCCGCGAGCGCCGTGTGGGTGCGCTATGGGTGCCGTTTTGAGCTGGTCCTGGCTGATGCTCAAGTACATCACCAACCAGAAGCCGCCCCGGCTTTCCCAGGGCATATTGGTCGGGCAGGAAGGACTGCCGACCTCTGGGGTGCATGGGCTGAGCCTGGAGAGCTTTGTTTGCCTGCGTTCACTGCACAGAGAGCGTGGGCTCGCCCTTGGCTCTCTGCTGGTGCTGCTGCAAGGGGTTTGAATAAAATCTGAGGGCGTTACGATGCGAAATTTGGCCAAATACAGCCAAATATGTCAAATATGTAGTGTTTGTCGTTAGAAGGGTTTGGCAAGTCTTTGGCAAGTTTTGGAAATTTGGACTTGCCAAAATAGCAAGTTTTTTGCTATTTCGAGCGGTCGTTAAAAACGACCCTAATCCAACTGTACTGCTGCTGCCGAAATAGTTGGCCGTATCGGTGTTTGGGGGTGTTGTGGGTCTCGGGCAGAGAAACGTAGACTCATACATTTATGAGGAGAGTTTTCAATGGTGCACACGGACGTAAAGCCCTCATTATTCCAAGATTGTATTAATTTTAGCCAAACAATGTTGTTCCCGTAGTGAGCGTTACCTGCATTTACGGGTTTGGGTATTTATTCTACGCTGGTTCGAATGCTTGAATGGCGACCTCACTCATATAGTACTGGTACACGTTAAAAGGTCGTGGGAGCTCACAACCAAAGCATGGTACACAAACGCCAGCGATGTAATATATACCCTGCCGCCATCGACCCCATGTACGATCGAGACTTCTAAGCAAGTGTCAATCGTCACAGTAGAGTACTTTTGCGGGTCAGGCATCGACACAATACGTAGACGCCAAGGCAACGTAAAGTGGCGCTTTGAACAAGCTGCCACATCGTCCATGGCTTTCACGCTGGTTACGTTGCACGGTTTCGGCGATTGCCCGTGGTGTTTTTCAATACCCACACAAGTTTCAAAACGTTCTAGCGTATATGATAATAGGGTTCCGATTAAGGCTAGGTTAAACTCGCTGCCTTATCAACCGAATTAAAACTGGGCGCACTTCCCGCACGATCGGCATATGTAAACTCACCCAAACGTCCTCCGGCCCTCTTGGTTCTTCAATGAAATTTAATCCAACCGGTCACGATATTATTGTCACCGCGACGCTGGACCCCGGTTAGTGGTATAGCATATAACATTTAATAATTGTCGTGATTCGCTGTTTCCCACAAAAAACTGGAAGACCAAACATCTTCCGTCGTATTGTAAACGGTGCGACGTGCGCCATGGTACTGTTCGTTACGGCTGTCAACATCGGAGGCGTCTGGACTCGGCGCACTCAACTCTACACCGTCCCATTTGGTGAATTCCCAGGTGGTGACATGTGTGTCTATCCTCCACCTTAATGGCACAAAGCTTATTCGCGTATGTATCTAGTAAACGCTCCTGAGCTTGATGCTGAAGGTCTGGCGAATGACAACTGTACACCAACACGTTTCAGCCATACCCCGACACCAGACACAAAACAACGTTATCGTGGGTATGGACGCACTATCGGAGACATTACCAGCGTCCGTAGTTCCGCTAGATGGCTTTGGGGGAGAAAGGGCTCTGGCTGACCTTTTGTGGTCCCGCTTAGTTGACAGAAGCTTAAGCCAAAGCCAAACATTTAATCTATCAGTGGGTAGAGAGTTATACATCAACACGTTTCAGTCATAGCCCGAAACCAGACACAAAACAACCTTATCGTTGGTATGGACGTAATATCTGAGATTAGTGTAGTATTCTTGCACGCTTTCAACGATCATTTAAAGTAAGTATTGGATTAGTCAGATCCACCCCAAGATCCAATACAAAGCCGATGATTTAATCCATTTGTGGGTAGAGAGTTATGACGCGTACCTCGGTCATTTCCGCCAACCGCCGTAGGCACATACCGGCACTCTGCACATGCTCTGTGGTCCTGGGGCGCCCTAGACAATAACCCTACGCGACCTGGCTGACGCTTCGACTAACTAACGACCGTATTTGTATCTCAACGAGAAAACGTTTTTGTGTATTTACTAAACCTAGAAGTAAACAAGTGCGGGTTCCAAGGGTAGTTTGGGCATGATATTCTACGAAACCGTGCTACTCTTAAAGGATTGCCTTAAAAGTGTATTAACGCCTTTTCTGAAGAAAGAGCGCTTTCCTACAACAAGTGTTGGGCTGAAATTACTAACAACGTGATGGCTACGGACTGCGTTTCGACAAGATCAAGGTCGTTGCTTCATGCTTAACTGTGGACCACATGCGCTGGCTTCGTGCACTCGTTGGGAAGCAGGTCTGCACTGGTCGACATTCCGTGATGTGCACAATACCCTGGCTCCTTCTGCTTCTCCCTAACTTTAAAGGCGGTGTAAATACTCTATGTGTGTTTAGTACGATTCCAACCGCTTAAATTCGGAATTTAGACAAAGTGTTGCAATTTTTCACTGCTGAATGATTTACACATAAATTTCGTTATGAGCGCCGGCATTCGCCGGCACCCAGGGTGTGGGTAGGGCAGGGCAGGAGTGAACGCCTCGAAACACACATGTACCAACGTGCATGAGATCCGTGTGGGCGAAAGCGAGGTTTGTAATTTCCAACACCCCCGCGTCGTGGTTTTCCTACGAAAAAGTATAATCCACTATTATTGTGTCCTTCTAGTGAACATTCATGCAAACCCACTAGCTCATGACGTGAATGAACTAATTTCATCCACCCCTACCCCCATCCGTTGAATTAGTGTAGACTGTATTAAACTTTGCAAAGCACAAGCTCCCACCTTCGTGCTCAAAAGTGTTATCTTCGTTTCCCGTAAGCAATTATAGTGCGGACTCATAGGCCGTCGGTACTCGTATTTTGTGCGAAAGTGTGACTTGGGGGGAAACTACCATGAATTATAATTAAAACAAAACCCGGAAGCGCAAGGACTGATAACAATATTAACTCAATGCAAACCCAGGTATCGTATTTTCACGTGAGTTGCGCGTGAGGTATTGTTAAACGGTGGTGGCACAAGTGTTGTTTGTCTGCACTGATGTAGTCTCCGCAAGATGACATAGCAACGTATGGTTTGATATTCGAGCTGGATCGTAGTCTAGAAAAATTGTTAGTTCATCTGTCGGCCGGGGATTTGGATATCATACAACTACCCCCCCCCCCCAGGGGCTACAGAAATAAATAGAGAAGGCACTAGAGTACATCAGGAAGTGGAGAGTGACGGCGAACGTAGAAACGTGCGCAGTAGTTGTATGTAACGAAGTTAAGGAGAGTCCGGTAACTTGTAAGTGGAAGTGGCGAGAAGATGAATTACCGATCGTAGACCAGTATACGTACCTTGGCGTAGAGATATCGAAATATTGCTGTTGGGAGGCACACATAAAAATTTAAATACGCAAGGATAGGGCACACGTAGGCAACATGGAAGCAGACCTAACAGACGCGCACCTTGACCCTATTATTAAGGGATGTATTATGATGAATGAAATTGTACCGAAGCTAGATTATACAGGAGAAGTATGGCGAAGCTAAAAAACAGCTGGGAAAAGCACAGATTACAGCGGCTAAAAAAGTACTAGGATGCTCAAGTGCGACGAGTAATACAGTATTGAGAGCAGAACTGGGGATGTACCCATAATTGCACTTAAGACAAACAGAGACGTGCGTAAGTTGAAATGGCAATACAAAGTAAAGAACATGCCCAATAAGAGGTTGCCAGCCATAGCTGATAAAGCTGTATGGGAGAAAGTAACCAAAGGGCGAGGTGGAATAAGATGGGATAGCGTAGTCGAGAAAGTATGGAAGGAAACGAGTATGGCAAATCTAAAATAGATGCTGGCTATAGAGGAATTTAGGGGGTACAGGGCAGAAGTAAAAGACAGAATAGAAAGAAGGGAAAGGCAAGCGCTAAGAAAGAAGATGGAAGGGGAAGAACACTTAGAGATATACGGTGGGTTGAGAGAAGGAATAGGAATGAAAAGGTATCTGCACGGCCCAATGGACTTCTCGAAAAAGCTGAAATTGCTAATTCGTGTAGGGGACCTGGACCTGCCAGAAAGAAGGAGATATACCAGTAGCCGGGAGGAGGAGGAAGTAGATGCACATACGTGCCCATGTGGCAAAGCCATGGAGAGTAGAATTCATATAGTGGGAGAATGTGAAAGGTACAAGGAGGAAATGGATGTGTTAGAGGAGATGAGAAAAGTAGACGAGCGTGACATGGAGCAGTTTGGGACACTAAATAGTAGCGACAAAACGATCGCTATCTCAGGAGATAGATGATGGCCACAAGCGGCGAAACAGGAAGGCGATAAGATTAGCAAAACGTTTATTACTAATATATGGAAACAACGTAATGAGCGCCCAAGTGTTGGAGGTGTCTCTATTTGGAGTAGGAACGGTGCTCCGTTTCGAAAGGGATGCGTGGTCAATGGTCAAAAGACTAAGGCAAGCAACAAATGAGTACGCCCCCGGGGAGGGGTCGGTATTTATATTACAACGAATGTTGGTTTGGTTTGTATCCAGGGTGTATTGTTGTACAGTACAGGACACCTAATAAGAAATAGGCCACTAAGAAATCCAGGCTGATATTTTGAAGAAACTATAAAATTCAGGAGGCTTTATCTTGAAATGAGTCTAGAAAGCACCCTCTCTCGAGTAAGAAATCCAGCCTGGACCAGATTGCCTGTTTCTGATTGGGTATCCTGTACTTGTGTGACAGTATAATACCGGAGAGGCGCAAACCCTCACATCGAGTCAAATAAAGTAACATGACACCATGTCCCTCGTGCGACATATTATACCTGGTATAGTTATTTTTATTTGCTGCATGGTCCAGGCTTGGTACACGGCATGGTCGTCATGTGCTTAACGGGCATATCTACTGGCACGTTTTTCCTCGTACTTCAGCTTCTAGTCTTATCGTTTTCTGGCTTAGACAAGGCATTCCATGATGTAATATGTGGGTGTCGAGCACTGTTCGCGATATCTTCGAGTGTGACGTACAGGACATGTACAGAGGCAGGTGGGAAGGTATGGTGTCAATGACACCAGGCGCGGTCAGCGGTTCTTTTCCATGATGAAGTCTCATTGCAAGGGTATACACAGGTGTGGAATATACCTGGGGTCTATCGATTCAGCTGCCTGCCGACCCCACGTCTCTCTTTGGGGCCTTCTGGTCCACCTCCGAGCGAGCTCCTAGCTCCTTTATACCATTCACTACTGCTGCAGTGGCTTTCACTACGCAGCTGAGGCCTATAGGTCGCAGAGCCGCCGAGTGGTGTTGTCGTACTCTGGAAGGCCTTGTATCAAGCAGGGGGGGGGGGGGGGTCCTTTTTTGCCCTTGGGGTTCAATTTACAAGGCGGGGGGGGGGGGGGCTTTTTACCGTCCCCTGTGTGCAGCTCTTGTATAGGTATTGCTCAGGCGTAGAAGGAGGTGACGGTTTCAGGTACCCCCCCCCCTCTGTCGAGAGAGTCGAAATTGAATAATTCGACGTGGTATGTCAAAAATATATTTACCACCCTTGATTCACCTGCCCTAATATCATTAGCTGTTGTTGCTACGCGTGGAATACGTATAATGCACAAATGAGCAAGTTCTTCGATTTAGCATTTACGCCGGTTTGCAGTGGGGTGACAGAACGGACTACAATACTTATGTTTAATTTAACGTTGCAGATGTGGTTTGGCGGTCGCCAGTCTATTGTTTCTTTTGCGGCGCAGGCTAGCGAGCTATCGCTCGCAGGGTATTTCTCGGGGGGTAGGGATCCCTGATTCCCTATGGACCGGACACCGACGGCGATTGTGCCAATGAATTTTCGAGCGTGCCTTGCAGTTTATATATCGAACACTCGCTTCTTCTTCTGGTTGGCGCATCGACCTGGTTGAAAAGTTGGGATTGCAACCGTCATGATTGGTTTCGAGGCGCCACCGCCTGCGTACGCCGTGCTATGCTCTGGAGGCATAGAAGCGGCTGTTATCCCGGTGGTCTCCCGTCGTGGCTGACGTGCTGTCGGCTCGGTCGTGGTCATCGATGCCAACAAGAACTGCACCGGTTTGTACCGGGGCGTTCACCCATCGTGGACATGCAGGTCCAATTCGGGCCAACCCACAAAGTTATTACATATTCTACCAAAAACATGGTCTTGCGGCCGTTTGGAATTTTTCGTTCAATCTAAAATGTGTCTGGCCCAAACCCCTAATATGTGGGGATGGTGCGTGTTCATACACACAGAAATCGAGCTTGATTCTCCTCTTTTCCAAAAAGTAGAAAACGTTCTATGTTTGTTACTATAATCCCTTAGACCAACTGCCGGCGGCAAAAACTAAACTGTTCTCGACTTGTGTTCTGCTGTTGGCGCGGAACGTCGGCTAGGGCCTGGCTTCCCAGGGCCGTTACATATAGCATATTGTTGGTCTTTGCTTGTCCAAAAACGGTGAACTCGGTGGCCGCGGCCCAGCCGCTAGCATGAGTTCGACATTTTTCTACTCAACGGTTGTTGCCGACGAAGACGAATGGCCATCGTCGCAGCCAGTGTATGTATTATTCGGCTGCTCCTTTGTTATTCTGCTGCTCCCGCAGTTCGTGCTACTGCTGTCGTTGTGCTGATACTGCTGCTGCTGGTTCTGCTAATATGGCTGCTGTCCTGTTGCTCTACGTGATGCTGCATGCGCTTCACGGCTGCTATTACTGTGCCATATCCGGTACGGCAGATGTGCAATATACTTGGTACAAGGCTCTTTACTTCAGCAGTTCTATGCCCTGCCCAGAAACCGATTTTGATTGAAAGCATATGTCTACCCGATCAACAACCCCAGTGGTCTGGGCTTACAACCGAATATTATGCAGAAAAGGAATCGAATTCCCACGAGTTTGGTTTAAGGAGCCCCCCGTCGCTCAGAAAACGTTTCATCCAATGCGTGCTACCTCCTCTATGGTAGCACGCGACCTATCTTTCCTAGGCGAGTGCCGTAGATCGTACCTACAGGCCGTTGTGTACGTGTCGTGCATGAGGTGGGTGGCGGGTATACTGGAGGCATGGGATGCAGGACGGGATATGTTCGCAATTCATACGATCTCACCAACCTAAGAGAGATAACGTACAGTAGTTGCCAGAGCTTGGCTCAGTTCTTGGAGGTTCTTGGATGTTTCGCAGACTCTTCGCACTGTCATCGGAACCGACATAAGACATATGCATGATTTCTCGGCCAGTAATACCGTATACCCTGGTAACAAGGAAGAAAGCACACCTCGGTGATAACATTTCGACATATCAATATATTATCACCGGGTGTGCTGTTGTGGTGGGGGGGTGTGCTATCTAACGCATCCCCAGTGATAAACACCATGCACGAGAGACCTGCTAGGGGAGTCTTGTAACGAGTGGGTGTGACAACGAGGGGGTGTGCTGACGGCACGATTGGTTGATAAGGAGAGTTAACAGACCCCGGCCAGATTCAGGGGGTGTGGTAATGAGAGGGTGTGATGACGGCATATGCTTGGGACACAACGGACGTAGGAGACGTGATAACGTTAGTGCCAGTACCGGCAAGCGCACTGGTCCCAGAGAAATACGATATTGTCGTCGCCCGAGGCGCGGCAGCAGCAGCTACAGGAGGAGTCGAAGCCGCAGACTCGTTCGGCCCACTGTGAGGGGGCGCGTTAGTTGCTTTCACGCTGGGGTCCATACCTGTGCGGGTTGATTGTGAATGGTAACCCTATAGCCATCCACCAGGTGGTGTGATAATTGTGGACTTTGACACTGTTTGTAGTCGTGCATACGAAACCGGTGCGTTATCTAACGTACCCCCGGTGATAAAGTGACGGTAAACAACAAATTAAAATGTATCACCGGGTGTGCTTATGTGAGGGGGGTGTGCTTTCTTCCGTATTATACGGTATATGCCCCTGGGTTTGTGCCCGGGAGCACACTGATCAGGCCATTAGAAATCAAGCAAACATTACCAATATACTCCGCGGTTTGTCGCAAGACATCAGCCGTGGGATACACATCTGACAAGAACAATACCTGACATGCAGAGGACTACTGGTTACAGCTAGTTCCTGTAGGTGTGACTACATCATAGCAAAAGTAAACAGATTTTCCATGTCTAATATGAAAGGCGAACGGTGGAACTCGCGGAGCGTGTGCAGTATATCAAAATGATGAAGGTAGATATGCCCCCTCCAGCGCATTGGCATGTGTGACCATCTAACGAAATGGGCGAAATTATTTACCTCAAGATCACGACTGATAATGCTTCCACGACAAATTATTCATGAGCAATGAAGGGAAGATACGAGATCAAGGCAAGTCCCTCATCACGCCATATACGTTTTGATTACCGTACGCCTCGATGTCAGATCGCAAGGCCCCTTTGTTTCACCCGGCTCGTGTCGCGTTCAGCACCTCATTCCCAGCCATTGGAAAAGCGACCCCTTGGCAGATCGCGAGTGAAACGTAAAACAAAGACCTCCTTCAGTTGAGTATACAACGTAACTATACCCCGATACAGCTGGTGCACCAGAACGGCGTTTGGCGCTGCAACTCTTTGTTCTGATTTTGTATGTTACATACCAGGTATCTGGTATGTTTCATGCGTATGCAAACGGTTGTGCCGTCGAATCGGTCACGCCGGGGTTTGCAACTCCCGGGGTTGACCCTTGCGGGATGCCGCGTACAATAGAGTAATACCTTGGTTTCCGACAAGGCAAAAGCGTTTCCTCCGACTCGGGTTCGCGACATCGAACTGTTTCGAAGAAGTTAATCTCGATCAAGATGTGTTACACGCTCTTTTTGCTCGTGGTGTGTGGACTTATCGAGATATACCCGTAACGGTGATGAGGATGATGTATCGGTGCGGTGGTAGGTGTCTGCTGTTTGGGTCTGCTACTGCCTTTTCGTTGAGACTTTTAAGCATGTTTCCAATAATACCAGGATACGAACCGATAAAGAACTTCGCACAACGGATGGCAAGGGCTTTCTACAGTAGTCATACTAGCGAATTCCTGTGGCAGAGTGTTTGTCTGCCCGTCGCGCACCGACTATGTGGCCGTTTTCAGTATTTCTGGCGGGAAATAACAATGCTACTTGTTGTACATAGCTCGTCCTGATCCTATGTCGATCACGAGGTATCGGTTACGAAACTTCGCTAATAATGCAGTGTTACGGTACGTATCTTGTTCGGCAGGACGGGAGCTCGCTAAGTGACAAAGTGATGGCCGCAGCTGCGACCTTGGATGATTCCGTCATCATGGGAGGACATGCAGCGAACAACACTAAATTCATGGCTGCCAAAATAGATACCCATGGAGATATTGTGTGGTACTGGGAGGTGAGTCGTGTTGACTTGTTGTTACTGTGTAGCATGCGACGGCTAGCTTTAAAAGACGCACACCGGTATACCTCGGACCTCGCAAGCCTTGTTAAAGCAGGTTCGTAGCTAAATAGCTGTGGGTGTACTTACGAGTCGTTGACACACGCACAGGTTACATTGAAATGCTCCCTTTAGGGAAAGGCTTCTGGACACTCCCATGACAAGGCCAGCATCAGACTGTACCTAGGTACACGTAAGGTGTTCTTGGAGCAGATATGCCTCTCTACTCAGCTTGGGCATCATCTGATGTTGCATCATCTGCTGTATGCATCTGGGCTCAATTACACCTTTAGTATGTACTTGTTTGAACAGAGGCAACAACGCAGTGATTACTTGATCTTTGGTGGTTATGCTATTATCTTCTACGGAAATACACGTTTGTTTCGGAGAATGATTTGTCACAACATAGTTGTTCTATCTTTTTTGGTGCAAGCTCTACAGTAGCTTCCTGGCTACGTATGCCCACAAACCTCTTCCCCTGGTCCTCACGGGATGACGGGGACAACTAATAAAATCCATCTTCAATTATACTTGCAGATAAACTTATAATATACCAGGTATACGTCAAGCCTGAGTCGAGCTCGTAGATACCAAGGGGTCAGCTTGGAACCTACCGGCGAACAAAAGAGACTAGAGCATGCGGACTCTTTGAAGGGACGGTCGCGAGGCATCCTAGCGAGTGCAACAATGGCGAACCTATCCATGGCTCAAAATGCAACGTAGGCATACATACGTCCGATTATCGACCCACAAAGTAGACCCACGTTCGTGCTGGTGTACCAGGCACCACAGGCCGCGTGGTATTTTTGTCGTCTTCGGCACACACGGCACAACGCGCAGTTATGATACTATTTATAGCACTTTCCACCATAACCTATACTGTAACACCCTGTTGAATGTGAGATCGCCACACGCAGGAATGCCGTGAATGCTCACAATCGTCCAGCGACGCTCACGGGAGATATGCCTCGATGCGTAGGTGTTTATCGAATTCCATATAGGCCTATCCGAGAATACTGCGCAGCGAATGTTTTTTGGCAGAACAGCGTGCATACATGTGCGGGTGCTGTTCCATTTTTATCGGCGTTTTAATATCGTTCACCTGTGCATTGTTCCGCCAGAATGGGACGGGAGACGTGGACGTTGGGGAGGTAGTTGCTCTATTTGACCATGGCGCAGTGATCTTAGCCGGGTCGACAACAGGAGATTGGAACGGGACCAACCTCGGTGGGTCGGATTTCGCTGCGACTAAACTTAGCGCGGACGGAAATGTTCTGTGGAAATATCAGGTGCGAGAGTGTTGCCGCATAGCACACTGCGTAGGTTTAGCATTTCTCGCCACCAAGATGTCTTGTAATGCACAGGGAAAACCGACTTCTGTGGTATTCTTGTACGCTTTCAACGATCATTTAAAGTAAGTATTGGATTAGTTGAGGCCTCCTGCCCCGAAGCAGGGGGGGCTCGCCCGGGATAAATCACCCCCGTGCTGAATAAATACTGAGCGCGGTGGTGATCCCGGCCGTTAAATACTACAAACGCAGAAACTACTGTCAATTATCTGTCAGCTGGGAGGGTGGGATGGTCAAGAATTGTTTATCAAAAGCCTCGATGGTTTGGCTTTTGGTACTCGTGGAAGAGAGTGGTCTCGTGTGCTACATCATGACCCAGTAGTTTTGGTTTCCACTATTAATAGTGGAACCACACACCTACGATCACGTGGTTCCATTTGGTTGACTCCCGATTTTACTGTGGTATTCTTGTACGCTTTCAACGATCATTTAAAGTAAGTACTGGATTAATTGAGGCCTCCTGCCCCAGCCAGAGGTCCTACACATACTTTCTTGGGCTCTTGAACTATCCGTTGACCACTTGGCTGGGGTTGGATAACTATTTCCTGTCCACTTTATCACCCCAACTTAGAGTGCAACACCTCTACTGCGGAGTGTACGCGGAAAAGCCTCATGAAAGGCTGCGTAGTGGTTAATCGATGCTTTTCAGTCAGCGGTTACTCCGTGGTATGGTCGGTTAAAGCTTCTACAGTAGCTACCTGTGCTGGATTGTTGTAGTACCATTGTAGAGGGCTTGGAGTACTCTGGATTAAAGGACTGCCGTGATCTATATCTCGAGGGAAAGCACCATTGGTCGACAAGGCAACGAAAAATGTTGCCATCTCAGGCCGCTGGACACCATTTGAGCAGGAGTCGATTATATAAATATGTCAACACAAGAACAGCTATCTATATATATGTGTAATACATGTACTCGTTAGGTAGGTTGTTCGTGGTATGGGGGGGTATAATTAATTAATTTTGTGAATGAGGGAGAAGAATATCGTGGGCCTCCAAGGTATGAAATTACTCTAATTTCCAACGTGGTGTTCGGTAACGATATTTTCGTCGGACTCAGACAGGGCGGTACTGCCGTTTGGCGGAAACTATTTGGCCGTGGGCGGTATTTCGTTTTTTTGGCGGTACCGACTTTGACGGAGACGGTAATACCAAAATATGACGGTAATACTTCGGCGGTAATGAACATGACGGTAATTCGTTAACGGTAGACGGTATGTCGTTTTTCGATGGTAACGCCCTTGCCGGTAGACGGTAATACCAAAATATGACGGTCCCGTTTCGGCGGTAATGAAACATGACGGTAATCGTTTTGCGGCAGACGGTACTTCTTGGTATGGCGGTAGCGCCCTTGTGGTAGATGGTAACACCAAATATGTCGGTATTGGCGGTGCCTCACAAACGGGAAGGCTGCCTATGGACGTAGCTTATTATATTATCATCACATTGAACCTGAGCAGTCTCAACCACCACCAAAGGAAAATCAATATATAATCAAGAAATCGCTTGGGGTATAGCCCCAGTCTCGCCTAAATCCCCCTTCCGATTTCCTACCTAAACTATCACCAGTTCTCCCCGCCTCGCCTACTAGAGCTGCTCGCCTTCACGACGCCAACAACGGATGATTGCGACTGGTCTAAGGGTTTTAGGTATCTCTCTTTGATAGTGTCAAGTCGTGATATCTAGGCAAGCTCTTTTTGTTCTCGCTGATCGTGGTTTCCGTCGTGTGTGGTGGTTGCAACCCCACCGGATCACTCTCACCATCCACCGGCTCCGAACTTGGGGCTGACGAATCAGCAAACCCAGCCTCTACACTTAGTAGTAGCCGACTCAGCCACAACACTGCTAGCAATGTATACACCGCTCATCATTCTTCTCGACCACGCTGAGCGTGATGTGGGCAGGTGTGTGTGGGCAGGGTGGCTTGCCCACACGTCCACGCACCTGCCCACATCCATAGGTTCTCCGAAAATGGAACGACGATGGAATCAGCTGAACACAGGACAGCTTTCAAAACATTCACCATATAAAAAAAACAAAAATAAAGAATATGCGGCAAGTTTGCGCGATATCCAGTACAGGCGGTGGCTGTTAGATGGTATCCAGTTAAGGCGATACTTCCTTGGCAGTTTCCAGTTTTGGCGGTACTTTCTTGGCGGTATGCAGTGTTGGCGGTACTTTCCCGGCGGTATTGAGAGGTGGCGGTGCTTTCTTCTTTCTTGGCGGTGTCTAGAGTTGGCGGTAATGTTTAGACGGAAGACGGTAACACGAAATATACCGGTAATGTTTCGGCGGTAATGAAACATGACGGCAATTTGTTGGCGGTAAACTGTATTTCGTTGTTTGACGGTATGCCCTTGGCGGTAGACGGTAACACCAACAAAATTTGACGGTAAACCTCTAAAATACCGGGACCGTCCACAAGGGCGGTAAAACAACGACGGGAAATTTACCGAACACCACCCTGAACAAATACCGGGATCTACTGTACGGTCTCGGACGACCGAGTAACCCAAATGGTGTACTCGTACTGATTCCATGAGCAGTCCTCTCATGGTTTGTGTCATGTCCACCTCTTGGACTCATACCGATCACCTTGTTGTGGAATATGACCACGGCTTGATCTGCTCTCACGCTTGTAAGCGTTTCGTTTCGAATAGTACCTGACCTCCTCAGGGGTATATTCTCTCTCACCAATCATAGAATATTTCAACCTCTCAATTCTTCCGTCTCAGCAAAACACAACTTGTTTGTCGTTCTGTTCCAGAAATGTCCGCACAAGCCTCGCCTTTTGTTGATTTATCTTTCGAAGTGGGTTGTTGTTATTCTTTTTATCTGAGATATGGGAGGGGATTGCAGTTGGTTCAGCATGCCACCGTCGTTACTGATGGTACCATAGGTGCATACCGACACGGCTTCTACTCCGTGTCGGGCATTCGACTTCTTGGACTTCGCTCGAAAAGTTTCGACGAATACGTAGTTGTGGAAACATAAGGCTGAGGTGCAACGCCAAGAGCTGGCAGAACTCTACACCATCCCACGCAGAAGCCAAGCTACGGCTTCAGATTACTGTACTTGCCGGGCATACTGCTGTGTGGCATATATGACACGCATCAAGCTACGATTCGCACAACACCGCTACTTCATCTTGTTGTGCGCGTGCAAAACGAATATATATTATGGTAACACGCTGCGCAGCTCCTATCGTAAGTAGATAGAGATGATAAAAAAATAATAAACATAAATAGAGACTTGTGCAGGAGTTTTGATCGCGGGTGCCTGCACCTACCAAAACGTCATCATGATCTTACCTCTACCTCGAGGCTACGACTGCGGGTGCTGTTTACAGCAGTTCAACCCGCGCCGTATTAAAACAAACTCATGGGATTTAACTCGTTGCGAGTATATGCAAGGTTTGTAGAAAACAATTGGACCATCTTTCATCCATTCAGACATGGATGAATAAATTGATGGTTTGTTTGTTTAGTTTCTGTTGTGAGGGTCAAATACCAGCGCTCTTCATAGGCCCTTAGGTCTAACTTCGATAAGTGCTTCTGAGACAACATGCGGCCCATATAGTTGAGTATAAACCGACCAACCGATGTAACTCACAGCTGACAAACTTGCAACAAGTTTACGCGGGTGCTCACAGTATTTATGTGGTACTACGAGTACTACAGTAGTAATATTGCAGAACTGGTGTCCGTATACTACATAATAACTGGAAATAATACGAAAAATTAATATGGAGGCGAGGCTCAAAATGCTTTCTTTGTGGTCCCACAACAGCTGCGTTTATCACTTTGCAGGGCTCTGCTCAATGTGTGTGTTGTTTTCACATTAAACCCGTTCTTTCTACTCAACCACATCAGTACACCCAGTGTCTGTCCTGATTCCTAATCCTAGACAGATACAAATTATGTGGTCACAGACTGTGAGACAGAGAAAAACCAAAACAAACTAAACGCAAAAAAATGGGTTAAAGTAAGTGAGATGCTAACCTACCGGGTACGAGAACGAAACAACACGAGCCGGACCAAAAAATAAGAGCAGAATACAACTGACGCTGGGAGACAGAAGCGCCCCTAGAAGAAGAAGCACACGTGCCCAAGAGGAGCGGGCAACTGCGACACGGGCCAGGCAACACGAAGAAGAGGAAGACACCGGCATATGGCGGTGACAAAGGCAGAAACAAGGCAAAAAGCAAGAAAGAAGACACTAGAAGAGAGGAAAATAGGAAAATCGTTCTCAAGGCGATGATAATAACGGATTCCCGTCTCTGTTACAAGACCGATACGGGGACCATGTCCCGCTTTCTGCCATCTCCTTCCTGCTTCTCAAAAAGAACGGTGTCAAGAGCCGGTACTACCCCCCCAGTGAACAACTCAACAAGAAACAAACGAACATAACAAAAAAAATAATAGAATTCAAGGCCTACTCGAGCCGATACCTTGCCGCACGATCTACCATTTCGTTTCTGTATTCGTCGACAGCTGTATCAGTACAACCGCCCCTGCCCCCCTCCCCCCGTCTCCTTGTCGCCTCTCTAGGCGTCCTCAGCTGCATGCCGTAGCCGGCTCCTCTCCACTTCGGCCCTGCGCCACCTCGCCATGAAATGGTCCGCCGCCTCACCGACCCCCCGATACCACACCCCACTCTTGTTAGTTTCCTTCTGCGATAGCAACGTCTCTGCTCCGAACACTAAAGGGGAGCTTTCTGTGGAGCCCTCTGTCGCTCGAAAAGCCCTGAGGTTATCTGCTATACATTGGGCCCAGTTATTTTCTGGGCGGCCAGGTCCCGGGTTCGTCCCACCGACGATCGTCCCAAACACCACCCGCCGAGTCAGCCGCTCATTGGTCGTGCGCTGTAAGGCCCCCGCAAAGAGGAGGCGTCGTTTGCGGATGGTTGTTTCAACGCTCTCGCATTGTGTTGTCTTGAGAGCCTTGGCGTACGACATGAGATGGTCGGTGCATTGTCGGCGCTGGAAGCCAATGATCCGTAGGAGGAAGTTGTGGTTGTCGTTCGGAGCTCAGCGAAGTGTTCCTTGCCAAGGGTCGGCGTCACACACCTGTACAGCAGTGTCTCCATCACCTCGGCCTGTGGAATGCGCATCTTTAGAGTAAACGGGGCATTCTCCATATCGTACAGCTCCCGCTTGAACTGATTGTAGCATGCCCATTACGAGTGGGATTTGTCGTTGGATCTCTGGCACAACGTCCGCGCTTGCGACAAGACCATCACGGTACAAAAACTTATCGTCGGTTTGTACCTCTGGCCCGCTGCTGCGATGAGGAGCGGGGAGGTCTGGAGTGCCAGTTTTGGTGTCCGCAGCAGCATAGTCTCCGTTTTATTTTCGGATACGATGAGACCAGCTGCTTCGAAAACGGTCTCAATAACGGTCATCATCTTCGCAAGCCCTTTTGCCGATTTAGACACAATACCTGCATCGTCGGCGTACAGCATACCCCATATTGCTCTTCGTACACGTGCTAGTGGGTCCTCCCTCACTTCGTCCCCCCCGAGGTCCTGCTCGAGGTGAACCAGGTCCCTGAAGATGACTGGATCCTCACTGAAGCGTATCAGCACGGCGTGTATCATAGCAGCGACGAAGACTTTGAACAGAAGCGGTGACATCACACATCCTTGCCGCAGCCCCTGAGTTACACCGAACCACTCAGAGTGCTCCCCGTCATCAGTACGCACGCGGGCTCGCATGCCTTCGTGGAATTGGCGGACAACGGTCAACATCTTCTCTGGTATGGCGAAGCGTGCGAGCACCACCCACAACAACTCTCGGTCGACGGAGGCATTCGCCTTCTGCAGGTCAATGAAGCACTTGTACAGGGGGGTCATTTTGGCTCGTCCGAGTTCTTGCAGTCGACGCACGACGAATAGCATTTCGACCGTTGATTGTGCTGGGCGAAAGCCGCACTGCTCCTCGGGGAGTATCCCTTCGGCCTTGCAGTAATTGCTGAGACTTGACGCGACCATTTTCAGCAGCACTTAGCCTGAACGGCCAACAAGGGAACTCCCTCGGTAATGGTTGCAATCGGATCGATCCTTCTTTTTATGAAGGGATTTAATGGTCGCTTGTTTCCATTGCTGGGGACGTCACCCGTTCTCCACACATTGACAAGCAAGTTGTGTAAGTACCGGATGAATTCGGGGTGATCCAATTCCAGTAACTCGGCCGGAAGGGGGTCTGGTCCCACCGCTTTCCAGTTTGGCATACCCCGGACTACCGCGGTCATGTCATCCATGGTCGGTTCGTCTCCAAGAGATGGTGCCAACGGTCGTTGTGGAAATAGGGCGCTGATGGTTGTGTCAAGGTTAGGCGATTTCGCGGTGAGGAGAGTGCCGAAAAACCCGCCCATCGTTCAAGAATGCGCACCTTGTCCCTTTGTAGCGTGCCATCTTCATCCATGATTTAACTGCTCGCTTCTCGCTTTTCAACCATCAAACCCCACCGTATCCTTCAGGAACTTGTAGAAACCCCGTTGGTCGTTGGCAGCCGTGTTTCAGCAAGATACTCTTCGAAGTAGGCATGTAATCCTGCGTCAATCACCCCTCGCAGATTCGCGCACGCCGTCCTCAGCGTCTTTCACGCAGTTGTGTCCCTCTTAATACGCATGGATCGTCGGGCATCATCTCTCGCATCCCATGCTATTTTGAAGGCGGTCGCGGTTTGAGCGTTCTCGCACAACCCGATTTTGTGTGTGCGACGTGGCGGGGGTGGTACTTCTTTCGCTACCGCATCAAGAATTATGCCGGCAATGGATTCGGCCATTTCAGAGATACAGTTCGGTTGCAGGGTTAGGAATGGAATCTTGGAGAGGGTCCGCGTCATTACTCGCCGCCTGCAATCTCCGTCAGATCTAAAGTTCTGTCGATCGAAAGGCCGGGTTTCGTTTTTCGTTCGCACTTGTCGGTTCACTGCAAAACAACCGCTGAGGCGGACCATCGCGTATACGATATTATTATGGTCTGAATCCGCCCTGGCGGGGGTCGGAGGTTAGAGGTGGACCTTCACATCACGCACGCGAGATCGGTGAGCTTGGTGAGTGAGAATATAGTCAATGCGCTTTTGGTCATTGAGGCTGCTGATGCCGTTGAACATATAGGATATTCCACCCTTGTGTGTGCTAAAGAATGTGTTCGCGAGAGCGAGCTTGTTGTCTGAAGCGAAGGCCAGCAGGCGTTTGCCGTTACTGTTGAGCTCATCACGCCCGTATGCTCCAAGCACCCTACCGTCACCACACGCTTTCATTCTCTCTTCAGTCCGCGCGTTTGCATCTATCAGTACGAACAGAAATTCTTTCGTTGGAATCTGTTCGACCATGCGTCCCAACTTCTTCCAAACTTCCTATTTCAGCTGGGTGTTGAGGCTGGCGTCTGTTGGGGCATAGGCAATGACTAGGTTAACTAAAACGCTCTCACCAGTCAACTCGAAGCGCATAGACATGAGGCGTTCGTCAATCAACTAGTGAGTATAAACAGACTTACGGCATATCGTTTCCTTCACTGCCAAACCAACCCCAGACTCATCCCACGGTAGGGGCGCAGCAGAAGTTCCTGAGCTCCTCACATGAGGAGCTCAATATTTCACCCGAAACATGCCTTCGGAAACATTCGCTCGAGCAGCCCGACCCGACCCTTCCAATGCGGATACTATAATACCAGTAAAATAATAATAGTATCCGGTGGTTACTTACTCACGTGAGGAGCACAACCGGTCAGGAAATATTGAGCCTAAAAGTGGTACCCCTAGCGTGGGATTGCTCCCCATATAATCCTTGCCTGCCTTCCGTGTCTTCTTGCCCAGAGCAGAAAACCCGGTATCCTGCTGCAGGGAAGTCAGTTTTTCCAGGTCTCCTTGTTTCCTGCAGACCGACGAAGTCACAGCCAAGCTGTCGGGCCTTCGCCAAAGCACACTCGGTACGCCCATACCCGTGTCTCCCTTTTACAGCCAGGGTTCGCACAGTGTAGGTAGCTACCAGTACACGTGCCTCCTTCTGTCTCGCTCGGCCCATGCGTGCTCTAACCGACGCGCGGTCCGACCCCTCCGTCTTTTTGTTTTGTCTTTTTCTCTGTGTTTTTCCTTTTATCATGATGTAGGCTCTCTGTTTTTTAGCCCGGTGCATGCCTTCGTTTCCAATGGCTGGTTTCAGCCGTCCCAGCCCATCCCAACTCCGACGCCCGCGTCCTCCCTACCGGGGTGTTTGCTTACCCCCGCGATGCCCAGCCTCTCCTCTCCCCAAGCTGCACGCATTACGCTCTCCGCTGTGGCGATGTTCCCCCTCTGCGTTTGGAATTAACTCCTCGGCATCGGGGTTGAAGCGAAAAATCATCGCCACCGCCCCGCGCAGTCAGTGTCGTCTACCAGACCGCACGGGATTCCTCTCTACCGTGGCTCGTGCTCGTGTGGCCACCCGTGGACCGTCGTAGGTCCAGACGGACTCCGGCCCAACCCGAGATCGGGGCAGGCCAAAAGGGGGAGGATGCAATTGATGTGAATATTTACGGCAGTTTCATGCTTTCCTGGTCTCTAATTAGTTCCTGCGTACCCTGAGGGGCTGGTTCTAGCGTCCGTGTAGATGTAAACGCCATCACTCCATCAAGAGCACCAACAAAGTATAGCGGACGGCAATGTTTAGGCTGTCCCATCGGAGGACTTTCCATCACTATCGAAACACAGTATCTATTACTTGCTTATAGATTGCTTTGATGCCCGCCTGACCACGGGGGAATAGATTTTGCGTCTTGATGCTCAATTTTCCAAATCAATGTATTGTCATCCCTTCAGTGATTATGGCCTCGCTACCTCGTTGAGCTCGTGGGACGAGTTCTCCATCGTCGTGCGTATTAATAATATACCGTCGTGTTGTTTGGTCAGATCGACGAGCACGGCCCAGGTACTGTAGTATAGTTATACGACGAGTACGTACCCTCCCGGGGCAGCACAACACACCGCACGCGATGCAATGGCAACCGACACTTGCACTTGGCACATCTGGTAGTTCGGGCCATAAGTACACGCGCGGACTGTGATACTGTTGTAGGTGGTGGCCACTACTGTACCCACTGCCAGTATCGATCAGAACCTCGCACACATGTAGCAACACAACACTCGTACCCCCACCGCAAGGTAGAATCCGTGAGAGCTTGGCCGTCGACACCGGTACCTGGCACTCACGTAGCTGGCACTCTCGTAGCATGTGACTATACCCCACAGTGCGCGACGGTGCTTGCACACCTTCGGGATAGATCATAGAGCTGATGCAACGAGTCCGCCGAGCTCACCGAGCCCCCATTAACGCCCTGACGACACATATGTATAATCCACAAGAGACGCCAAGTACAAGGTGCAGGCAAGTACCCCTCTATACGTTGGAATCGCATGGATAACGACGAGTTCAGGTAGCGTACGAGCATCCTTTAGTGTTTTTTTTCCCACCCCGCCGAAATATACGTTATAATTGGATATAGTGAAACACAAATTTGTTTAATCAAGTAATACGTCTTTTTGCCAACTAACTCACACCGAGATATCTGTATTCGTATACGATACGTAGCGTTACTTTGGGACCTCAACGGTGTGGAGTATTTAGTCGTACCTTCTGGTACAACTCGAGCGATTCAAGTCAGACTGGAACATGTACGGGATGAATGATGGACTCCTACTCTTGATACGTATACTACACACTATGAGTGCTGCTGCGACTAATATCCGCACAGGGGTGATCACAATTATTCTAGGGGCAGCAGTGTGGAGTAACCTCCTACGTTTCCGAACACCTAGACCATGTAGGTGGTGGTTTTGCTAGCACCGTTAGGCCGACGAAGTGGCTGACCAAATACATGTGTTCCATGCCACTGCGGGGTGTTATCGGAGTATGAATTTCGTTGTAGAGTGTGAGTATTTGCGTGTCCCATCCACTTTATTCTGCAGCGCTGTACAACAAAAGCAAATGCATTCCCAACGTTAGTGGCAGTCTAGTACAAGTATGTATCGACAACAACCATACCCAATGCAAGCATTAACTCCCCATTATATGAACCGTCTTAAATTCGGAAACTCCTAGGCGGTCGGGATAACGGTTGCTACTGTGTGTAGGGTATCGACGAAACGAAACAATCAACTGCCGAGCAACCCCATGGTAGGGGTAGTACTTTAGTTTCTGAGATCCTAACATGACGATATCACTATCTCACAAAGAACAACAGGACTTTTAACACTCTAGTTGGCGCAACCTGACAAACACTTCTATGCGCTGGATATAAGCCAAGGCTGTCAGTAATTTTGTTATACTAAGCGGGGGTTGCTCACGCGTCGAGCTTAACCGGCTGTGACATACTTTGTACAAAATCGTAACCCCTACCGTGGGATTGCTCTGCCCTTGAGAAGCAGCCAGCCCCCCCAATCTAATATATAACACTAACGTCGCCACCACCGACGGAGTCGAACGCATCACGTAACAGCCGATTGTCGAAATTGAGAATTGCCTTTCTGATGAGAAAGATAATCGAAAATATGGGGTGTTGTATTCCAAGAGACGTGCTTCCCTAAGTCAATATTCACACTGTAATGAACTATATAATTCTGTGACAGCCGTGGATTGCAACACTAAATCAAAATCGGTGTCGGCAGCGTCAAGATATTGACGATCCAAGACAATCGGCATTTATGTCCGAGGTACCTCGCTCCAAAATAACATTTCCGTATGTATGTCCTCGGTTATACGAGTATGTCAAGACTGATTTCGATTTGTGTTTGTGACTCGATACCTACCATATTTGAACATATATTATTGGACACATTTGACTGAGCGAAAAACAACTCTTTCAAAAACACGCTCTACTAAAATTGATGATGACCCTCATCGGAAAAACAATTCTCAATCGAGAAAATCGGCTGGTATGCCTTAGACGTTCCTGTCTTAATGTACTGGTCTACGCATTAGCATTACTTGTATTCCATTCTTAACGATATCGATGTCTATAATTACACCGGGTATCAAACACGTCCTTTAACTCTGCGGGATATTCTTCGTATTATACCATTTGTTTTCTGGAGTCGTAAGCTGGTAATATTTGGCCCACACTGTTTTACCTCCAGTTTCAGTAGGCACCTATATGTCTGTTGAGTCGGAATTTCAAGAGTTTCGCGTTCCGAAAACATCCAAACTGGCGACCGATGATAGAATCTGCACCTACGTACCAGGTGTAAGCGTTGTGCTAGTGTTGTCAACGCCATTTACTCTCGTAAACGTACATGAACAAAGTGGACCCGGGTAATCTATCTACTTCTCTCCTTGACGACTCATGGTATAGGCATGTGGGCCAGCAAGTGACACGTTCGACAGCGGCGTAAACAAACAGACCCCCTCGACTAAGAGGGTGGTAACCGCCTCAGTAGCGAGATATTATTGCAGCCAAGTTTGTTACTTGGAAGTCTCAGTTTATTCTCCTGATAATTTGGTAGAAGAGAATGCCTAAAGCGTACATCCTACGAAAAAGTGATGAACATAATGATATGTCAAATAGACTATAAGGAACCACACACAGGCGTGCTAGTTAAAGTAGGTGCGTAATCTGGGCCTCGCGAGGGGGGCGCATAATCCCTAGTAACCACCTTAAACCCAGAACTCAAGAACCTATATCTTGGGGGGTAGCGCGAGGCTACGTATGTGTTGGTTTGTTTTGAAATGATTCCGCGGCGACAGCGTTTCTTATGTCGTGTGTACGTTGAGCGCTGAGTTTTCTTACCAAGTTACTTCCTCTCGGGATGGCCTGGTTGAGCTGCAAATCATGAACTGAAGCCCTAATTTTTCGTGAATGGCCCAGGCAGCTATCTTACGAACGAAGTATCACTGTTAAAGTGCCAACTAGAACCTGGATGCTGCGAGTATCGGGAGTATGAGCAGTAACAGCTGCACGCACGGTCGGTATCCTCAGTATCGGACTACGAAATACTTCGAACACAGGCCTACCGAGAATAAGAGTGCAGTGCTATCACGCTGTTTATATTTTGACCGGTTGAGCACATACCCGACACCCAGATATACTTGGTATGATACTTTCTGCTCCCCAGCTCCTGTCTGGTGACGGGGCACTTTGCGCTCAACAACTACAAACAAAACCAACCATAACAGTAGTCCCCATAGTATTCGAATCTCGATTGTTTTTGTCCGTTATGTTTAGCTCAACTTCTATGGCATGCGAGGTTGAGTCGGGTAAAGCGCATGACATTCCTCAAAGTCCAATTATGGACGAGTTATGGCCCTCATCAACTGAGGAGCCACGGAAAAACCAAGTGGACGCCAACCGTAGCATGCATCTTGTATGTATGTTGGTGCTGTTGTTGATCTCGCAGTTACCCAAAGGTGGGAAATACTATAACCACACCGATCAGTTGGTTCGAAAGGAGATAGACGCCAAGCAAACACCTCGTAGACCATCTACAATATACCTGGTGTTCACGACGTCGGCAGCTGGTTCGTTTTGTTTGGACAGTCAAAGAACGCCGGGCCATCTACGAGCGTGAAAATGCCCATCGTGACAGACACAAGGCGCGTTTTCCTTCTTTGGTCGAAACCATACAGTACGCGACAGATGATAAGAATCTCCTATTTTGGCTGAGGCTCGCGTCTTATTTTCTTGCTGATTTCAGCACAAATGCTTAAATCCACATTCTTATCTGGCGAAAGAGTGCAACACGCCAAATTCTTAAAAGGCGTATGCTTATTTTGAAATGGCGTTCCAAATATGTTTTTTTCTGCAAAGGCGTGCCTACGACCATTTTTTCTTGAGCGGTTGTTATTAAGATATACCACGTATCATTTACATGCATGTTTTACTACATGGCACCCATCACTCATAATCCACAACACCACAGCAGTACTACTGTACTACTGCCGTTGTTTGCATCAAATATTTAGTATTCGTGTATAAACGCAGCTCTTCAGGGCAGCAGGAATCGAAGCTCATGTTGCCCACCTTCAACGACTCCCTTACTGTATGGTAGTACTTCGTACTGCTGTAGCCAAAACATAAACTCAACCCACACGGTCTACGTTACGCACGTTGGGCCTTAACGCTCTCCCCCTGCTACTGACTGACGGTATTTCCCTGCCTGCTTCTGAACCTTTGGGCTGACTGGTCTGCCCGACCTGTCCGACTGTACCCCCCGTCTGCTCTGCGTCGTTCAGCTCTAGCAAAACCCACGCACCCACCGCCGCGGTGTTTTCCGTGCTGTATGCAGCTAATGGTAGCTTCATGCTACGCACGCTTTGGTCGGCTTCAAGATGCACGCGGTAGTCGTACACATTTTTCGTCCGCTCCTGACTCTTGCGAGTGATCAGGCCACCAAACCACCCCATGCCCAGTCTCACTAACACTCCACGTTTCAGTAACGAATTATCTAGAGCAGCTGGTCTCGACTCCTGGAGACGAAACCCGTCTGGAATCGCCATCCCGATCGCCTCATCCTCCGGTGATATGTCGTCTTCGTCGTCCAGCAGGGTCTTCGGGTCTTTCCCATTGTCAAAGACACCTGAACAGCATAAGGTGGTAATGTAGCGGCGAAGGGAAACCACGCACGGGGTGGAATTTTGTGTTATACACTCCGTAAATAATAGTCCATTCAATGTTGGATACCTGGTAGTCATTGTGTCGATCGAGGGGTTAATGTGGATAAGGGAGGTTGGTTATTAATTTACCGGTATTAATTTTCGGCATTCGGGGAAACAACATATCACGGTTCGAATAGGCAAATATCGGGGTTTTTCCCGAAAAGGAGAACCATATGACAAGTCAGGACACACATTTTCAAGTCCCCGCGAAGTACATCAAATACCAATTCATACGTACAGCAAACCACTCGCAAGCTCTGTAAAGCACACGAGAATACAGTGGAAGCAAAAATACTTGAAGCAAAAAGCCGTTTACCGTCACCTTCCGAGCTGTCCTCGTCTTCATCCTCGCTGTCCTCCAATTTGAAGAGGTGGCCTAGAAGCCGTTGAAGGGGCAGCAACTTGCACGCAGTCGCTCTGTCGGAGTATCTGGGCGACCTTGCTATCGATGTCTCTGGCGTGCTCTTCTTCCGTCAAAGCACCTATACGCTTCACGCGCAAAGCCATGCGAAGTCCCTCCAAGCTAGAGACATCAACACGGCGGTGGTCGTTGATGACATGCCCCTTGAGTAGCAAGAAGTGTCGCTCAAGGATCCCTCCCTCAGCCTTCAACACGGCGAGCGCATTGAGGTCCTCCAAAGCGTCGTGGGACAGATTCATCGCCGCAAACCCTCACCACCGCGAATCGTCCGCCACAATGCAGTGCAGGTTGAGGTTCCGTTATAATATCCTCTACAGTTCTCTGAGGGGTCTGCAGTACTGTACAGTCCTCTGCGGTACAAGCGACAGCATGTACAAGCAGCAAGCACGCCGAGCTGATTCTGTCCGCATCGCTGGGGGGATAGATAATAAAATGGGGTTGCATTATTTGGTATTTGCATGTATGTATGAAGAGGGGACGGGATCTTTTTTTGGGCAAATATTTTCAAAACATTTGCAAAATTGCAAATAAAAATCTTGAAAAAAATGAAAAAATCAGGTCACTTGTGAGGTCGATTTTCAGAGAGAAGGCAGCTTGGTTGGGAGCCTGATCTCGCCTTGGGGGGTGTCTGGGCAGTTTCTTATTATTCTGGCCGTAAGTGCAATGTGGGAAATTCTTATCTGCCGACACGTTGCAATTCCCCAAGTTCTAATTATTATTTCCTCCTCGAGTTCAGCACAAATGCTTAGCTGTAAATTCTTAAATTTTGCAAAATCTCAGCCTGAAATTCTTAATTATCAAATTCTTAACATCTGTCGCGTACTGTATAAAACGCTGGACCAGCATCCCAAGGGAACAGCTGAAAACGATAGAAGTCGCTGTTTTGGTTTGGAACGTCGACGCAGTACACCCGAACGTGCAGTAAACCCGAAACTATCAGCACGGCGACTGCGGACAACTTGCGACTATTTGCCGTGCGCACGATTTATCGGCCGATGGTGTGACCAGCTGGCGTCGTTCGTCGCTGGGTCGACGCCACTTTCTCGGGTAATCACGTCCTTATAGGAAGAGCTTGTAGAACCTTAAAAAACACGAAGTGCCAAAACAATAAAACTGCATATAACCGAAGACAGTACGAGCTCTGCTATTAATAGTCAGAGGACGTGTTGCCCATAGTCGAACAGCGGTTTGACCAAATAGGGGGTCAATCGGGTGAGACAAGGCATACATAACCCGTGGAGATTGCTGCTTCTCGCACTTAGCATGTTGCTCGTCGGCGTCACACAATTTATACGATATATTATTATCCGATATATATCCAAGTGTAGGGTATGACTAAACGATCTCCTCAACAAATACTCAGCCTTGTCTATTGGTGGTTCGATTGGTCGTGTTGCTGACAGGGTGGAACCGAGTCAAATGATGCGTTCCATGCTGCAGCGGTTGGATACGATGGCTCGGTCATCCTGGCTGGAGAGTCAAGCGGAAACTGGAGCGGCCAGAACATCGGTGACGCAGATTTCGTTGCACTGAAACTCGACTCTGAGGGCAGGGAAATATGGAGGTGGCAGGTAAGGTGGTCAGTCTCTGTGTATCTTCTTACCGTCTATTATCGTGACCTCTAGACTACCAGTAATTCGTGGTAATTCGTGGTAGTGTGCGCGACCTCAGTACCTGGAATAGTCAAATGCGCTGAATCGTGTTGACCGAATGCGAGTTGCGCTGAATCAAGACGAGCGAACTACACTGCCGTGCCGTTTGTGTTGCTTCTTATAGGACCAGTGTCGTCAGCAGCAGCTGTCGTTGTGGCATTAGCAACAGCAGCAGAGCAGCAGCATCAGGACACAGGAGTCCAGGATCGGCGTCGCGGCAAGCTCGACTTGTTGCCCTAGTCCTTGATCCCTTTGTACACGTACAGTATGAGTATGTATTTCCATGTTCCCCATAAATTCAGCATAATGTGAATATAAAAACAGTTGCACGATGCAGTTACCCCCGCTGCCACTGCTGTGCCACATCTATCTACAGTAGACCTTGTCCGCCCCCTCAGCGTTAGAAGGGTAGACCTGACGTTCTGCCTACCCATAGAGTTGTGCGTCGTCCGGTAAGACTCAAAACACTTAACACAACGTTTTGACATTTTTTCGTTTTGATTCATTTTCGAACCATGACCCATCAATCAATGTGGTTCTGTTAACACACTTTCGCCGCACCTATTGTGACCCACTCTGAACATCGTACTAACGCACCAGCACGAGAAAATATGGTTTGTACAGTTGCGTTCCCAGACCTCGTCTGGGTTGTCATTAGTGCCGTGTCCGTGTAGCGCGGTGAACGGGAGTAGGCGAAACCGATCTGGAAACAACCACACAACTTTGAAACTAAAATTAAAGACCCCCTACGCTCGTACGATTCGTAAAGAGTCAATTTGTAATGAAAAACAATACCCGAAAGGCTGAAGTTTCGCGCCCGCGGGCCTGTGATTATCAAACCACCGTTCATACACAACATGATATTCACACCCGATTTATCGCTGAATTTTCCCAGCATGATTCAATTTTCTTCACGCTGTTCTCAGTCAACCCGTACGCGCAAACACAGTTAACAGCGTGTAATTGTTTCAAAATTAAACCAGCCGTGCGCGATATCCAGGATGTTCGCTCGCAGTATTGATGAATACTCGTACTACGTATGCTTCACATTATACATTTGAGTTTAATTATGTACACACACTTTAAAGCGCTAATTTTTACGACAACGTATTCGCAGATACTTCTAGCCACGTACCATGCTGAAAATAACACAAGATATGGGGAAACCTATATGTGGTGGATGTATTTACGTTTACTCCCGCCGTAGATCGTGGAGGACGTTTCGTTCCTAATGAAAAACCGAGCAATCCGCACTAAACGTTGAACGAACAGTCAGTCGCTCGTTGGGAATCGGGGGCCAAGGTTCGAACGCAAGATGGAGCGAATATATCCTTGTAACGTTATTGGTCAATGCCGCGATGTCTTGTTGAATACTCATAATATATTTTCGTGCAGTATGCGCCGCGAAGCCCCCGCTGTCACAAGCGCCTCCCGTTATGTTTTCCGGCAGCCGTTCATCCTTGCCAATGCTCGCTCACACGGCAGTCCCCGGCGTCTGCAGCGACCGAACAATGCACCTAATATGATTGTTGCGAGCAGATGATGTCGAAGGGTGCCCTTACGGAAACCATTAGCTCCATCTCCGCCAACAACAACGGAAGGAAATCCCTAGGATAGAGGTTACCAATCTATTAGGGGGCATTTTCATCTCAGGGCTCGTTTTTGGGAACCCCTCGTGTTGGCTTTCCTCTTGTATGGAAAATTCTCGTAATAGGCGTTAATCTCCATTCCACGAGTATTGATCATGCGTTCCATAGATTTGAGTTAGAGGGCTTGATTCGGTTGCCCAGAACCGCTCAATGGTTCGAGTACGGATCTGTTTAGATATGTTATGAGTGAGGACTATAGGGGTAAGTTATATGGGATGGCGGGTGACCCTTTTACATATGAGCCGCCTACCTTGGCTCTAGTGGCATAGCCTCGGTCGCCTTACCACCTTATGCCATTACTGGCAGAAGATTACCGTCAGCTACGAGGTATGTACTTGTAAACGAAAACGTGTTCAGCAGAATGGTAAACTTCTCGTTGAGTTTCAATTCGGTGGCATGCTGTGTCGAAAAAGTTGGAGATCGAGTTGTGTCGCGCACGAAGCAAAACAAACGACATGATAAATCGTGATCCAACGGCAAGGTAGAACACAGTTCAGCCGTGAGCCATTGCTAAAACTGTTCCCCGACCGCAAATTGAATCTTACTCGAGTGCGGGCGCTGGAGTGAACAACGTGGAAGGTAGTATTCCTGGGAGCGATCGTCGAGTCCACCACTTAAACGATCTCATGCTGTAGCGTTCATCATTCGTGTTGGCGATGAGTTCCACTTATACACGTTTTTCCCTAGACAGTTTCATCCTTCCGTTCTCGCCTGACTCGGCTCCGGCCAATGTTACGTACGCACAAGCTCGCCCGTGCGAAACACACTCGCCGCAAAATTCCTAGGTATATAATACGAGCGGGACTGTCAGCATGAGCTAATATTTAGCGTTTTAGCAGCGACCTAGGGTTTGCAGGCGGACAACAGCCACGTTGAATCATTCACGACCTTGTAATTACAGGGTATGCAAAGCTCTGTGTAGAGCGTGAGACCGTTTCAGTTGACTGTACCATGCTGCTGTTCCTAAGCTTTATGCCACGTACGAAACTAGTAACCCACTTTCAAGCCTTAATTCCTTGTCGTACCCTCGCACACAAACTCCCAGTATACGTAAAGTGCAAATAGCTCATTTTGAAGTCAGCCAACATACTCTGCAATTCTTACGTAGACAACACTTCTCTGAACAAACAGGCGCTAAAGCAAAGAAGATAAACGTGTATATATAGTCCCAAACAGTACTATTGTGCTCAGTCCTCTCAATCGGATTCAAGCGAACGCTTAACGTGCGATAGTTCCTTAGCGGCGCGCTAGCAATAAAAACTGAATTCAAAGCAGGTGATATACTCTTGAACACTTCCTGTGTCCGAGATGTACAGGTACACCCGTGCCTGGCAAAGTTTCAGCAGTTTCTCGTCCAACCTTTGACCTTGGCCACGCATCCCTCACGCCCGTCCTGTGTCAACATACCCCTAAGCTAGATGCTTTGCATCGACGTATATCGACAGATGGAACCGCATTCCATCCGCCAGCTAACAGCTTCTCTGGTGCCTGGCGAGTCCAGCAACCGCAAATGTTCATACCATCATTGTTTAGCTTATTTGGGCAGGGTTCAAGTGGTCCCGGGAAACGAATAATGACAACGATAGCGTTGAACGTTCTATATACCTAACGCCTGAATGGTATGAATGAGAGGAGGGTGCTGCTGCGTAAATGCTATGACGCTGGGCCCACACCAGCACCGAGCACGTGCCCTGGGAAACCTCAACAACTTTTCTACGGCTAGTCTCGAAAGGGTCACCCCGGCCAGCACGATCGATGCGGATGCATGAAGTACTACTGTATTAAATACATGTGTCTCGATCGCACAATTGGATGTTACCGTTAATTTCGTTGTGTTCTGAAAAGCAAAAGCGGGATACACAAGGGCCACGTTAACGCAAAGAAATTCCAAATTTGTAAACGGCAATTGCGACCCTGGCGACAAACCATTTATTTTCAAATGTTAACGTTTTCACGATTGTCGGAATACGATCATCGAGTCTACTTTCGAGATGCGTTGAACTCGCTACCCTTGCTTGCCGTTATCGTGAATGACCCCCCCAGTCAGTTTCAAACGAGGCTTTGTCAACATTATGTCTATCGCGTGCGCGACAGGACGGGAGTGTGGACTTCGATAGCATCACCGATGTAGCGGTCGGAGATGACGGATCGGTGTTACTGGCGGGCGACACATGGGGTTACTGGGACGGTACAAACGCCGGAAGATTTGATTTCGCTGTATGCCAGCTTAATGCCAAAGGCAATGAAACGTGGAGGTGGCAGGTAAGCATCTCCCCTCCCAAACAAATATTTTTGACACACATGACTTTTCAAACTTGTGCAACTCTTCAGCCTCCTTTCAGAAATGATAACACGCGTCGAATTTTGCTGACCGATGCTTCGCAGGGTTGATAATAACATTTTCAGTGAAATCATGAAGAAACGAATTTCGGCATTAAGCACATGTTTATTAGGGGACTGCATGGACTTACTCGGCAATGTTTTACGTATATTCCACACATGACGAACGCCAATGGGGTAAACGACCTGCAGACGCTGCCATGCATGGTGAAACCTGCCCAGGTGACGTACACTCGATAGTCGATGAGAGTCGTCTTAGTACATTTGCTGCATTAGAGCAAGCGGTGTACCGGCCCACCCTCTGCGGTGTTTGTTCAAATTTGTCTTTGAAATATGTACAAGAGATACTGTTTCAATCTCGCTCTGTGCTCCTGGCGGTATAAGGCGCCGGGCCGAGGTTACACAGCCAACGAATAGCTCGACGGAACATCAATGTCGCTTTTAGTAGGGGTGTAGGCTGGTACACTGTGTGCCATGTTTAGTGTTTGCTGATGACGATAGTCAACAATTGAAGAGTAAGCACTCCGATCCATTCACCATGCTGGGTAAAAGCGCGTTCTAAACCTCATGACACTTGGGCAATACCACGGTAGGGCTGGTTCCTACTAAAATACGCTTCTCTAATTGGAAGGACAAGTGTTCACCCGAATAATGACTTCCATGATTTTTTTGCATTCAAAACAACAAAGACATGCGTTCTGCTCGAACCATCATCTGACTAGTTGTTGTTAACTTGAAGAACTCAACTGATCATAAAAAGAAAACGTAAAAGAGTAGCCCCTGTTAATTGATGCGTCACCTACCCAATACGTAACACGCTGCCCCCATCGTTTCTCGGACGGTTCCTCACTCTCAGGGTGGCACAAATGAGTCCGACCAGTCGCGCGCAGTGTTTGCAGCAGACAATGAGTCTGTTGTTCTTATCGGATATACATCTGGAGTATGGAGTGTCGAAAGCTCTGGAAAGGTCGACTTCGCAGCTGTAAAGGTCGATGCTAACGGGGACGAGTTCTGGCGTTGGCAGGTATTTCATCTTGACCCCATAATGTGTTTGCGACGGCGCGCTTGTAAGCCAAGAGCATGTCCATCTGCTCAACAAACCATACTGATATATAACGATATACGTGGCGCGTGTCCGATTGTGCGATATAAACGTTTGTTTGTTTGCCGACGTGCTACTGATGTCTTTCCAACAGGGTGGCACATCTGAAACCGACTGGACTGGGGTAGTGAGTGCTGTACGTTCGACGAACTCCCAGGTTCTCCTTACCGGTTCAACAGCGGGGTTCTGGTCATCGACAAACCAAGGCGGGTTTGATTTCTGTGCTACAGTGCTAGATGTAGGCACCCTTGCGAATACCTCTCAGTCTACGGCGATTCCCACACAGCCTCCAGGACCCACATTTTCCCCTATACCTACACCTACTCCGAGTTTTTCTGAGACCAACCAAACGCCCGGACAAATGCCGGTCGTCACGCCAAGCCCTACGTCGACGACCGAAGCACCGTCTGTGGGACCACCGTCTTCACCAAATGTACATCCTGCTCAAATGCCAGCGAACACCACACCACCCACCTCCGTCCCTGATGCAGCATCTGCGAAACTGACACCTGCCCCCACTGGGATCACCGACCGGGGGTCGTCGAACACCACGACGATCGTGGCTTATTTGTTAAGCGTGGCGGTAGTGATTGCGATGGTGGTGGTGGCCTGCCTATACCGCAGACGAGCCGCAAGGCGTTCAGACAAGCCCCCTTCTTCAGTCGAGAGCCCGAGGCGACACACGGGTGATTCCGGTGCCCGTTCCGGCCATACTCCTAATCAAGGGTTTCCACTACAAGGGGGAGTTCTGCCGCAACACGTTGAAGAGTCCCCTGTGAAAACAAGGGGCAGCTTGAGAGTTATTGCACGAAATCCGTCGATGAACTCGATGCCCTGGGAAAACGTCATGGACCCAGGCAACACGACTAGACCGTTGCCCGCGCTCGAAGATGCACACCGCCAAGTGGGATTGTTGGCTGAAGGCAGGGGAACCCACGAGGAAAAACAATCTTTTGATGCAGCCTCGGCGAAGGACAGCAACACACGCCCTCCAAGTGATGGCAGAGAACTCTTTCCTGACCTGCCAGAGTCGAGCGAGAAGGAATCGTCGAATACCGATTATCGTCAAGTGCCGAGACGAGATATTGGTATTGCCCAGGCGACCCTCGGTATTGTTCGTGATTTCATGGCAATGTCGGAGATCCCCGGCGTCGCCGAGGTTGCGGGGCTACTTGTCGTGATCATGAACCTGGCGAAGGACAGGTCCGATGTTTTGGGAGAGAGTGACGACATGGTCAAGCGGTGCCACGCGGTACTGCTGCTGCTGCAACGCGCAGACAGTGTGCTGAAAGAGGTGGGTGATGAGGTGTACTGTGGCAGGTAGTGTCCCAATGCCCGACGGTATGGACCCTCGGTATTCTTGGCGCTACGTGCACAAGTTTGTCTACGTGCGAGGTATATTTGTGTATAGGGCTCCCGACGCTCCTGTACTGTCATGGAGACGTTCCCAGCACGAAAAGGACGAGTGTCTATCGAATTATCTTATTCGCTGATATAAGGGGTGCGTTTGGGCATACAAGTAACTCAAGTTCCAGATGTGGAGAGACGAAGAACAGCCCTCATACCTGAAGCGCGCTCTTGGAATTGCGCTTGTACAACGCACTCGGTCGCCCTCCCCCAAAACAACGCATAACAGCCTTGATATATGCACCCAGGTATGCTAGAACTATAGACAACCTGCGTGTGGTGCACGCGGCATTCGTCGTGCCAATGAGGAATACACCGGCAACATTCATCTAGAACATTACTCGATTGTTTTGTCGGTCGTGTCTGATTTCCAATACACAGTGAACTACGCCAATACCAAATAACTGTCTCCCCCCGTCAATGTTTCCTACTGTGTTTGTGTATTCGATATTTCGTCGTATTCGATATTGTCTAGGCTGACACCATAAACGAAGAAGCTCATCGTGTGTTGATCGAGGACGTTCGTGAATCCGTTGGCGATCTCGCGGATATAATCAAAACATACAAGAGCAAGGGAAGAATATCCCAGGTCCTGACGTCGACTCTGTTCAAACGTCGTCAGGAACAGGCTAAAACAGCTATCGACGCAGCTCTCTGTCGTTTACAGGTGCGTCCGACGCAGCTGTCTTAAAACTCGTATATTGGATCCTGCCAAGGTGAGCGTTGATAACGGGCACTATAAGTAAACATATTTATTATAAGGCCGTACATGTGCCTGGGTGGTTTGTTGCCTGCTTGGACCGCCATTGTTGAAGAGATAGCGTAAGGGGACCGTCTCCACAGGTGACCTTGCCCCCCCCCCCCCCCGTGTTCAGGATGTATACGTAAAACCATAAGTGAACACCTAAAATAATCTATACCTCGCGATTAGACGTAGGAACTGGGTGGCTGTTGTCAACCTAATAATGCGAAGTAATAGCCTGATTACTGTAGCCCTTGGGCGTGCATCCGGCAGGGCGTGCTCAATATTGTACGAGGTGTAGATAATGTTCATTATTCGGATATATTAAAAAGGTTATAACTGCGTGTACCACTTCACAGCCCGGATAATGGTGTAACAAGTGTGCGATAAGCACGAGGAGAACCGGTTAAAATTCCCCTGCCCCCGTACTCCTTCAAAAGCCAAACTTACTGCTGATGGGGCGAAACGTTCGTTTCAACACGGGTTGCAGCGCGCGCAGGAGCCGTGGTGTGACATTAAATCGCACGCTAGGGTATGGACGGTAAACGAACGAGCTTAGCCCATCCGTCGATCTCATCCTGCAGCGAACGTTGCTGCATTCGCTTGTTGCGTCCAGTTTGGTTTGCAGGTACAAGCTCAACTCGAGACGAACAAGCTCGGGCAGGATGTCAAGGAGGGTTTGCGCCGCCAGCTGCAAGGATATGGGGTAGGATCGGTGGCCGTCTTTAGATCGTACGTCTGGAATACGCGATATATGAAGCTGCATGAAAAATCGTTCGGGTTAGCTGCCTTATGAATTGTTCGTTAGGCATACGATCCACAACATCACGTCGATTTACCATGCGTCACAGTGATAGTTCTTATCGACGGCTTATCAATGAAACCGAGGTGACGTGCCTACGCTTACGCGCTTGCCGTTTTTCGTCGATAATGTGTGTACACCGCAGAGACCAGGAGAAAATTCGACTGCAACAAGTGTTTTGGAGGCCCGGCACATGCGGCGCAAGCGCAACCTCGATATGGTTGAGATACCCGAGCACTATGTGACGGTAACAGATGAGCTTCTGGGAAAGGGGGGGTTTGGTGCTGTTTACATGGCAGACTACAACGGCCGAAACGCGGCTGCTAAGGTGCGCAACTAAATGGAATTGGAAGTCTGACACAGGCAACGGCCGTGTATGTTTTTTTTGTTCTTGCACGCGACCCCCCTCCTTGGTATACGTGGGGTGTTGCGAAGGTAGATGCCTAAACACCCTCCAAACGAGGGATCGAGCGCTCGACGGCCGCAACCGCAACGGTCCGAAGACTTTGTTGGTTTCCGTGAATCTTGTGTACAGCTGCGTGGGTATCGGCCAGGTTGTTGCTAATAATACGTTTAACGTGTGGACAATCCATTTCGTTCATGGTGTATACCAGGTATACACTTTCATCTTAGCCTACGCCTCTTGTCTCTCGACGTGAAAGGTTGTCAAGGTCGACCACGGTCTCGGGAGGCTCAACAGCCTAGTGCCAGACACGGCACGCGGCGTCAACCAACGCGAGCCCAAGCTAAGTTGTGACGACAGCCGTCGCAAAGCATTTTGGAGGGAGCTACAAGCCATGCGCCGGTTGAGGTCTCCTCACACCGTGCATCTATATGGAGCAATCACGTCTCGCGATGATCGTCTCGTCCTCGTCATGGAATTACTTCCGGGTGGTGACTTGCGCTTGCTGTTGAGAGAGGCCTTGGAGCCCCTTGACGAAATGCACGCTCGCCGCATCATAGCAGATGTTTGCGCCGGGATGGCCTTCTTGCACCAGAAAGAAACGATCCACGGCGACCTCAAGTCACCCAACGTGCTGTTCGATGCAGCTGGTAGAGCCAAGGTGAGACACGCTGCACTCCACGTTGAAGAACTCTCAGGCATGCGTAAGTGTTGTGTTGCCGATGGATGCTTCCACTAGAACTTGTGAAGTTTTGACAGGTTGTGGCAACGTTTGCATTTCACGATGATCGTTTTACATGATACCTGGTACGTAATATCAAAGATACACTCAAGGAAACGCCGCCACATGTTTCCCAACCAAGCGATTTATATGGCAGTATTGACAATGACTTTTGCTGTGCTTTGTTTAACAGATTGGAGATTTCGGGACTTCCAAGTGGCCACAGCTCGCCAACTCAACAGGACTGGCCACATGCACTACCGCTTCAAGCGAAAGCACGCATATGAGCTACGCATGGGCTGCTCCAGAGGTGCAATGCAGTATATTTGTTTTTGCGAGGTCTCTATAGAATCGAACTGACAAACACCGGGACCGCATATGTGAGGAACTGAGTTCAGGTCACAAGGCGTTGAATTAACTCTGGGTTATCCGATCGATATTTTTTCGCTTGGTGCGATTCGTCTGACGATCTCTCTCGTTGCCAGCGAGTTCGTCTTCAACATTCGATCCCCATGGATCGGTTGAACAGCCCTCTTGCGTGACGAGTGTGTTCCCGATGAATGGGGAAATATATGGGCCAATAAACCGGCAAAGGGTAGGCCTATTATTTAACTCGTGCTACTACAGTAGTACTGTTTTGTGACGCATGCTGAGATGGAGGTAGCACATTTTGGCCGAACGTATTTCTGAAATACGGTGCTCCTTCACGCAATTCTTGTGTCGAACTCAATTTCAGTTTCTAGTTAGCCCGTGGGGACGTTCATCGGGTGGTACTTATGTTTCCCTGAAAAATCAGCTTTTCGTTGACATATAGTAGAGCTCCTCAAGTGATCAGCCTCGCCAGTACGGTGCACCTTCCTCGTATCGCGCGTCTAGTGTGGACATGCTGGTAGAGGTGAGGAGGCTCTTCCTCGCATGTAGACGTCGGCGGTGTGATAAAGCGTATTACAGTACGTGCTATTGTGTCTCTTTATCTACGTTTACGCTCTACGCTCCCCTCTCCTGCGCATGCGCGACGATTGTGTTCGCTATCTTGCCAAGGTCCTGGATACTGACGGCACGTCGTACGCAAGTGACGTTTACAGCTTCGGAGTGGTCGTCTGGGAAGTGCTTTCGAGGGAAATGCCATGGGCAGAGGAGTGTCGGAGAAATATTTACGTACGCGTGGTGATAAAGAAACATCGCCCGGAAATCCCCGTCGACGCGCCCGCCGACCTGGCGAAAATAATCAACGCCTGCTGGGATTGCATGCCAAAACGTCGCCCAACGTTTGACGATATCATGAAGTTGACGAAGTGCGAGTAAGGGCACCTTCACACCGTTGACGATGTTAGAGAGGCATGTCTCACGCAAAGAGCTGGGCGATATCCGACCTGAACTCTATCGGCCAATAATATGTAGTTGGAAATGCGACTTTTGTGGAGTATAACAAGACCAGGAACGTTCGGCTTCTATTTTGAGCTGCTCTGCATGCTTAGCCTGCATGCTCGTGGGAGGTATCGATTTCACACCGAATAACCTTTTTTCCCGTCATTCTTCAGACGGAATTCAATAGCTTATGGTGTTCGCACTGCCGTTGGCAGTTTGAGAGCGGACACTGTATGTCGTGACGGCAGTAATTAGGCGGAGGAACGACGGTAGTAATGTCGTACGACAAATAGGGTATTATTGCCTGTGCCGAAGGCGTATGCTTGAGCGATTCGGATTGTGCCTTGATCAATAATATAATGATCGATTTCTCTGTGGGATTCGGATTATGCCTTGATCAATAATGTGATGATTGATTTCTCCGTGGGAAACAGTTCGGGCGAATTTGCGTACAGGGAAATATATACGTGCACGGCAGCAATGGTATGGATATATTTTCCGTTTGGGCCGGCGTTTTGCAGTGCCGTTCAATACCAAGCTGACTGGTCGTAAATCTACCAGGTCGAACGTACACATTGTACCTCCTACGTCAGCCCCTAGGGGAACGTTGCACTAGAGTTAGTGTGCGACGCTGAGAAACGGCTGGTCCAACTTTGGTTTGGGTGTCGTTGGTTTGAATGTGCTCCACACTGGTGGTGGCAGCTCGTCTGGCAAACCCATTTCGTGGTTGTACACGGCCGGCCCATGTAAGATCTACCCGCATTTTGTACGATTATTGTGTGAATATTTCAACCAACATCAATACGTTAACCAACCTATGATCTAAAAGCGAAAGAAAAAACACCGTCGTGGTTGCTCAGTACCAGGTAGGATGTCTGCTTGCGCCTTTTAGTAAGCAGGATTCGGCCTGTCCAGTGCTGGGGAAATTACCCGATAAGTAGTTTCCCCGATGGTGTGGGCGACTGTGCAAATTTAAGAATAACAGTACGCCCGCACGCTGCTGTTGCTAGGCGAACACGCCGACACCGGGGCCCTCTCCTTCTCGTGCGTGAGCAACCGCCACGGAACAAATGCGGCAGTTTGTGACACTACGGTGTCTGATACGCGTCCGCCGCGGCCCGTCATATTCATATTTGTGGGCAGGAATCGTTCGCATACATGTGGTTTGGTGCGCTCCTGGCAAGGGTGGCCAGCCCTCCGGGGTCGTCAAGGATGTGGAATGGCACCACCTAGATACTTGACGTGATGCCACTTTACTTGACCACTGCTTGATACAACACAGCATACGAATCATTCTTGTAACGATTTTCAACGGTATCACCCGGGTGTGTTCAGCGCTCTGTTTGGTCTGTTTTATCTATATGGTTCGCGGTCCTCCGCGATGGCGCTGCTGTTTCACACGCGTTCAACAGCGGCGGTATATACAAATGCGTTTTATGACGTCGCTGACGGATACTACGGTGTAAGGAGAGTGATACGGACAGGTGGTATGCAAGACGCGGAGGAAAAGTGTCAGTCTCTTGAACAGCTCCAATAGATAAAACTGAACGGGGTGCAGGTAGATCGAAGAGGGTATTAGCAGAACACCAGTCTCTTCGACGAAAGTTGTTTAGAGAGAAAAAAAAAAAAAACTGCCCGACGACCACTGTTGAAGTACTGCAAGGGGACCAGGTCGGAAGTCAGATCCGGCAAATTGCACGTGAATTTCGCGTCTCAAGACTCAAGTATTCAGCTTTAAGGCGGATTAGACTTGGCTGTAGTTGGGTGTGTACAGCATGTGTATTCGAACAGCGCACCAATTGTTACAATATTATTCCACATCTACATACAAGCCACGGTTTATACTCCTGTGTCTACCAGCTATTGGTATTCTAGGAAATATTTTCGGTAAAACGATATTTCAGTTTTTGAATGTTTCCTATACACGTACTGCTCTGTGTACGCGTTTTGGCGTCTTTGTACCAGATAACTGGCAATCAATTGTCGCAAATAAGATTTCATCAGAAAGAGTGATACTCAAATGAAGGGTGATTTATGGCCGAAAAAACAATTAGCATTGGATTACTGACACCGTCACGGTTCTGTTGCTGTCGAGAACCCGAGGTGGTTCAGAGGTCGAGGGTGCCTTTTCTACCGTAGTACACAACGAGAACAATATTGCGATGCTTCCTACACGATTCGATAATTTTCAAACGCGCGGTCTCCACGTATAGTTGTTGCATAACATATGTATATATATGTATATGAATCGGTTTGTGATTTCAAATGCCACACACTAACAACTGGTATTTCCAGCGTTACAAGTGACCCGTAGCCGCTTGCAGCAGAAACTGGTGGGTGATCTCGCTATGACTGATCGAATGGGAGACGTCGAGGGGCCGACTCCGGCGGGACATATTTTGTTCGGGTACCACTGTACCCAATCGACATAAAAACGCCTGTCCCTGGCGCACTCAGTTCACGCAAAGTTTGGGAAGGCCGTCATCTGCCTAAATAGCCAATGACATGTTAGGAACGTCACAGCAACAATAGCCTATTTTTAAGGATCACTTCAATCGTTTTGTCGAGGGCGCCTTTGCTTAAACAAGTTCTGGTATGGGGCCAACAAAAGACGAATACATGGGTGGCGCGAGGTGGGCGGATACGCAGTAGAATGTTACCTTCGCGGTTAACTTTGACCAACCTGTGGAAGGCACGGTGGGCCCAGAGCTGCTGAGAAATTTGATCGTCGTTTCTCCCGTGAACCACCACATCGGCGGCGTTCGGTGGCAATGTTCTCTGAGGTACAGCCCACTTCCGATTCGTTTTCCGCAGGCTTAGAAAGAAGCCACGCGGCGAGCTGCTTGCATTATTACACACGCTTCAGGTTTGGGCTATGGCTGAGAACAGTGGCGCCGGCTGTGGGCGTTCAAAGTCGCCATAACTGGCAAGTAACAACGATACCTGTTTCCTTCGAGTTATATACTACAGAGGACAATCCAAACGCGAACATGTCAAAACGGTTATCTGTCCTGCCGCTGGCTACTCCTTCGGTATAATGATTGATTGAACATATTGTCGGGACAATCGAAACCGCCACATTTTAATATTATACTCTCTTCTGCTGCTGGCTACTGCTGCTGTATCATGTTCGATTACACTGCTGTCCATGAAACTATCTTCGATCTTGGAGCCACATAATTGCAGCAGTCGCACATCGAGCTCGTCCCGCTGTGACGACTACGGACGGTGCGCATATGCGTGTGTCTTGTGTGTGCTGTGGTTCCTGTCGGTCTAGGCATTAGGAACGATAAAGTGCTATACCTATTCTGAGGAGGGTAGGATAAGAAACACACAGGTCCAAGTGCACCATTTGATGTACGATGTAACGCAGGCAATCCCTACCTGTGCGTCATCCTATGTCATCGATTATTTACTATGGCGCTATGAGTTAGCCAGACGTCGCTCAAATACATGTTTGGATCTCGTAACATATTCGTTTGTATCGTCAAGCCCATCTCCAGCAATCCATTTTCGGACCAAACCAATGCGCGAACTTGGTTGATATCACCTACCTATTTGTTGGAAGGTGGTTGTAAGCAGCGAAGGAGCAGAGGCACTGCACAACCCTGTAAGCCCGTCAATGCAAATGCATACATGCAAGGGGCGCTTCGCCATCACTGGCTGGTGCCCGCCTTGGGTCCGTTCATGCCCTTATTGACCGAGGATCTGGGCTGATCGAGGCCGTAAATATGTTATTACTGCCAAGGGGTACATTGAAATCGTGTTTGCGTGAAGCGAAGAAAGCAATGGCATCAAATTCGATGAACCAGCAACAAGTAAATGTTGCCATCCGCCAAACGGTTTATTGTATATATTTCGAATGGCCTTGTCATTATCGTTTCCTGAGTCGTGGGAGAGAGATTCTTCCCTTCGGCCAGATACCTGTATCGCAGCCTGCTGCAACCGCCTGAGTATCTCGACCACCCAATTTTACGCTCTCTCTCTCCCCACTATAATATCGGCCGGGTTTCTAACTAGTACGGTCTACAGTTGTCTCGGATGACCACGCCTCCGAATGGTACCGTACCATTCGACTCCTCCGATCTAACTCAAGTGAAAAAAAATAACGAAGAGAAAAGTATTCCGGGACCCCGGCTACTTTTACCCCCCCCCCCCCCTTCGAAAGAAAAAATGGGAGGGTGGGGCGGCAGAAAAAGGGGGCACAAATTCCTGGCTTGGCTGCCCAAACCAGCGACTACCCCACGTGTGCTTACACTTGCAGCAGGAACCTCGTGCTTGCTTGCGCTCGACGTGGGGATGCTGACCTGCACTTGGTGCCTTTCTCGAAAGGAGTGGCTACCTGCAGGTCCCTACCAAACACCAAAACCAACCATTCTCTATCCCAGTCCCCGGTAAGGACAGGCCTCATTCTCTCTACCAATAACCAGTCCTCTTTATCTATACTTGACTCACAGTAACAGCGTTAATGTTTGGTGGCCCTATCGCGGCCACCTCAGGCCTTTTTCTTCTGCTGGTTTGTGTGCTTGATGGTTTCAACCGAACTAGAGTATGAGCTTCGTTTCCAGCATGACGCACTAGCTCGGCGTATCGGAGAGCAACTTCTTCAAGGATCCAGACAAGCTATGGCACTGTACAACGACATGTGTTTCTGGGAGCCCAATAATGCCGGTTGATGTTTAGGGGGCACTACGTAGTCATTACCTCACAGCTTATACAATCACCTCCTAGAATACAGGTATACGCTCAACCCAAGAGCGATGCTATGATATAGAGGTGTAGGTTATACCGTTTTCTGGCTAAAACGTTTTCTAAATGACGGGGGCTCCTTACCTTCAACGTTTGGGAGGATGTTGAGGAGGCTTTCATTCTTGTGCTGCGATATTCTTCGTTCTATACTTAAGGCTATGCGATTTATCATCGGGTAGAGCCTCTATCGCAACATGCGTCCCATATAGGATATTCCAAACCTTCCATATATGAAAGGCTGCCGCATCGACTTGATCGACCCTGAAAAGGTGAGCTGGAAATACATTATTCATCTCACCACAGTTTCGTGCTAAGCCATGCCCCACCTTCACTATTAACATGTATCCGGCCACAGTTTCGACCACTCAACACCCAACACGGCTTTTTTTCTGAGTCGTTGTCTGTCGTACCCGATATGCTAACCACAGCCATATATCCTCCTTGTTTGAGTGCTGCTCCCCTATTGAACCGTGCCACATGTATTGGCATCCAATAGGGCAGGGGGTAGGGAGCGCAACGCTGCCACGCCTCCCCACACTATCCACACATTTCGGTCTTTGTTTATGGCTAGGTGTTCTGCTGCACGCGCGGAATGGCGGCGCGGTAGAGGGCGCACCCATCCGGGTGCTGCGGGGGGGGGGGGGAAAACCAAGTGAGGGGGGGGGGGGGGGGGGGGGCTCATGTCGCGCACGGCCGTAGTAATATGACCATAGACCCTCGCATCCCTACAATGCCGGGCCGGAGCACGTTGGGTTTTCACCAACCAGGCAGACATTGCTTGCACCAAGCGCGAAGCGCCGTGAGGTACTGGGCGAGTCGCATGGACAGCCCCATGAGCTGTGCTTCTCATGTCGCCAGCCCCTTATTGGGTGCAACACAGTATGGGTCGCCCCCGCCTGTGGCTTCAAATCAACATGAGACTATGGCGGCGAGGGCACAAAACATTTCTCGCGATACCAAGGCACCCCATGCATACTATTGATGGGACGGCCGGGGGGCGGCTCACACAACCACACAATAAATCCACAGTTATGCCGTTCCAGCACCGAAGACAGCCCTGTGGGCTGTGAAGTTGGGTGGCCGCTATGCGACTCATGTTGTTAACCTCCCTCCAACAACACAATCTGATTCGCGCTTCCTACAGTCTGAAACTGGTAGGAGCCCATACGTGTGCGATTGCCGTGTTTGTTATTTTTGTGATCGTTTCCTTCTTGAGCTTCTTGTTGAAACACAAGAGTAGAGTGGAATGTGCAGTGCCGGCCCCGATAACAGCCCCGTGTTCTGCGAAGATTGGTCGCCGTTGGGCGGCTCACATTGGCAACCTCTTACATGGGACAACCCATTCGGGTTCGGGCTTCTTACGATCCGAGCCTAGCAGAGCACTATACACCTTTATCCCCGTCTTGTTATATATTTGTTCATCTTTAATCCTTGATTTTATTGTGGAAGCACGCGAGAAAACTATTGATAGGTAGAGGCATCGACGAACGACACGTGTGATGTGAACGTTGGAGCCGCGGGGCTAGTCACGTTGCCAATCCGGTATATGGTATATTTGAGGTGTCCTGCGATCTGGCACAGACATCACATTTTTCAATGTTGAATAAACACAAATACTGCCCGTGGTATTACGACAGCCCTTTGGTGCTGTTACTTCGGGGTGGCCGTGTTGCTGCTAATGTTACGCTTACTCCTGCCGCGGTGAAACAACATTTTGATACTGGTGCTGCTAATTTTCGAGACCATGGCGGTGACCATAGTATTGTCAACCCTTGTAGGGTGGCACACTAATATAACGGGATATATACCATAATGTATATATATATGTACATATTTGTTTTGGTCGATGACAGACTGTTACGTTGTACAGACATACATCCGATCGTCGCATCCCATGGCACGCACACTAGACGAGGCCTGAAACGCTACGGGGGCGGAGGGTGATGATCCACTCATGCCACTTCACACCATTGAAAATACGTCGGTGACCCCCTCCCACCCCCCCGTTCTCGCCGCCGCCTGCACCCACCGTGCGTGTTTCACTGGCGTCATCGGCAGCGGGTGTACGCCAGCTACAATCTGACAGGCGACTGCTGCGCGTGGATGGAGGGTCGCGGCTGTCGGTTCGGACGCCGAAACGTTCTACGGCCGCGCCTTGCGCACTCGAATAGGGGGGACGGACCCCGTCAGTCGGTGACGGAGCCAAGGTCAGGAGCAGCGCCTTGCCGGGGGGGGAGGTCTCTGTACCTACGTCGTGACCTCCAGGGTGGCGGTGGTTCAGTTGCGAGATCCGCTTGGTGCACGTGCGTGTCTGGTCGCCCATTACGAAATACGTTTCGCTTGTTGATGGTTTGTTAGGAGTCTTGTTTTTGTTTTGGCGTCGAGTGACTCGGACAGTTGCAAGGCCTGGTTGATGATCGGACTCGCCTTGTGGTGCTGCTCGGCGAATGCGATTTCCAGTGAATTGGCAACGGTGTAGTATTTTTATCGATTGCACGTACAGCTGGAGCTACTGGTCACGGCTCCCGTGGTCCCGTGGGCGTTCGAGAGTATTGCACAAGTCCACGTAGTGGCAGGAACGCTTCGTTGGGTCCGCCTATCGGTTATGTTCGGTATGCATTGTCGCTGAGGAAACACCCAGGCCCACGTGGGGCCTAGAGAAGTTTTGTGGCTGTGTTTATGTCTGAGGCACCTCCCGGTGGTGCGATCAGACGAACTGTTCGCCGCCGATTTGGAGGTGGTGCACGCCGTGCGCTGCCTCGCCCGGGGTGGCGTGTCGTTTTACGCCAACGGCACATACATGAAAAACACGCGAGGGCAACAGGCCCGACAAGGTAGCGGTGCGTTCGTAGGGCCATACGCGTGATCAGGAACACAATGGTACTGTGCGCGTGCGGACTGGAACGAGGCTCGTGAGCCGAGGTCGTCATCTAGGGTGATAGGCGGAGCCGTTGCCCTTGTGTTGGAGTTTGTGTCATGCCTTCCTGGTTTCCCGACCATGCTCCCTCTTCCCTCGTATCGTTGTGGTAACCGCCGGCGGGAAGGGACAGTTTAGGGTAGAAATTAACTAAGAGTACGGTAAACAGTAGTCTCACACTACCTCAGTGTTGGAGGAGTCGAATGGTACCGTACCGTTCGGAGGCTTGGTCATCCGAGACAAATCTAGGCCGTACTACAGTAGTTAGGAACCCGGCCGATATTATAGTGGGGAGAGAGAGACCGTCACATTGGGTGGTCGAGATACTCAGGGGGTTGCAGCAGGCTGCGATACAGGTATCTGGCCGAGAGGAAGAATATATCTCTCCCTCGACTCAGAAAAAGATAATGACAATGCAATTCGAATTATACACATTAAAGGCCATATATATTATATATATATATGATCGCCCATCGTCGTTATTTATCGGGGTTGGCTTTTTTTGAGTTTCGAGGTATAAGGACAGGAGACCTTCTCATGTGAGGGGGCTTGGAAAAACGAATAGATGCACCCCTCTCGGACCATCCATCATCCTTCGTCCATCCAACCTTAAATACATGCATATGTGTATATATATGTGTATATGTGGTGTATGTCTTGTCGGTCATACGTTGACACGGTGTTTGTCCCCGTCACATACAACAGGTAACGTGCGTTCTGTCGGTCGCGTGTATTGACGATTGGCGCACTGAGGATTCCCTGCCGCGTCGTCCACAGCAGCAGTGCAAGGATCACATGTCTGTTTGCGGCTGTTCGTCTATCCGCCCCGTGCAAAAATCATGTTATTTCTGTCTTGGTCACATGCTGCAGTGGTATGATATGGTACATACCGGGTTTGTCTCCCGCAAAACGAAATCATCGTCAGGATAGTCGACCATTTAGTTGTTCGGTTGCGCGCGCGCTCAATTTTACGCTTTGTGGAAGAGTCTGTCGAATGTAATCCAATCTACGGGCTCACTGCAGCTACATGTGCCACACACAACACGCCTGTCGCCTGTGGCCTGTGTTAACGTAGTACCTGTGACTCGAACACAACACCAGTCATTACGCCGCTCTTAATGCCCTGTCGTTCGGTCGGTCGGTCGGTCGGTCGTTCGGTAGCTTTAGGTTCCGTAGCATCTCCGAGCCATAATGCCGTATCGGCACAGCACCCTTACTGTCGTCGGCATTGTGTGCGGGTTTTCGTTGTAAATCATTCCTTATGGGAAGTAAAGTGCAGGTATGCCTTAAGCGACGTCGCATTTCTCGTGGCAAGCACTGCTGTAGACATGTAGGGTACTGCCATTACCCGGTGTATCCAACTTTGTTTTCTGGGTGGAAACATTGAGAACACTACGAGTATACTGTAGTAGCGTAAACCTGTGGGGCGATGTTGGTACCAGGCCCCTTGGGGCCATCCTGCCTACAGGCAAAAGCACAACACGAAACGTATATATCTTTAGGAAATTTCCCTCGCGTTCGGATCGATCGTCGAGCTCGCCGTGGTTCCGAGGGAACTGTCAGGGATGTTCGAACATCGCGTTTAGCGTACAGCTGGCAGCAGTTTTAGAGTTGAAGAGCAGAAATGGTACAGTAGTCGAGCCATGGACGTGCACAGTAGCGACATGTATTTTTGAGAGGTGTCATTCAAAACTGATCTTGCGAAGAGACAATATAAATACTGCTACACGATGAACAATTCTAAAGCATACATAGATAGATAGGTATATCACGATTCACATCGTAAAACCAGTAATACTGCCAACGATATTGGGTTAGAGTGACCGGCCAGTCGGAAATATGTTGCCGCATACGGCCAAAACGTGCTACCCCTATACCAGCACGCCTCCGAGCTGCAAGCTACGTTTGAGTACAAAGCGATGCTTTGCACCTCCCGTCGAAACCCTGGTGACGCAACGGACTGCGTTTGTTGGTTCAATGGGACTTCGCAGCTTGTCGTTTAATTGCTCACGGGAGATGGAAGAAGAAGCACTCTGCGGGCTTTTGGTTTTTGCATGCACACGCATTTCCCCGAGAGTTAGGTGCTTTTGATTTTGCATGCATGCTTTCCCCGGAGTCGGGTTGTATCCAACCCTCGTGAAAGACAGATAGACACACGTGCTGCACCCCATGACCATCAATAGCACACCTGAACAAGCGCGTAGCGATTTTCGAAGCACGAGTAACACGTATATGTGCGTATGCCATACCTACGCGCATACCGCCATAAGGGGACTGCCCCCATTTTAACTACCGAATGTAGGCTGTTCAGGCTACAGGCGGTATAGTGGCGAACCTCTGTACAAAACCTCAAAGTTGGACCTGAAAAGTGGATTGTTGGCGCAGGGTATGAACAAAACATTCCCGTGACGGTGCATATGTCCGGAAACCAAAAAACAAGCATCATCTTAAGGTTAAAAAACAAACTGGATCCAGTCACTCGGTGGGGTAGCTCTGAGTGCCTGAAGTCATCAGAGGACCCACGTAACAACGATCCCCCTCTATGCCGTAGTCTTGGTGTATACGTACCGTACAGCAGGACCACAACAGTAATACAGCAGTAGTAGTACAAGAGACCAGGACCAAAACAATCGTTTACCCACAAAGAGTCTCCATCACGAGTTTTGACAAAAAAAAAACGGTACAGTTGTTCGTCGCCTTTGACGTCTATGGTACAACATCTACAGTACACAGACAACACATACTCGTATATATATGCTCAACTTCGGAAATACTGTCCTACCGTGTAGCACGTTAACGCTTGCAGCGGAACAATGCTCCAATGTATCAAATCACCCTGTGGGGGGAGGGGAGGGGGTGGCTTACAACACACGCACCCACGCACGCATATACGATGCATCTTGTGAGGCTCCCCTCGCGCTGCAGAAGGAAGGAAGAGCGCTGCTTTTATCACCACCAGCTGAGCTTCGGTGCGTACGTTTCGGTGACGCCTCTGGTGGCTTACATGCCGCATGCTCGTACCAGGACCATTTTAGCGAAATAAAAATCTCACAAAGCCCTTGAAGAAACGTTTGACAAACAATCACATCACATTTAACTTTCACAGCCGTCAAGAGACGCGCGGCATCTCCGCGACCGCGCCGCCTCCATTCCACCCGTCCACACATACGTGTACCGGTAGTAGAGTAGTATGCAACGGTCGTGTACAAACTTGATGAGACTCGAGCTTCAGCGCTCATAGCAACAATTACGGGGAGGGGGGGGGGTACTCGTCGCTACGTCCCCTGGCCCTATATGTTTCGCCCGCCACATATAGACACTGTTTCGAGCCTCTCTGCCCTGCTCTGTTTTCATTCGGGAGTCTCCGTAGACAATTGATTTCTTCGCCGATGTCACCAGGGCCTCAGGTCCGTTGCCAGCCTTGAGTCCGTTGCCATCAGGTCTAGTCGCATATGTTGGAGGTGGTGTCAGCGTCATAGCCGATCAGCTCCGAGGTCTCCTCCACGAAGACGTTGTTGCACCCTCGTTCACTCTGCCGGCATATCGGCATCGATATATGATAACGTTAGGGCATATACTTACAGTAACAACAGCGATGCATACAGGCACGACGGAGACTACAAAAGAGCATGGCCACTGCAACCCGGGCGACGGGGTGCCACCGCTGCGTATGTCGACCCTTCGGTAGGTCTGTCACAAGGCAACACTGAATGAAGGTCGTCATGACTAAAAAGGAAAGTACACACAACATTACATAGTTTGCAAACGAGCGCTACTGCATAAGTATATATGGTCCGTACGATTATTCGCTCTGTTTGATTATATGTTGATTATCCGCTCTGTTTGCTGTTTGCTGTTCGCTCACCTCGTTGTCGCTGATGCGAATCTTGTTCGACCTCCTGAACGTCACAACGCTACCGCCCTCGCTGCGTGGCACACAACGACACATAGACGGGGTATTACAGTGGCGGTAAAGCGCAAGGAGAGGGTGAGGGGGCCATGTAGAATAGTATATGACGATTCGGCGGGGCGGGGCGTCGACAGGCCGAGACATATCTCGCGCGTGGTTTGACTGAAGCGCGTGCTCTATGCCTCTCTTGGCATATTAATTTTGTGGTTGATGCGCTTTGTCGGATGGCTCATGTATAGCACGGGTATGACACCAAGAAGGAACAAGATAACACTCTGGAATGGAGAACGCCCTTCGATACTCTGCGAAATAGGACGGCAACAAACGCTGACACAGTTTCGGCATGCTGTAGTAGAACTGTCTCGAAAATCTCGTTTCGCGATGATGCCACACCAACCACTTCCTGATATTTACCTCTGGCTTGTTGACTTGTATACGCTCAATCCGCCGGCACCCAAGAAAGACTTGTTCGATTGGATCGTCGTCCAGCCGTAGAACCTATGTACGATAAGGTCGTGCGATAATCCGGACATTAGCGAGCGAAGCGAAACGGGGGAGACGTGCAGCAGTACCACTACGGGAAAGCACGACCAAGAACCTCGCGGTAGTGGCAGCGATGTGCGTGCACTAAAACACTACATGATAAAACAGAAACGCATCGGGAATACACTACCGCAAGGACTCTACAAGCCCTGGAGCTGAAACAACAGATCGACGATAACAGTGTGTTATTGTTTCATGTGCACATCGATTTATCTTCCGAAGCAGCAGCAGCAGTAACAACAGCTAGCTGTGGGTTGGTGGCACCGGCGTGGAATGCCCCATGTACAAAACGGTCGGTTTGCGGGGGGGTCATTTCTTGCAGACAAGTGCAGATTATCTACATATGTCGTCTTCAACGTGTGCCCGTGTTGGCCATGGTTACGCCGATAGAAGGGAATCGACTTCGCCTCTCGCACGCGGTCTGCAATAGATTGTCAAACAATTGTACGCGGTGCCTCACGTCGTCGTGCCACCGTCGCCGGTCGAGATTCCACCGCCATCGCTGTTCGCTTGGTTGCCGGTGGCAACCACCGATCCACGAAACCTGGAAGGCACAGAATACATCACACATCAAAAAGTGTGGGAGAAGGGGGGGGGGTACTCATATGTTGCTCGCCTCAGTCATTTGACCATTGGCCACGCATCCCTTTCAAGACGGAGTAGAGGGAGCGTCGGTTCTACGTTTGAAATTTGAAGGGCATATACATCACGATACATATATATAGGTCAGGTCCACGAGTAGATCTCTAGACCATGTCCTGGCCATGTCATATTTGTCCTCGCGGTAAGCGATTAAGGGTTAGCTACCCACACCGGCTCAACTCGCTAACAACGTTCTATTGACCCTTTGGGAGCTTGACTATAGTATATGGCGACCAAACCAACGATACATTTGGTATTGTCAGCCGACGATGAGCTGCGTCAGCGCCTCAGCATTACGCGGGTAAAAAATCCTGCTGCACCCGTGCCGTTCGACTTCAACCATTGTATGGTGTCGTGCGACTTCAACCATTGTATAATGTCACCCTCCAATCACGCAGGCCTTTGATGTAATCGTGAACTGTTTGATTGCCAAATTCCCATTTCAGCTGCTCCAAGAGGGTTAGACGAGTATCGCTCGGATAAAAGCCGCCTACTTGTCGCAGGTGCATACTTGAAAAAAACACAAGACCACCATGATCGGGGACGGCTGTGCATACACGGTAAGGCATGTTATTACTGGGACATGTATATCTTGGGGTTTTCGTTGATGTAGGCGTTTATGCCCCGGTCCGGCTTATCCCCAAAGTGTACGCCTCAAGACCGACGGAAATACCATTGTTGACAACAAACGACTATAAAATATATCGAGCGGCAACGACTCATGCAGTGCACACAGAAGAACGGCTTACGTGCGTACGTACGGTTTCGGCACTCCATCTCGATGGTGCTGGCGGCTGTACAGATAGACAAGGCACATGTCCTTACAGTATCCTACGTACAGTAGTCTCACTTGATGTTGCCCCCGTGGTTGTCGACGGCACCCCCGTCACCGCCCCGGCAAGTGTTATCGTAGAAGCCAGCCTTCTTGTAGAACCTGCATCCACCCACGGCGCGAAACCGATGCGCACACAATATTAATAGTCTGGAAAGCTCTGCGGATTGGGAGGAGGAACCTATTATTGGTCGCCTTTGGGAGCATCGCTTGGACGAAACAAGCTCTCCATCGTCATCGCCCATCAGACAGCTGCTCCATACGTACCGGCCCGGGGTCATCGATCTCTTCTTGGTCTTCGGTGTCCTGGCTATCCCTTCTATCCATCGCAAACTTGTGTTTTGCGCCCTAAACAATGGTGGTGACGCTCAAGGTGTAACGCTTGTTGTACGGTAGGGTACGATAGGGGTGTCGCACGTTCTTTGGCAGAACAATATTTTCTGACTATAGGCAAAGAGTACATATCTATAAACCCCGGTATCGCTAGGTTTTACTCTCTTTTCCGTGACAGACATACAGTAGTGAGGTTAGGCCAGGGAATTGGTTGGTCATCGTCGGGTTTGAGGTGGCATTTTTGTTTTCGTGTCAATCCAGGTTCTATAGGTGAGATACCTACAGCAGCGTAGAGCGCCCCCAGTGAGGCTCCACAGCAAGTGGCAGGTTGCACCCTGGCCGTAGCATATAGGAGGGGCGATGGACATAACCATGGAAACTCGACACAAATCATGGAAACTTCCGACCGGATATCGTGAAGAGGAGGGGGGCGGTGAAGCGAAATATCGCGGTAAAAACGTCTTGGTAAAAACTTGTGGCTCAACTGACTCGTGTTTGACTGCGTGAAACAACAACAATCGCCCCGAAATGGTGTTCATTTTACACCACTCTCCTTCCTGCCTCATGCGCGGTCTTCTCGCAGTCTGCCCGGTCATCTCGTGGCACTGCACATTGCCGACCGGGAAAAAAACAAACAAAAAATCGTGAGCGCAAACCCCAATCCTCCTCTGAGAAGCGGGAAGTATCTCACGTTACTGTCGAGTCCGGCCCGTTGAACAGTGCACCGCCATCAATGTCGCACCAGTTGTTGGTGAACGTCGCGTGACCGTGGAAACTGCGGGGTGGGAGAGAGGCAGGACAGGGGGTTAGAGGAGGAGCCTACGTTGTGGCATTCGTGTGGTTTGGCGTATAGCCTGCACTTGTAGGGGTGAAAGTACTGTATGTAGCAGAGTCGAGCTGTTGCGGGCCCCCACCGTAAACGTTGTGCTTCGCGTGATTGTGGTTACGCATGCGCGTACCTGACGAAGGCCCTAGACGCGACAATGGAGTTCTCTCAGCGAACCCTAACATTTTTTGGCGTACGAAACGTTTGCCGGCCGTGCGGGTTGTTGCCTTTTTTTCTACGCCGTGTCTCCAACCCCATCGCCTGGTAGAAGAACTAGTGCATACACCCCCACAGTCATGTTCCAGTCAACAGACAGTTCTGACTTCATTATCTCTGCGTTGACGTCGAGAGAAGCAGGGAACTAAATGCACTTCGCGGATCGGTCGGACTAACAAAACACACACGACGACACAAAACATCGGGACTCAACACGCAACGCATCGTACATTGCCTTGCCCCCGTCCGTGTTGGAGATCGCTCTGCCGTTGTGTCCATCGAACGACCTCCCGTTGCCCTCGAAAACAGTATCACCGTCGACCCTGAATTTCGTTCAACGGAAAGCGCGCCGTCCGTCAAGGGAGGAAGGCACTCATTTTTTCGAAACACCGTCGGTCGTAGCACCATGCTCTGCGTACGTAGCCCCTCGTGGTTCGCGTGCGGCGGGTGCAGTCCTCCTTCTCTCGACGGGCTCTATGCTCTATGTTGGTTTTTCATGTCGTCTGGTGTGCCACAGAAACGAGCAATCGGATTGGATCATTTTTCGCCGTCTATCCATGGGTCCTTTCTCGGGCCAGTAGACGCGACGCAGCATTGATTTTAGGTCGCAGCAGCGTTTTCGCCAGAAACAAACGAGACAACCTATAACCATGTAGAGATTGGAATATTCTAAGACGGTTACTCAGGCGCGAGTACAATGCATAAAGTGCGCGCCTGCCTGGGAATAAGGTTTGAGGGGTGGTGGTTTCCCTTTGGCACTGCTCTTGTGATACGGTGGGTATGGTTGTGCCGGGCTCATCGTTCGTTTCTCTGCTGATGTACTACCGTAATGCAACAACCGGACACGATGTATCGTTTAGGACAATCAGCTACATCAGGAGGAGTTGGACGATTGAATATTCACCAGGGTACAAGTTGCGCGTGCGGAGCGGGGGGGGGGGGGGGGGCGTTGCGTCCGCTTTTGTTACAACCAATTGCTTTTGAAATAGGGCAGTATTACCTTTGATCGCCTATGTAATAACCCCTTCCTCACCTGAGAGTTCCGCCTTCGTTGCTGATGACGATGTATTCGTTGCTGATGAAGGTTGCGTCGCCGCGGAATCTGGTGTGTTAAGGGGAGGCCGACACGGAGGACAAGAAAAGGACAAACCACACAAAGACGGAACAACGAAAAAGCGCAGGTGGGTGTGTGGTTTCAGGTCGCATTGGCCGCCGAAGATACCTGACCTTCAGCAGGCACACAGGTTGAGCTGTAGCTAACCTCACCACACGGGGCGAGCACAATCGAGCACAATGCTCCGCGTCGTTGTACGTGCTATTGTACCGGTCCCGCACAGCAGTCCTCTCACGGCACACCCTCCGCTTGGCGCTGGACTATATGGCTACAGCCCGGTCGCGGTCGTGTGCCTGGCGATGTTTCACGCCTTGACGAAAATACCCCGAAACAAGCATCACAACCCCGCACAAACGACAGAAAAGAAAGTCTGTCCCTGCTTTGTTTCGGAAGAAACCCCCACCCCCCCCCTCGCCTTTCTCGCATTGCATAAAACAATCGTCGAGTGTGGACCGTGCCCTTTCCATACTACAGCAGTAGTAAGGGGAGACGCATGGTACGGTAGCCTGCACACAGGTGCACCATGTATGAGCTGAAGGTGGTGACTTGAGGAGCTCTATATAGACGTTGCTACTGCTACGATAGGAGGTAGTCCCAGTGACACTTTTTGGCTGAAAATGTTTCTGAACGATAGGGCCCCTTGACCCAAAATCGTCAGAATTTCATTCTTGTGTTTGTACTATTTTTCATAGTAGACTGAGCTCATGGCATTGTTCATCGGGTATATATAGCACTTTTATTTTCCTCCAAAAAATCATTTTTCGGCGACGTATGGAGCTCCTCGAGTTAGGAACTCAGAAAAATCTCAGGGCGCACCTCTATCGTAGCATGCGTCTATACTATGCGTCGCCCGAAGACTGGCTTTCGGAAGGGAAATAAAAGCGCCTCGTACCCGATGTGACCAATTGCAGAGCCCAAGTACAACAATGAACGATATGGGAACACACAAGAAATATTAACGGACAAATTTGGGTCCGTTGTTCAGAACAAAGTTTCACCTAAAAGTGCTACCTCTGTCGTGCGTGTAATAGCACGCTTCGGAACCGGTTTAAGCATTGTGCATTGCGAATATCAGGCATGTTTGACGTTCGTGGGACGGACGGGCGGACGGACGGACGGACGGACGGACGGACGGGCGGACGGAAGAACGGCTTCAAGCGGCGAGCCCTGGTACCTGAGGCTGCCGTAGTTGTGCAGGAAGACGTTAGCGTTGCAGTTGTCGAACACCGCGCGAGAGGCGAACCTGTCCACACGGGGAGCGCAGCAAAGCAGGAGCGAGCGAGATCAAACGTAAAGAAGCGAATCGCTTTCGCTAGACGCATCAAGCGAGCGAAATCAGGACATAGAAAGACAGTCGACGGGCTGTTGTCGAAGTTCTAGCGTACTGCCTGAATGACTCTGGACACCAAAGCATATACTACAGTCTGCTACTGCGGCTTCTTGATGTTGAGAATAATCGCTTTACTGCATGATCTCGTGTTTCACGATGTCGTGGGATTAGGTTATTCGGGATTTTCATGCGCGTATGCAATAGTTATATATCCGAAAATGAAGGAACAAAAAAACCAAGCAGCACACCAATAACTGTGCAGAAAACATTTTCATGGAAATCCAGGAAACCTTAGCCCCTTCAACACGCTCGAATCCCGACAAACGCATTATTCCCCATGTCCGCGCGTACCCCTACCCACGCTTGCAGCACAAAATCCCGCTGACTCGGGCGCCGAAACCGCGACTGACTGACGCGCGTGCACGCCTCCCTATTTTTGACTCAATGGCAAGTGTGGTTTCAGAGCTACGATACGGTAGTGCTTGAGGACGAGCGCGGGGTTGGTTAAGGTGCCACTGACCACGAGCAAGGCGTTTGTGAAGATGCCACATAGTCGGAACAAAAATATCAGCAGCCATTGAAAGAACGTCGGCGCCTCCAACAACCCCCCCCCCCCTTGCAGAACATTGGATTCCTAGCGAACCCTATTTCGCCCATTGTGTTGCTTCGAGTATCCTGCTGCCGTACACATCGCTCTAGTATACACGTATACACTAGGCCCATCAACAATAATAGTGTCAGATGCGTAGGAGTTTATATGTTTATTGTAGCGTTACAACTTTGCTGTGTGCGCCGGGGGGGTAGAATTAGTACAAGCTGTCGCTAGGAAATCCGCCCAGCAGGATATTTGTAACTGCCGTCAACTTGTGTGCGTCGGTGGATTGCGGACGATGGCTACGTAGCGATTGGTGGAACAAATAAGTCGCCGGTCTGAGATTTATGCTACGGCGACTTCGAAAGGGGTTCCCAGTTTTGTCTAGGGACTCACTCTATGCTGCCGTCAACCGCATTCCCGAAGACGCTCTCCATGTTCCCCACTCGATCTGCGGTCATCTCGCCGGTGAACTTGGCGGAACCGCCCGACATGACGTTGAGCATGATGCTGTCGTAGTCATCTTGTCGCCCCTGCACCAGTAGCGAAGCAGCAATAAGGCGAAGCAGAGGTGTAAAACAAAATACCCAAAACCGCAGTAAAATGGTAGCCCCGTTTAGCACTAATAAAATCGCCCCGAGACTGGCAGCCGGTAGTAGTGTCGTCGGCGAAACACACCGGGGAAGATTTCTGGAACGTACGTCGTGCTTATATGTGTATGCGTCATTACAGTATACCCTTACTTGTAGCATTCGACTTAAAGCGTAAACAAACAAAAAAGTGTGGCTCGAGCCTTGGAACATCCACAAAAACAAAAACAAAAACAAAATCTAAACTTCACACTCGGCGACGATAACAAAACAACTCACAGATACGCTGGGCCCGAACTCCGTCATGGGGAAGTCGAAGATCAAGCTTGCACCGTCCATCACGGTGAACCTCATGTTCGAGAACCTTCCAGAAAAGATGGATTGGGCGGACACAGGCAGGTTCGGTGTAAGAGCGCGTCTTCACGAGAAGGGGCGTGCTGGGGTGCGCTTTTTTATTTTATAGCTACACTTTTGTACCCGTACGTGGGAAACCGGACGGGGCTTTGATCTCGGTCGACTTTCCAGGAACGTAACGAAAGTTGCGCACTGCTATCGATACTTACTGTAGTTCGGGGATATATAAACGGCATCAAGCTCTAGAGTAAATATTGTACACGAACAATAATATCCAAGTTTTCGAACCAAACAAAAAGCTTGCTCCTGCTATATATGCAGCGGAGGAAGAAACCGGAGTTCTTCCGAGTTCTTCGACATGCAAGAGGCCACTGGTGGTTTATGTGTGCATTTGGTTAATGCCAATACTACAGTACTATATTAATTTATACCAGGTATAGTTTTCGTACGCGAAGTATGCCCAGGCATATGATTTTTTTAAGTATTGATAACTATGACTTCATCGTTGTCGACCACGACAAGGCGGCAAGTGTGTGGCGCGAGGAAGAATAGCAATGGGGTTCTGCACCGTTGGCGGCGTTCTCTTCATCCGCTGCACTGCGCTGCGCACACCTACCAAAGAGCAAGGCGTCCGCACGTCCTACCGCATCGGAGTTTTTCGCATTTCCGACATTGGGCACAGGGGTGTCGTACATTTTAAGCATTGTCGTTTTTACAGTACTTGAGGTACGCATCGTTGCACGTATACTTCTGCGAGCTGCTACAGCAGTAGGCGTGCACCCTTTAGTTTCTGAGGGTCACTGGGGCTGTCCACCCCCCCCCCTCCCGAACACTGATGGTGGAGGATATTAAAAGTGCTAATCGTACCCGATGAACCATCCTATGGCCTAAGAATATGTTTTCAACCCTTTTAAGACTGCAGTCCCATTTTGGGGACAACCCACTCAAATTGTAAGTAATTTGTCCCCAAAACGGGACTCCAGTCCTATAAGGGTTAACACAAGAAGGGCCGTCCTTCAGAAAACGTTTCAGAAAACCAAAAAGTGTTACCTCTACCGCAGCGCGCGTTTGTTTTACTCAGTGTAGAAGCTCCTCCCGTCCCCTTCATATTTGTGTGCGTTCGTGGGCAGGGCAGCGGTTTTCGTTTTAGGCGGCGAGGCGTCTGAAACACGATCGAGCGCTGTTATTGGTGGGACCGCCCCTACTCACTGCTGAAGCCTACAGCAGCCTCTACGTAGCGGGGGGGGGGGGCACTGCTGCTTGCTGTGCACCGATCATCAACCGTTCAGAAGAGAGCTGAGGAGAGAGACTCACGTGGTCGTGCTGGGACCGGCCAGCGTTAAGGTGCCACCCTCGATGATAAACTCCTCCAGCTGGTCCACGTCGACAATAGCGCAGTCGATGGCGGCGCTTGATAGCTCCAGGGTCGTGTCTCTAGACAGGGGAAGGGAGAGGTTCTGCAAGTCCTCGCATTCCGCCCTGTGACACGATCAGAGAGACACGTTTGTTTGTACATCGCGATACAATGGATGGAGGGGGGGATTAACTGTCAAAGTTTGTCGGCAAGGGCGAACGAGCTGGAATGGTTTCTTCGGCGACGACAACGACAAAAAAACAAAAACTACACCAGTTGGGGCGCGTACCGGACGATTCACGCGCGGTATTGTATCAATCTCGGAGCTACCAGATGTGCGCTTGGTGGCAACTTCAAAACAACAGGCTGATGGATTGTGGGTACAAATCCACAGCCGCTAGCCGTACGTGGAGCTGGAACATTTTTTTTTCGTGGTGTGGGTGACGTGGTGATATTGCGATGGACATTCGGTTCTGTCGAGTACTGTATACTGTAGATAACTCGGCACGCCCAAGGGAAAATGCACGGCCTACAGATAATTGCCAGGTACAGCGAAGGAGTGTGTGAGCCATGGTGTCTGTCGCGTAGGCCTCGACGAAGCCGTCGGCTTAAACAAACAGACATATGCATGAGCTGGTCCAGCTGAAATACCAAGTTTCAATGAATCCAATTTTTCGCGAGCTGTTCCAGCCGTAACGAAATGCCTCGAGCTTCCAGGATTCGAAATTCGCGTTTTCGCAACAGTTTCGAGCTTCCAGGATTCGAAATGTGTCGTATACATAGCACAGGATTGCTGATCATGCAGCGCGTTCGTTTGCAGACGTTACGCAGGGTTTATGAAATCCGAATTGAGTTCGTCGAGAAATCCCATGCCGATTTAATCCCGTCACGTACATAACATACACATACACATGTGTAGATTTTCGATACCATCGTATGTCCGAACGTCCGAAAAGCACGCGCTGCGGGTGGTGCTGAAACTCAGTAACGTCGTTTGATGTGATATTTAGAAAAGAAAAGAAAAGAAAAAAAACGACAGCTGTGAGATGGAGGATTTCGTCAAACTAATATTTGCACGATCACTATTTGGGGCGCGGCGGGCATCGTCAACGTTTTAGGACTGGGGGGCAGCGGTTAGATGGCAAGCACTGGAGTACGAAAAGGGTTAATGGGCTTCTTCGGGCGAAAAAACAAAAGAACACTTGAGTATTTTCAAAACAACAATTTATTTCCGTCTTTGTTACGCGGCAAATACTATTTCCACTTCTAATGCTCAGACCTGCGCTCCCGACCAAAACATAGCGTGTTCGTTATACTATCTACTAACTACTGCTGTAGGAGGTGCTGGGGGTCTTGGATCTGCAAGGGAGAGCAGGCATCATTGCTGTGTTAGCATGACCAAACGAAAGTGTTCCAACAGCAGCAGCAATAATTTTGTTCGTTTCGGAGCTCCTGCTTCGTATCTACACTCTGCTGCTGTGGCCGCCCAGGACGCTACGGACGGTTGAATTAGAGGCCCAGGTACAACCGTAGGTTCGCCTACTACTAATAGTGTTCGGCGTCCTCGTCGGAAATCTGAGTTAACACTGATCCCACGTTTTTGGTGGCAAACTACTTAGAATTAGAGTGGGATAGTTTTTCAGTTCTGAATGGGTTAAAACAGTATCAGCAGCCGGAAAAAACTGCAACTTATTTTAATCGTCTTCGGGAACTTGGGGCATGGGGAATCGTTTTGTTTTCGATCAAGAGGCACTCTTCGTGGTGAAAAAGGCGTCGGATCGATCCGGGGATGCTGAGACAAAAACTGTTGCCCATGATCTACACTCTCTAATGCTTCTCACGGGGGGGGGGTTTGAGCACTATTCGTAGAACAGGGGAAATATTGTTTTCGCTAGGGAGTAATGAAAGGTCGAAATTATATACCATTGCAACTGAAACATAAAAACGGATTCGTTTATTTTTAACCCCTTTAGGACTGCAGTCCCGTTTTGGGGACAACCAAGTCTAATTCTAAGTAATTTGTCCCCAAAACGGGACTCCAGTCCTATGAGGGTCAAGACTGCATTGTCCCGAAGGGGCACCTTAGTTGCTGGTAGTCTGGGCCAAGAAAAATTCCAACTCGAATCGATTTAATAAAAATGTCGTATGAATCGAATTAAAGTTTCGTCTGATTGGTCAAAAAATGAACCAAGGCAACTGTAATTTGGGGCGAGAGAAAGTCGATCCGATCCAATCGCAAAAGAAGTCCACAAATCCAAAATACTCCTTCATACTTTTTTTCGTGTTTTTTACGCATAGTTACAGCAGTCACACCTGGCAACAACGTGCGATAGACCTTCCAACGGGGTATATACTATGTTTCCGTGAATTTACAACTCACTATTATTAATAGTGTAGGAAGGAAAATTGTGGCCCGCAGTTCAGAAGTAAGTCGTGTTCCACAGCTTTAATATTGATATTATTGATAATATAACTCGTAGTGAGAATGTATAAGAATACAAACAAAAAAATGTTCGAACGCGGCGAAGCCGCGTTTAAAAAGACGCTGCTCGAAATTCGCAAAATTGAACCTTGAAAACGTTTTTTAATTTGGTGTGCCCCTCTTAATACATAGCCTTTGAACTATACTTTAACCCAGGCCGTATACTATAATATGATACGTAGTGATTGTAATATGCAATCGTCTTCGTAAATCACCAGTGGGGGTACAGTTCCACAACAACAATCTACAGTAGTACAATGGAAACTGCCTTTCACTGGGAAACTCGAGCGCTGGGAGTGGCTACGTACGACACAATACGTAGTTATTGTGGCCACGCCGCACATGTGCATACGAGCTCACGCGCGAGGATCGTGAGTATATGAGTATATATCGTACGAAGTACAGCAGAACCGGCCCGCTCATAAAAGTCGGCATTAAAAATTGAAAAAACACAGATAACCAGTGCACAAGCTTCAAGAAAGCGACCCATTCCTGTGGCTGGCTTGCGCCCAAGCCGGCATTCGTTGTGCAGTACTATCTATACGTAATGGAAGCGTCTTCTCCGACACCAAATAGAGAAAGCACAACATACTAAGAAAGTGTACTTTCGCGCGCGCCCAGAATAAGAAAGTCAGCCTGAGCCCGATTTCAGGTTTATTGTGAAGGGCCGGTACTGTCTGCTCTATGTATATACTTCGTATATTATATATATCATACGTATACAGACAGCAGTACAGGACACCTCACAAGAAACAGGCTATTAAGAAAGCCAGGCTGGGTTGTAAGAGGAGACTAAAAATTTCAGAAGGCGTTACCTTGATATTAGTGCAGAAAGCACCCTCTCTCAAATAAGAGATCCACCCTGTATCAGATTTCCTGTTTCTTATCAGGTGCCCTGTACTAGTATACGTATGATATGCAGTGACGATACGTATTATGTCGCAGTTCCCCTGCACTAAATAATGTCGGTGGATGCGAACTCAGCATCTGAAGTTACTGATGTTTATGCGCCCTATTATATTAAAAAATTACAAAAACAAAACAGCTGTAAGCTCGAGGATTTCGTCGAAGCTCATCTTTGCTAGCTGAGGGTAATACTTCGATCGCGCGTACTTACGGATTTTATATGTCCTAATGTAGGATGTACATCCCGTATGAGGGGGACACAATCTGAGGCTGTAGAATTCAGGAAGTGTATGTACTCGAATACAGAGAGCAAACCGTTATCCTTGCTCGTTTTTTTCTTTGAATAATATGCTTTCCCTCCGAGTGTTTGAGTTGTTCACTTGGGGGGCGGGGGCACGGCAGCGGTACTGCTGTCGTACCGATTCTTAACACCTTTGTTGGTGAGAAGAGCATGGAGAAAATCGCAGAGGTTGTGGCGTGGTCCCCGTATCGGTTCCGTAGCAGAGACCGGAACTCATCTATGTTATTACTATTTCTATCGTCCCCTTGAGAACGATTTTTCCCTTTTCTCTCTTGTGTCTTAAATTTTGCTTTTCGCCTCGTCGCTTCTCTCTTTGTTTCCTTTTCCCCCCGCCGTCCTGTGCCGCCGATATCTTCCTCCTCTTCTTCGTGTTGCTGCACCCGTGCATAAGGTATCTGACCCTCTTGGGCACGTTTATGTTATAATTTTATTAGTAGCAGCGCTTGGCTCCTGTCATTTGTATTATGTTTCATTTCATAATTCGTTTTGCTTCATTGTCTTTTTCTAATGCTTCTGGTTTGGCTTTTGTGTCGTTGTGTTCTCGTACTCGGTACGTTGACATTTCACTTGCTTGATCGATTCGTTTTGCGTTTATTGTCGTTTCGGCTTTTCTCCGTCTCACAAGAGAAGTACGGTCGTAGTACATCTGTGACCACAAAATTTGTATCCCTCTATGATTAGGAACCAGGACAGAAACTGGGTGCCTGTACTGATGTAGTTCGGTAGAAGAACAGTTGAATGTGAAGACAACACACAACGCATTGTACAGAGTACAGGACACCTAATGAAACACATGGAATTTGGTCCAGACTGGATTTCTTATTTGAGAGACGGTTCTTTGTGTGTGTGTGTATTAACTTCAAGATAACGACTCCCGAATTTCTTATTTCCCTCCAAATGTCAGCCTCGATTTCTTATTAGCCTGTTTCTTATTAGGTGTCCTGTACTACTACTGGTATATACGTACAATATACACGTACGTGCGTGTTCCATTTCGACTTGAATCGAACATCTCTTCTATAATACCGCAGTGAGTGGTGAATGGTATAGTCGCAGCAATCTCTCTTGTACCACTCTGAACCAACAAGTATCCCATCTTGAAGGCTCCTCCGTATCATACTTGAACCTTGCACCTACAGTACGTCCTCCCCTTGGCAAACCCCCATGTACAAGTACCGTACGAGTATATATGTATTCCTCGTCAATGGACGTATGACGACGTCAAGCCAGCAAAACATCAAGACATAAAATATAATATGCATATCATAAATACATGTGTGTGTTGTCTTCACATTAAACCCGTTTTTTCTACCCAACCACATCATCGGTACACCCAGTGTCTGTCCTGATTCCTAATCCTAGAGAGATACAAATTATGTGGTCACAGACTGGTGAAACAGAGAAAAACCAAAACGAAATAAACGCAAGTGAATGGATGGCAAAGCGAAGTGAGATGCTAACGTACCGGGTACGAGAACACAACGACAGTACGAATCAGAATGTATGTGTAACTCACCGTGCAACCGACGCAGCAACCAACAAACCAGCTGCGCCAAAGTAGAAAGCCTTCATCATGCTGGATGGGCGTGTGCGTGCCGCGTGTCAGGTCCAGTGTTGCGTGTTCGGCGCCCACCCACAGCAGCAGTGTCTGCTTTTTCTGCAAGCCGCTGATCAGAGGTTAGTATATACGAAGAGGAAGTACCTGTTGTTGTTGCTGTGCCAATATTTAGGCTAGGCTGATATAGGCAGCTGCTATGATGGTTTAGATGCGAGTGAACAGGCAGGGGTGTGCAGAAAAGGGAAAGCAGGGTGGAATCGCCGCTAAACGACTGAAACACATCAGAAAAAGAAGCAAAAGTATACCTGGTACTTGCCTGGTGACGAAAAATAATATACTGCAGTTGTGTACGTACGTAATTTGTTTCTAGAAATATTCGTGGGTATTCTCGTATTTTCATTTTCGGCTGAATTGAACTGATTTCGCCTGAATTGCGTATTTTCGACCGAACTGCGTACACAGCCGTACATATAACACAATCTAATCTAATCTACGACAAGCCTGTCACACGTTTGTGTCCCTAAAATGCTGATTTTCGTTTTCAAGAGCTGATGGACCACAATATTTTTTGTCTATAAATATCCATCAGCTGTGAGATCGTGAATTCGCCGAAAATCGGATGTATTGGTATATTGCAGTATACTATCAATACGGGGGACCAAATTTTAATATTGTTAGTAAAAACGGTAAATGTATTGTTTTTAGGGTGTACGGTGGGTTCTATTCACTATGGTCCCCCGCAATATTAATAATAGAATAAGGTTTTGTACTAACTACCTGGTACAGTATAGTATATGCAGTATAATCGAAGTATCACACACATTCTGCAAAGCTTTGTTTCCTTGATCTCACAGCTATTAATAGCTGTTGTTTTTAGTTTTTATTCGCAATATACAGACCGGCAGGCCGACAGCCCACAGCTACGTAGCTGTCTTGGACGTCCCAAACGGGGACGGTTTTGTTGTAGGGACAACCTGGTGTTAGGGGCGAGGTAAAAAGGAGAAATTGAAATTCGGGGGGGGGTTCATATTATTCCCTGGTAATATATATACGCGTATGGGAAAGAGATGTTTAGTACGGGGTAATAAGTAATAATACACAAAGAAAAACGTGAATTCCGGATAATTTTGGGACGGGAAGGAACAACGGAAAGGCACGAAGCTTGCATTTGATTTCTCCTGGCCTAAACCTTAGCATGCTTCGTGGTTAACTGCTACTACTAGACCACCGGGGGCATACAATTTGTACAGCAGTACAGGAGTACAGAACACCGAATACGAAACAGGCTACTAATAATAACAAACCCACGTTGTGGTATTTAGAGGCAAACAAGAAATTCGAGACTCCTTTCGATCTTGAAATTAGTGTAGACAGCCCCATCTCTTCGAACAAGAAATACACAGCAGTATTTAATTGTAGTCTGGGCCAGTTTTCCTGCTTCATTTTCGTAGGTTTTTCCTGTACGTTTCTGTATTAAAAAAAAAAAAAAAACAGCTGTGAGCCCGAGGATTTCGTCGAAACTCATCTTTGCTATTCGTAGCTGAGTGTAATACTGCGATCGCGCGTACTTAAGGATTTTATATCTCCTCATGCAGGATGTACATTCCGTATGAGGGGGACACAATCTGCGGCTGGCTGTCGAATTCAGGAAGTGTGTGTGTCTATTTGTGGGGGGAGAAAAAAGTAAATAATTCGTCGTATAATAAAAATTAAACAGTCTGAAATAAACGTACCAGGTTGTATACTGTAAGTAAGTGTTCCGACGAGTTGACGTGATAGAGCGGGTCTACTATTATTAGTAGCGTAAGCCACCTGTCGCCACTAAGAGTATATGTAACATATGATATGCACATCATACTGGTACGTAATAAGCCGGTCGCCCCGGTAGTCTAGCAGGACAACAAGAAGCTTGTTTGCGTCAAGGTCGTGAGTTCGAGCCCCCCCGAGTGCATGCTCGTACATAGTAGGGGTTTTTTCTCGCAAACAAATATATTGACTACTAGTAGTTGAAAGCGCGAGAGCGTGAGTTAGCAAAATTCGATGAAGAACGACGAGCGTTGGGAAGGCTGAACCTTCTCCGCGATAAAAACCAAGGCAAGAACCAGGGAGAGGAGCCTACTTTGTGACCCCGGATCTGAGTTATTACGACTAGGGAGGGAGAAAAACAGAAGTGCGAAGATAATAAATGGGATGGAAAAAAATAAATAAACAAATACTCGTAGGGTATATGCAGTACGCGACAGCAGTGAAGAGTCTCCTATTTTGGCTGAGGTTCGCGGCTTATTGCCATGGTCAACGTTGAGCACAGGCTTTCACTGGCTTTTGTATAGGGTTTAGAGTTGCGCTCTTGCTGAGCACAAATGATTAGCTGTAAATTATTCAAGTATGTAAAAACTCAGCCTGAATCTCTTAACTACCAGATTCTTAACACCTGTCGCGTACTGTATGTACATATACACCACAAATGGCATGGTGCATCTCCCCGAAAATGATGGCACCATCAGGTCAACTTGAAACGTTTCAGTGTTTGTTGTCTTCACACATTACACCCGTCATTTCTACCCACACTACACCCTCATCATCAGTACAATCCGTGTCTGTCCTGATTCCTACTGCTGGAGAGATGCTAGTCATGTGGTCACAGATTGTGAGATGGCGAAAAACCAAACAAAAAATAATCGCAAAATAATGGCCAAATCAAGTACAATGAAACGTACTGGGTACGAAAACACAACAGCACAACAAGCTACTGTACGTACATACAGTACCGGCCCGCTCATAAGAAATCAGACATCGGGCTTAGGCTGACTTTCTTATTTGAGAAAGGGGTGTGTCCCACACTAACTTCAGTATAATAAAATAGCTGTCGACTTTCTTATTTCCCCCTTAATGTATAGGCTGAGTTTCTTGTGGGGCATTTTCTTATGAGAGGGCCGGAAGTGTAGCCAAACCAGAAACATAAGAACAAAAAGACAATAAAAAAATAAATCACGAAACGAAACAGAATACCAGTACATTTGACGCAAGGAAACCAGAAAGAAAGGCCGTTAAAAGAAGGAACGCCGAATAAGAAAGCGGACGTTCCCAAGAGGGACATATTACCGCTGCACTAACGAAACAACACAAAGATACCGGCATACAAGCGGACGGCGGGGGGGAAATATAATAAAGGAGAAAGAAACAAGGCTAAAAGCAAGAAAAAAGAGAGAAGAGATAAAATGGAAGATATCGTAGTTAACCCCTTGAGAACTGGTCCCACGAATTTGGTGACAAAATACTTGGAATTAGTGTGCGGCATTTTTTCCAGTTCTGACTGGGTTAAGGCGGTGATATGTACCATGAGTTCCCGTCTCTGCTACGAACCCGACCCGGGAACAACCTAGTCGTACCCTCTGCCATCTCCTTCCTACTCTCGTCATAGCGGTGTAAAGTGCTAGCACTCCCGTTGCCGCGCCGCACCCAGCGGACATTGAACACCTCATCAAGAAACGAACAAACATGTAACATAATCCGAGGGCTAGTCGAACCGACACCTCACCACACGATCTATCATTTCGTTTCTGCGTTCGGCGACAGCCGTGTCAGTACGGCTGCCCCCCTCCCCCCCTTTCCCTTGTCGCCGCTCTTGACATCCCCAGCTGCGTGCCGTAGTCAGCTCCAGTCCGCCTCGCCCTGTGTCGCTTCGCCATGAAACAGTCCGCAGCTTTGACGACCCCCCAATACCACTTCCCAATCTTCTTAGCCGCCCTCGTCCATAACATCGTCTCTGCTCCAAACAACAAAGAGAATCATTCCGTGGACCCCTCGGTGGCATGAAAAACCCTGAGGCCGTCTGCTAGACAACGGGCCCAGTTGGTATTGTTTGGTCGGCCTGGTCCCGGTTTTTTCCCATCAGACATCGTCCCAAATATCACCCGACGGGTCAGGCGCTCATTGGTCGTCCGATGTACGGCGCCCGCAAAGGGGAGGCGTCGTTTGCGGATGTTCGTCTCAACGCTCTCGCATTGTGCCTTCTTGAGGGCCTTGGCGTACGACATGAGATCGGCGGTGTGTTGTCGGCGCTGGAAGCTGATGACCTGTAGGAGGAGGTTTTGGTGTGCCGTTCGGAGCTCGGCGAAGCGCTCCTGGCCAAGGGCTCGCGTCACATACCACGCGTACAGTAGTGTCTTCACCGCCGTGGCCTTTAGGATGTGCACCATTAAAGTGAACAGATCATCATCCCTACCGTACAGCTCCCGCTCGGACCGATTTTAGCATGCCCTTGCGAGTCGGACGCGTCATTGGATCTATGGCATAACGTCAGCGTTTGCAACGACAGGTTCGCCCAGGTTCTGAACTGCATCGTCGTCTGTTTATACCTCTGACCCGCTGCTTCGATGACGAGCGATGGAGTCCGGAGTGCCAGGTTCGATGTCCGCAGTAGCATGGTCTCCGTTTTATGTTCGAGTGCGTTAAGGCTTGCTGATGCGACAACGACCATAATGACGGCCATCATAATAGTAAGGCGCTCCGCAGACTTAGACACACTGTCTGCATCGTCGGAGTCGACTATATCTCATACTGCCCTCCGTACACATACAACTGGGTCTACCTTCGCCCCGTCCTCCCCGACGTCCTCCTCGAGGTGGATAGATTGAAGCCTACCAGCACGGCGTGTATCGCACCGGCGAAGAAGACATTGAACAGAAGCGGTGACACTACACATCCTTGTCGCAGCCCCTGAGTGACGTAAAACCGTTCCGAATGCACACCGCCATCAGTACGAACGCGAGCTCGCATGGCTTCGTGGAATTGGCGGATAACGGTTAGCCTCTTCTCTTCCACGCCGAAGCGTGCGAGCACCACCCGCAACAGCTCTCGGTCGACTGAGGCATAGCCTTCTTCAGGTGAATCAATCACACGTACAGGGGGGTTGTCTTCGCTCGTCCGGGCTCTTGCAGTCGATGCACGACGAACAGCATGCCGACTGTTGATCATGCAGGGCAAAAGCCGCACTGTTCCTAGGGGAGTATCCCGTGGACCTCGCAGTAGTTGATGAGGCGAGACGCGACCAGTTTCATTAATACTTCGCCTGAATGAGAAACAAGCGAAATCCTTCGATAGTTGTTGAAACAGAGCGATCTCTTTTTTTTATCAAGGACCTTAATGGTCGCATAGTTTCATTGCTGGGGGACGACACCCGTTCTCCACACATTGACATGAGCGTTGTGAAAATACCCGATAATTTCGAGGTGATCAATTGTAAGTAACTTCGGCCGGAAGGGAGTCTGGTCCCACCACTTTTCAGTTCGACATACCCCGGATTACCGCCGTCATGTCATCCATGGTCGGTCCATCTCCAAGCGATGGTGCCAACGGCCGTTGTCGAAATAGGGCGCTGGTGGTTGAGTCAAGATTAGGCAATTTCGTGGTGAGAAGGGTACCGAAATCACTCTCCCTCCGTCCAAGAATGAGCACCTTGTACCTTAGTAGAGGGCTTTTGTCGCCTTTCGACCGTCCAACCCCACCGTGCCCTTCAAGCGCTTGTAGAAACCCCGCTGGTAGTTGCCAGCGCAACGAGGAGTCTCTCCGTTTTAGCAAGGTGATCTTCGATGTAGGCATGCAATCCTGCGTCCATCACCCCTCACAGGTTCGCGCACGCCGTTCTCAGCGCCTCTTCCGCGCAGATGTTTTCCTCTCAATGCGCATGAATCGTCAGGCATCTTGCCCCTCGCATTCAATGCTATTTTGAAGACAGCTGCGCTTTCAGCGGTCTCGCACCACCCAGGTTCGTGTGTGCCACGTGGTGGGGGTGGTACCCCCTTTCGCTATAACGTCGGCAAATTATCCGGCCATCTCAGGGATACGTTTGGGCTGCAGGGGAGTAGGAAAGGAAGCTTGGAAAGGATCCGGGCCTCTCCACTACTTGCCGATTGTAGTCTCCATCATATCTAAACGTTTTTCCTGTCGACAGGCTGGGTGTTGTTTTGTCGTTCGCACGTGTCGATTGGGTGCCAAAATGACCTCTGAGGCGGACCATCACGTCTATGTGATTCAGCATATTCTGGTAAGTATATACAATAGGTTGTTTTGTTTGTTACTAACGGTACGGTCAAGGCTCCGACCATGGCGCTAGCCCTGCGTTGTCCGTTGCAGTACGTATTTTAGTACCTGGTATGGTAGTACTCGTTGTGTGCTGTGACGTACCACTCTGAACAGAAGTGTAAAGACCACTGAGCGGGCCGTTATCGACCCGGTGGGCGTGTCCGTTGTTGTCCCTGGGTTGTTGGATTAGTAGGTATATGAAAGGATGTCTGATCCGGGGATGGTGATATATCATTCCCGGGTGCGACAGGGGCTAGACCAAGGGTCCCAATCAAATCACCAATCAACCAGAGGGGTTATGATTTCCACACCTTGCCGCCCTTCGTCCGGGCCGAGTATTTTGAAAATGTGATGAGTCGGGCCGGGCCGGGCCGAGCCGTCAAAAAATGATTTTGTGGTGAACCGGGCCGAGTCACACCGGGCCGCGGCTCATCGACTGAAAACTTGATGTCCCGGGACAGGCCGCGGGTCATATGAGGGGCCAGGCCAGGCCGGCCCAGGCCGCGGCCTATCTCATCTCGAAATTTGATGGGCCGGGCCGAGCCGCGGACCATGTTACGTAGGGTCTATGTGGGCTGCTCCGCTCCGCCCATGAGGCTGCCCCCATATTTTGACGGGCCGGCCCGGGCCGCAGCCCACGTGATGTGATGTACTAGTGCTACCACTACTGCTACGACTACTACTACATACAGGAGTCCTACACAGCGGCAAATCTATTGTAGGTCACATACATGGAACATAGTTCTCGCTTGGGGGGGACACCGAACTGAGTTGATGTTCCCTTATTCCGGCATGTGTGTATCCTGTCAGAAGTGTAACGTCACGCAAGCTAATATTCTATACGTGAGAACCGTACCTACGTTCCTATATAGCACGTAGGCCGCACTCCATTACTACATGATGAATTCATACGCAAAACGTCACCCGTCGTTTTGTTTTTGCCTGGTATTTCGTTTTATGACTTTTTTCTTATGGATAATTTGAACCACCTTAAGACCAAACAATTTTGGTGAAAAACAATAACATCAAGAAAACCACCAGACAATCAGATCTCGGGGATGTCATACATAACACGCGTGCGAAGGTTCAGGTGTTTTACCTCTAGAAAACGGCGAAAACGTGCAAAGATAACGGAATGCATCGTAATTCCGTAGTTCCAGAATATGCTCGATTTTGGGGGATGAATTTAGCTCGATATTGAACATATGTATGCAAGTATTATATTTGTTTTGTTGCGCCGAGAGCTTTGTACAGACACGTCTTGGAGTACCTGGAAACGGACCGTCCAGAAACAAGAGAAGGAAAAATTCACGTTTCTTCTTATGGAAACACCCGCCTATTACTGGCCGTATTTAAGGTCCGTGGTTGTGGTTTGGGGCACAATTTCGCCACTAGCGCCACAGGCTTACTGTCGGACCTGGACCTCAACTTGACAATGGTGGGCCATGTCACCTACTTCCGCTGTTCTTGGCGTTCAGTATGATACACAAACTACATGCTCCATTCGAATAGATAGATGCCGCTGCGACGACATTCGTGGGTGGATAATTTCCGTCTTTTAACTCGAACCACATAGTTCGAATATCATACGAACAGTACATGTATTATTGGTACAGTATGTACATGCCAGGTATGTATGCGATATACCTGGAATATACATGCTAGGTATGCATGCGATATACCTGGTATATTTCCCAACCCGATTTTGAGTCGTTCCAACTTCCCACGGGTTGGTTGTTGTTGATGTTTTAGACCCGGAGTGGTTAGTTCCCCTACCACCATCCCAGAGGTAGTTTATAGAACTACACTATAATACTAACTATAAACTCGTTTGGGCTGGTTAATGTTGCTTTGCCCGGTCACTCGCCCGGTGGATACGTACTTCCTTCTTCTCTTCACCAGGTTTCTTTCAAGGGATATGTGTACAATAGTCCTCGTTATTTCAGGGTGTTGGTACGTACGAGTAGTATGTAGCTGGATCGAGGAACGAACGGCTACTGCTGTGTCCTCCCTTTTCAGCTCGCGACTCGCGACACACCCCGGGATTCCAAGTCATTACCACAAGCATCCCGAAGGGGAGCCTTATATACTACAGTATATATATATTATGTACAAAGTATGTAATTTATGTAAAATCGCCTGGGCTAACCCACCAGCCTCGATCGAAACTTCCCTGTCCTTTTTGTTACACTGAGCAGATACGGGATCCGTACTCCTGCCGCTGCGTGTTGGTATCTTGTGCGCTTGATGGGTGGCGAAAGCTCGCTCGTCAACAGAATGCTGCAGTAGTACTGTAGTACAGTACTACCCGCAGTATCGACCGATGATTAGTCGAAATATTTTCACAACCCTGATGACAAACAAAAATGAAATCCGGGGCCACAAAGTAAGCTCTTCTGCCTCCTCCTAACTACGGTTCGTGCCTTGAGGTTTGCCGCGCAGAGGGTTCAGCGTTCTCAACGCTCGTTGATTTTCATCGAATTATGCTCACTCGCGCTCTCGAGCTATCTGCTACGAGTCAAAATATGTTTTGCAAGAAAAAGTCCCTACGAGTATGCACTCGGGAGGGCTCGAACCCACGACCTCGACTCTAGCAGGGACGATATGCACCTGGCACTCCACCGGGGACGCCGCTACCGTCATGGAATAACATAGTGTTTTTTATATCAAGTGAAATACGACTTTTTTTTGCGGTCGGTCGCAGGGTGGGATTCCTCGCCGACGACCTGACCGAGCAGAACCACGAGACTCACCCCAAGGGAGCGGGAGGTGGCATGTGCGAAGCCACCGCCGCGAGCGAATGGCTGTGGCTTTCTTGAGGCCGGATATTCCGCCGGCGGTCAAATAACTGACATCGAATCACTACAGTACAGGAGGACACCTAATAAGAAACAGGCTATTCACCGGTTAAGAACTAGTCCCGCGAATTTGGGGACAAACTACTTGAAATTAGTGTGGGACATTTTTTTGCAGTTCTGAATGGGTCCAGAAAGCCAGGCTGAGATTTCGAGGGAAATAGGACATTCGGGAGTCGTTATCTTGAAATTAGTGTATAAAGCACCTTCTCTCAAATAAGAAGTCCGGCCTGGACTAGATTTCCTGTTTCTTATTAGGTGTCCTGTACAACACTTCTTCAACAAAAACTCCGTAGAAAAAAACACGGGTTGAGAAATGACAAGAAGGGTTAGTTTTCAGCCGAAACAGATAATAAATATACCCTCGTATATACATAAAGTAATTTAGAATATACAACGGGAAATCATTGGAAATGTAACAGCGCTTCGATAGAGTGAGGAGGGTCCCCCCCCCCCGTCCCCTCTGTATAACTTTCTCCGGTATTAATGGTGGGGGCTCATTCCGAGAAGAGCACGAGACAGATGGTGTTCTTCCGGACCCGAAACATCAACAACACTCTTACCTGGTACGAGTGTGATATGTGAGCTATCGACGTTGAAGCTCATCATGCTACACATCGGTTGTCGGATGGCAAGTATGACACTACTTATAATAATACGTATGATAGTAAATACATGGTTGTGGCAATTTGTTTGTGAAATATTAATATCCAATCAATCAAGTAGACCTGACAGCATCTTCCATGTCTGTCTGTCTGAAGTAATTGGACCTTTTTGGGTCCCCCTCTTATACGTGGATGGTATTATTTGAACTAATGCGCTACAGGAGTATACGTATGTATACGTACAATGTCAGATGGCACATGAAATCTTAATTTAACAAATATGACTACGAACTACTGTCTAGAACCAAACAAATCGAACTGAAGCACATCGAACTGGCGTAAAGACACAACAACCTTTTTCAGTGAACAAATTTCTTCGAAAACGTTATTATTATCTTCTGTTTTTGTGGACGGAAATCACATTTGAATTTATGACTCTTAGGGCCCGTTTAAACGAAGAAGAAAAAAAAATTTATTTTGTAAAATATATTTATTTAAATCCGCCTTTCATTGGTCAACACACGCACCAGCACCAAAGATTAGGATCTTGGGGCATAATATTTGGTGCTGGTGCGTGTGTTGACCAATGAAAAGCGAATTTTATTTTTATTTTTTTCCAAATCGGATTTATTTTATACTCGTTAATTCGGGCCCTTACTACGTACGTATATACGTAGTAAGTAGCTCAGATTTCAAGCTTGCAGTGAACACAAATTACGTACAGTACATACCATACCGAAGTATGATATTTACTAAAGTACTACTACTACTACTACTGCAGGAATTTCTCCACTCCTTCTTGTGGGCGGAAAATTCCTTTTTCAAATTCTGACAGGTGCTCTATACTATGCCAGTGGCGCAAATGTTGGAAACACTACACGACCACCGACAACCACAATTATGTTGTACCATCCATGCTCGGAACGTTCAGGACAAACAGTGCGCGTGCAGGTGCCACAAAAAACACGCCAAAGCTATATAGGAGTATTACAGTATACTCGGAAGCTCTCCAACCCCTGAAGCGAAGCTGAGTGAGCTTATACCCCGGCCACCCGAAATATCTGATTGTATTTTTTCTGTAGGCTGACCCACCACAGCTCGTATTTTCTTCCGAAGTTTCGGTGGTGGAAGGACTTGGACGGAAACTTGTTTAGTTGTCTGTTTGTTTGTTTGTGTTTCGACCTTCATTCAACCGTTTATCGCGCCGCCTTGTTGCTTGGTTTAATCGGACCCTTCGCCTTCATTCCCTTTCGGTCACTAACTTGTGGCATACATACACACGCACTAAGTGCCTCGCCACGTTTCCCAGACTGGACATCTCTTCTTCTCATCTGGGACCATCATCATCATCAGGAGAAGGGCACACATACCATACATACCATCTAATAATAGTAGGGTCTGGTATAGGCGCACGGCTGTGTCATGAGGGCCTTCTACTTCTTCGGCGCGTTTGGTCTGTTAACGGCTGCATCCGTTGCACGGTGAGAGATACAACAGCAGTAAGTAGCTCTTGTTCTGACAATTCAACCGAATGGGGGGGGGGGCGGGGTTCGTGCGGGTATACAAGGCATGGCATGCATCGTTTCCTATTGCTTCCTCGTGGGTCGGGAAAGTGTTGAAACTCGTTAGTTTTGTCGTTATGCCTACCAGTAACAAACGACGATAATCCAGTCTATCCGGGATCGATACCGTTCATTTGATGGAGTATGGTTTCATAGTATAGACGTTGACACTGGACACGTTTTCCCCTCCCTTTGCGTTATACATGGGTCTCTTACGTGTCACAGGGCCGAATGTGACGACCTGCTGAACCTCTCCCTTCCTCTCTCGGGAGACACTACCCTCAAGCTGTCAAGCGCCGCCGTCGACTGCACGATTCTCGCGGACAACGAGCTGGAGGAGTTTGTCATCGAGGGCGGGACCCTTACTCTCACTGGCGCCAGCACCACCAAGTGAGAGACTCCTCACAGCCCTTGTCTGAAAACGCTGAGTTATGTACAACATACTCTCCTTCGACTACGCGTGCGGCGACTGCAGCGAAGTGGTGATATACTCACCAACAGCGCTATAACTCGTGTTCCGTGCGCCTCGCCGCCTTAGCCTATACTACCTGCACGCGCATTGATCCTGAGCAGAATACGTTACCCATAATATGTACGCAGGCGCATATATTTCTGCCGAGTGGAAGTACAACTACTGCAATGACGACTGCGCGCGGGGTATTTTTAGTAGTTTTCGTTTATGGTTGGTAGAGGATGTTTAGAACGAAAATACCGAAAATACCGAAAATACGCCGAGCAACACCGACCACAATGGGGGCACCTTCAACGTGAGGGTGGAGGAACTCGGGCTTCTTCTTCAAGCAGGCGCAAGCTTCTTTGCTATGACGCTCTATTTAAGTACCGGTGTGATGCAACGATATAATCTTCTTGGAACGCTCAAAGCTGACGCCGTACAGGGAAGCGTACAGGCAGGTGAACTCCAGATTAGATGACACTGCTTCGAGGCCTGCTGGTGCCATTGGTGTGGCTGTGTTGGCGAAATCGGGATTTTTTATTATTATTTTCTCTCTTATAGCTGCTACGAGTACACACACTGCTTGTGTATCACGCAAAGCCGCGGTGCCGATACCTGGGGGGAAGTGGTTATTCGTTTTACGTGCGTGCTTGAGGGCGGATGTGCACTATATACTGAAGTATACATATATATATGTATTGCCTCGATGTGTTTTACCCTCGGCCGGGCTAAATATTTTCGTTCCGTTGGTCTTCTCTCGAAGAATGACGAACATACGTCTGTTGTTTGCGCACGCACGGCTACGTAGTAAGTGTGGACTCAACTGCACGCGCACACTTTCATCTCACGGCAGTATACGTCCGCCCGGTCTATCTTGCTTTAACAAAACGTCTCCTCCATCCGCTCGCGGTGGAAGGTTCACGAACTTGAGGTTCACCGTGATGGACGGCGCAGGCCTGATCTTCGACTTCGACACCACCGAGTTCGGCCCCAACCTCGGTTTCGTGAGTTGAAACAATGCGTGCGTACACATTTGATCGGAAGGAAGCGATATAGTTTTATGGGTGCTTCAAGGTTACGGTTGTTACACACATTGTCGTGTTTCAACTAGAAAACTTTGCCGGATTTTTACTTTGTTTCGTACGAGGTTATTGCTATGCGTGTGAAGCTTGCACTTAACTCTTCGTTCGTGCCCGATGTTTGCGTGAGCCGGCTTAATGTACGTGGTACTGCTGGCTGTAGTACCGCATATTTGTTTCCCCAACTTCTGGTGGTTTACCCCACCAACTGTTGATGTGGCTCACAGAGTGGAAAACGCCCTTCTCTCTGTGGTAAACGAAAGTTCTGACCTGTACACCCTTGCCTAGCATATCAACGTAGTACGGTACAGTATAACAAGCGGCGAACATCCAGTCGATCCGGGATCGACACCGTACATTTTGTTCGCGTGTGGTTTATCATAAGTTCCCTGCGGAAAACAAGGTACTGTAATAATGCTGCGACACCCGGCCCCCGTTTGGTACATTTACCAAAGCCTACGATACAACGACATTTTGTTCAATTAATTAATACTACTGTAATTCCGGGCACAAATAAATAGCTTTCGCTTTCGAAGGACACGATATATATGACGTCCGCACGTCATCATGCTAATACTAACACCATCCCAATATGGCGCCAGCATGCCGGCCAATACATATATATACCAGTCACCCCTAATAAATGTTTTTTTTTTTTTTTCCTCGTTGGTGCAGGAACGGCAAGACAACTTCAACGGCTTCATGGTGCAGGTCATGTCGGGAGGTTCCGTTGAGTTCACCGGCGAATTGGCTGCGACGGGGCTGGAGAACATGCGGAGTGTCTTCTGGAACGACGTTGGCGGCAGCATCGAGTGAGTCAAAAATAACCAAGGAGTTCATTCAGGAGGGGCGTTTCCGTCAGCGACGACGTCGGTGGTCGTAGCCTCCGTAGCGAATTGTTTTCGCAAGCGCCAGGTCTTTAGTGCTGTGTGCCGTGAGAGTACAATAACGTGAGCTTGAGCACGCTTGTTCGAGTTTCAAGCGTTATATATATACCTGGTATGCCATTTTTCCCGTGAGCGTCTTTGCCTTGTCTCAGTTTGATTTGAGCATGTATGTATATGTTTGCAATCCAGGTATAGGTGCTTTATTGGTGGCAAGATGCACGACGTCTTTTTTGCTACTGCTTGCTGTAGCCACATTCAATCGAAAACCTGTCACTTTCAACAACACAACCACCACAACATAATACATGAACTACAGGAAGCGTTTGTGGCGACAGCCACACACAAGTCCTCACAAAGCTACAGCTATATGCGCCGTATGTACGCCGGAGATGCAATGGTATCCCGCTATCAATATCTACAACTACAAGCTGTGAACGTCCTGACGTTGCATGGGCTCTTGTCGCAATTTTCCCACTCCGTTTTCTCCTGCCCCACTGCGCGCTGTTGTGAACAGGTTCGCCTCAAACGTGGTTTTCAACGATTGCGACTCGAACGTATTCAGGGACAACTTTGGCAGGCTCAGGTATGAGTACGAGGAGAGTTCGTGTATTTGCGGTCGCCCATCCCGCAAACGTGCCGCTTTATATCCTTCATCTGTTCTAGTGTTGAACCCCATATGCAAACGACGGCTGAGATGTACATTATGCATACATGGAGAGTCGAGGGATTTCTTACGGAGGAGAAGCGCAGGCTGCTATGGACTCTTTTCGCGCAGGTTTGTGGCGTTTTCCACGCTTCTGGAGGCGTTCTTTCTTCTTGAGCCACCACGCTGACCACCATTTTCGGCGTGACTCGCGGTGTTGGCCCAACTCTTGACCGGGTGATTCCAATGTTGGCCCAACGCCGGGGAAGACGTTGTGCCTTGAACCTAATGGCACGTAGTAGAAAAATTTTACCATAAGGCACGCCGGGTCGCGGGCACGTCCACCTTGCGTGTATGTACGTATAAGCAATCCCATGGTCGGCAGAACTAATGTTTCGGTATACTGCTGTATGGTCGCCTTGTCTTGGCTGGGCTGTTTTTGCTCTCTATATGTGTATCTGCTTGGGTGATTGCTGTTATTCATTCGTTCTCCCACGTTTTTCTGCACCAGGTTCCGCAGCGATGTGACTTTCACCGAGAACCGTTTCCTTTCCATCAGCAACAGGGGCGGCACGGTTAGGTGAGAAACCAATGCGTCATACAACTGCTCTACCTTTCTCTAAAGGAGTGGCTACCTGTGCGGGTCCCTACAACTCACCAAAAACAACCATACTCTATCCCAGTCCCCGATACAGACATGCCTCATTATATCTTACAGTAAACCCGGTTGTGTTCGTTTCTCCGGTAGCGGAGGCCGTTACGTCGTCTACGTACAATAATACCCTTTTTGTTTTCGCAGTTAAAACAAAACAAAAACGGATTTCCTAAGATGATGAGCGCCCGTCAGTCACAAAACGTACTCCCCCCCCCCCCCTTATCGCACTTTAGAAGCATGGCTACGGCACTGTAGTGGCATGGCTGCTGCACTGTAGTGCCTTGGCCACCGTACTGTTGTGGACTGGCTACCGCACTGTACGGGCACGGTTACCGCACCGTGGTGGCACGGCTACGACGCTATAGTCGTAGTGGAGTGGGTAACGCACACTCTAGAAGCACGGCTTCACCGAACATCCAACTATACCTCTGCAGGATGTCCACAATGGTGAGCTAATACGGTTTGGTAAAAGGGGTTATATGCTCAGTACTATGAATACCACACAAACCCGGTACACAGATACGGAGGTCAACCACGCCGCTAAACGTTCGTGCTCACGCAGGAAATCGAACAACATACACACTGTTGTTTTTTTTATCGCGACGAAGAGATGTTCTCCAAGCATCCCTAGCGATGGATGATTCCAATTTAATTGTTCGAATTTTTGTTGTTTGCTGCGTATCATCACTCTACTGCAGTAGTACTCTGTAACATGCTAAAAACAACAGCTTACACTGGCTCGAGGTTGATTCAATGTATCTTGTTGGGAAAGCGCGAACATAAAAAAAACAATACATGATCTCCCTGATCCGGATAATAGTTGGAGGTGGACAGTGACCCACCCGCCCCGTGGTTGCGTGTCGATGGGCTCGCCAACCAACGAGACCAGGAAGCGACGCACGTCCCGCACGACTAACGTATAGCCAGAGCTTGATGGCACGATGATCACGTTACTTGTTCCCTCAACGACTCGCTTTCCGTTCAACTTGTCAGGATCGACGGCGATGCTTCGTTCGTGACGAACGGGAGATCGTTCGACGGGCACAGCGGCGGGGCGTTCTCCAACACGAACGGGGGTACTGCCATGTACGATGGGGTGTCTGTCCCGATTCGTTGTGCTTGCGTGTTTATGGTTTTTGCTGGCGAGGTGTAACAGTTTTCACGCTTGCTTGCCTTCATGGGGTCAAGGAATGGTACTACTGTATATGCTAAAACCTCGTCGCGATGAATACAGGGTTAAAGGGGGAAACACCTTTTGCTGGGACGACTTCTTCCCTATGCTTTTGTATCATGGCATACGAGGAGGGCATTCTTGTTTTGTGATGCCACAATGGGACTACAACAATAGCGCTGAAGCAAGATGGTTTTAAAACATTACACTCAAAAACGTCGCGCACGGCCGCAAACCTCGTCGTCGTGGAATGCAGCATCTCTCCCTGCGATGTTGACATGGAAAGGTGTCCGCTGCGTCTGTATGGTTTTGGTCAAACGCCGACATACTCGCGCCTACTCGACAACAGACCCCTGAGATATTTTGGGCGGTTTTATCTCCTTCCGGCCAAAGACTGCTCTTGCCACATCTCCACAGCTCGACCATGCCATTACCGTCTTCACCACGGGCATTTATACAACACGCATGCCATGCTGAAACAGCGCTTTCTACCGCTCCCCCGCCCATCCTCCCGCCCTGTCTCGTTTCGCGCAGCTTCCGGGGTACCGCGGTGTTCAGCGACAACAGCTGCGACGAGTCGGGCGGTGGAGTGTTGAACGGAGCGGACTCGAAAATGACGTGAGATGAAATGCCTACGAGAAGGATTTCGGAGAGTGGGGGACCAGTCGGGAGGATAGCGTTGGCGGGTGCGCACGCTCGGTGTTATCTACCGCCGCCAGTGGAACCAACATTCAATGGCGGGGCGTAGCCCGATCGCACCAAATGTGGAGATACAAGGAGTACTCGCCGAAGCGAAATGGCAATACTCGAGAGCGATGATCGTGTGCGTATATACGCGGTGGGGAACCGAAACTAGACATTGGCCCCTTGTATCTTTCGCCTCGCGGTTTAGCGCCACAATCCCTCGCCGGTAACACCGTTAACTCGATGTATGTGTGGCGCTTCGTATGGACCGTCATTCAACCTGTGTGCCTTCAATATTTTAGTTCGTAGAGTATATACGTAGTCAAAGGCACCGGGCATGAGCAGGGCGAGGGGTCAACCGGAGGAGGAGCGGCTGGCCTGTAACTCTAGTCCATCTACTGCAGTTTGTTTTAGGGATGGTCGATGTCGGGTCAATTGCCCCCCCCCCCTGACCTTCAAATATGAAGCGTGTCCACATGATCTCTCTGCGCCCGATACACAGGTTCTACAAGAACGCTGGTTTCTTCGACAACCGGTGCTGGAACGGGGACGGCGGTGGCATCGGCAACGCGGGCGGAGACCTCAAGTGAGACTGGTCGATTTTTCTTGACTATGCCTGCTGCTGTCACATCATCGTCGATGGATACAATACGCTGTGCGCCGTTTTTCGACATCACGGTATTCGTTTCGCCTTTTTTTTGTTCTTCTTCTGTTGTCATTTTTTTCAAACGCATGTTCTGTGGTAGCCTCCGACTGTATAACTGTGTATCCGGGGACAGCAGTGAGCCGAGCCGGACCGAAGCGAATACGCGTTTGCTACTACTGTAGTCTAGGTTTACTATATCGGCGGGGGGGGGGGGAGAGGGTACTATTCATGTAGCCGAACTACTGCTTGCTGTAGGGAAAACTCCCTCACCGTACTCATGCACTACCCGTCGCCACTCACCTGTGTCGTCAATTTGAGCGTATACGCCAGCACGCGCCTCCAGCATGCGTACGACGTACTTACGTCGTGTGCGATGTTTTCATACTGTGTCGCGTTGCTCCGGGGGGACTTTCAGGTTCCGCGGGACCGTGAGCATGAACGGAAACGAAGCGGCAGAGACTGGCGGTGGAATCTCGACCGGCAACGGGGGTACAACAACGTAAGACAACTCCCCTGAGAGGCGTGCTATACGTTAGAGATACAAAATAGTACAAACTGTTTTCTGAGCCTTCTGACTTGAGGAGTTGTATACCTTACCCTTCAAACCCGATTGAAAAACAAAACAAAACTCTAAATAAAAATAAAAACAAACGATGAACGTCCCCGAAGCTTACGTAGCTAAACCACGATATACTAAGTGTAAAAACCCTACGTGCGAACTGGTATTCCTGTAGATCACTGCAGGGAAAACGCCCCCCCCCTGTTGCTCAAGCCGTCCAGGTTTGGTGCGTGTGTCGAACCTCCGTAGGCAGCGCGCCGCTCCGCTTGTTAAGGCATGCTGTCACGATCGACGCGTCCTACGACAGGACATGCATGCCTTACATACAAACGTTTTGGTCGAAAACTGTTTCTGACTGGCCTGGCTCCTTAACCGCAATTTTTTTTTTTTTGGGAAGATGAATGCTACGACAGGGGTACCACCGTGTTTTGTCTGAGCTCCTCACCTAAGGAGCTCCATACCTCACCAGAAACACGATTTCCGAGGAAAATAAAAAGTGGCACCCGATCAACCATCCTGTGAGCTAGCCTAGGTATGCAATGGAAAATTTGGCAATAACAAAATGCAAGTCCGGCGAGTTTGGGTTGAGGAGCCCGATCCTTCAGAAAATAGTTCGGCAAAAAACGCCTCAGTACCTCTATCGTAGCAAGCGTCGGAATGCCGTTAGTGTTTCGAACAATAGTGTTGGTGGTATACCTGGTATGTCATACCTATTACGTGGCAGGTAGATGGGTTACGTGGGGGGGTTTTTTCGTTGGGTTTTGCGCGGATTTTAGCCCTGCTCAAAACTCCATTTGTTTTGGGCATAGAGAGCTACTATACTATACTATACTAAACTATAATCAAGTGAGGATCATCAGAAAATTGTGTGGTGACATGGTGCCCCACCTACCGTCGGCAGCAGGAGTTTCCTCGAAACAAGAACAGCACCAAAGCACTACCTGACCCCTCCTACGGTAGCAGTAGTAGCAGCAGCAGTAGTAGTAGTAGTAGTAGTAGTAGTAGTAGTAGTAGTAGTAGTAGTAGTAGTAGTAGTAGTAGTAGTAGTAGTAGTAGTAGTAGTAGTAGTAGTAGCAGTAGCAGTAGTAGTAGCAGTAGCAGTAGTAGTAGCAGTAGTAGTAGTAGGAGGAGTCGGAGGGGGGGGGCTACCCCCAAATTTCATTCCCACAGTCTTAGATGACTCGCACGAGTGAGCCGCTCTGTCCTTGACACAAACTACACAAACCTTAAGAACATCGCGTTAACGCGCGCAGCGTTGTATCAACAACCCACTATCTAAATAAATGTCATCACCGCGAAACGGGAAAAAAAAAAAACTTTGAAATCGCTTCAGAGTCGGCCCACGGTAGGGACGGAGCAGAATTTTCTGAGCTCCTCACATGAGGAGCTGAATATCTCACCCGAACACATGACTTCGGAAACATTGGTTTGCGCAATCCGACCAAAACTTTCAATGCGGTGGTCCAAAAACAATATACCAGAAAAATAATAATAGTATCCGGTGGTTACTCACGTGAGAAGCACAACCGGTCAGAAACTATTGAGCCTAAAAGTGGTACCCCTACCGTGGGATTGCTCTTCGCCCCGCCGTGTCGGGCAATTGTTTTACTGAAAGTGAGCAGCCCTCCCCTATATATATACATATCGGTCACACCCACCCACCGCAGTAGTACCAATAAGATTTTATTAACCAATTGGAAGGTTTCACGCCCTCACAAATATAATATTGTGCCCGCACACCGCTCTGCCCCCCCCCGCTCGGCTCCCATCGTTTACCCTCCTCCCCCTCTTCCCCCCCGCTTCGGTCGTGATGCTCGGGTATTATCGTATCTTGTGCACGCGCCACCCTTCCTTGTGTAGCTTCTACCGCAAGACGACGATCACCTCCAACCAAGCTGGTACCAATGGCGGGGGCATGAGCCTTTACGGGAGGTACAGTAAATGCCAGGCGCAGTGCTAGCGCAGTAGGCTCTGATGTTTGGTTCGGCGTTGGCGGTCCATGGTTTTGCGGGGGTGGCGGCGATATTGTAGCGGATCCCCGTTATTGTTTGTCGTCTGTTTTCATCGGAAAACAAACCCACGCCCAGCAGGGTTTTATGGAGAGGGGGGGGGGGCGTACTTATTTGTTGCTTGCCTTAGTAATTTTACCATTGACCATGCATCCCTTTCGAGACGGAGGGGGGACGGTTTTTTTGTTTCAATATGTGGAGGAAATGCCTATTTTTACCTTTGGGTGGACGGAATTAACTAATGAAGCACGTAGTGACTTCACGTAGTTACTATTAATAGTGGTGCGAGCTACGCGTAAGAAATTTGTCTTTCTAGGGGGTGATTTGGGTAGCAGCATACCGTGCGCTTCGTAGGTGGAAATCGCAATCCACGAATTATTACCGTAATTATTATTCTCAATTAGCCATCTAACAATGTACACAGCTCTTACTTCGACCCTACCACTGCATTCACATATTAATAGTATACTCCTCAACTGCCCCTGAATGCTTGACAAACGTATATGCACCAATAATAATACAGTCCCCCTCATGGGATAGTACGGCGTGTACCAGGTATATAATGTGTGTTGAATGCTTTACTAAAAATAAGAAAAACAGACTAGACACACGTTCTACCGCGAATGAGTTATTGCCACTCACCCCACACCCCCCCTTGTAAATAGTTATCCTCCTTTTGTTTACGTAATTAATTAATTAATTCCATCCACCCCCTACCTGATATACACATTTTTAATGTATACCACTCTGAACCGGAATATGAGGACCTTTTGTTCGCGAACATGTGATCAGTATGTTCCCTATGTTTCGGGTCATTTTGTGGAATCCAAATTCAAAATAATACCGTACCGCCCCTTTTGACGCTACTCGTATATACTGACGGTCACGTTCTTTTTATACTCGCCGTATACTTCCCATGCATTGTCCAATGCCTATTGGTCACGACGAAGGCAACGTTATTACCAGGCACTCCACGTACTCGGCTTGTAAAGATGAGCTTCAAGACAATCCCCGATCTCACAGCTGTTTTTTTTTTTTTTAATATATATATGTACGGGCACCGTATCATACACATCATATGCTGTGTCGGGGGGTTATATCCCTCATCCACTCACTGAACTGCCCCGCCCCACCACAGTGTTCCATGGTTTTGGGCATGACCGTTCACCCCCGCCTACGCGCCGTTTCACGCTGCTCGGTTTGCTTGTTGTGTTATGACGTGTGTTTGTGTTCATGCAGCGACGAGAGCAGCCTTGTGACTTTCAGGAAGTCGGACAAGATCGAAATCGGCAGCAACCAGGTGAGTCAACAGAGCGCGGGCATCGTGCCGTATGATACATACGTGTGTATGCGAGCTGGTTCAAGTGAAAAAAACAACGAACATTTATCTCCCACGAATGTCAGCAGCAGCATCTATTAATACTTGAATGTGAGATATACATCGAATTAGGTATCATGCTGACCGCCATGAACAGTGGAAGAGCGTGACATGGCCGTTTCGTTTTTATTGGGGTCACTATAGGGCTGGAGCTAGTCGCAAACAAAATGTCCCGACTATCCACGGGCCTTACATATGCCGGTCAGTAACAGGCGGCCGTTTCCGTGGGAAGAACCGATACATGCTTTATTACTTTTGTTTCGATTGGTCCGGTTCCAGGTAGTCCATGGTATGTCTATACAAAGTGTCGCGCAAAAACACGAATGTCTGACGTGCGTAATGTATGTTCAATATTTAGCAAAATACGTCACGAAAAAACGATCCTATACGTACTGAGACTCACAAATTACGAGGCAATACCGATTTATTGCACGTTATCCGTACAAACGTTCAAAATCCAACCGCGTTTTTCAGGGATAGAATGAAACTTTGCCCGCGTGTTGTGTACGTTTTTCTCCGAGGACTGACGTGGGGGGGGGTACTTTTGTTTGTTTTTGCCCCCATCATATTTAGTCCAAGGTGGTCCAAAATTGCCATAAAAATGGACGAAAATAAAAAAATAAACGTTACATGAGCTCTTTGTAAGAGTCATAAAAAAACTCACAAACAAACACTTGCGTTTGCCAAAATTCACTGTCTGACTCGAATAAACGACGTGGATTTTTGGCTGGCGAACAACGTTTCGTTGTTTAACTTAAACCAGCCTGTAAAGCACTCGCTCGCGTGTACTAAAACGAACTGGGCACTTTCACGACCTCAATAAGGTCGTATACCGGCCTTTTATTCGGCGACGTCTTGTGGATAGACCGCGCAGCAGGCTTTCTTTGAAGTACGCGACATGTGCATCCCTTGCCACGGTCCGAACATATACAGCAGTAGTGGTAGCCTTTGTCCGCTCCTTTCGTGCATCACATTCCTATCAGTGTTTAACCACCTGAGCTACGTAGCTCAACTAAGCAAACATTTCTACCGACGGCGCCGCTGTTCTCTCTGGTACGTAGAGCAACACCGGGTGCAACAGCATCTATGTGGCGGAGAACTCGGAGCTGGTCGGCTACGACACCACCTCTGACATATGCGACGGGGCCTGATGGCAGAGATGCTAATAACACTGCTGTCTTGAACGCGGGCGGTCGTCCCCGAGATGTGGGGACATCGACAATGAGGTTCGACGTCTACGGAGCATCCTGAATATACTAATAACGCACCGATATATTATGTCGAAATGGCGTCCAGTTGGGCGATTCATATCTAGGGGCGAGGGAGGGCAGCGACTACCAGGGGTAGCCTCATAGACAACATGCGCCACTACCCCCTTTTTCGTGGGTATTATTGGTACACACCGGTCGATGTAAAACGCACTACATTTGTATGATACACGATTTTGTTTTCATGGAACGTATTATGTATTTAGGTGCGAGCGGGTTGATGGACGCAGTGCAGGGCGCGGAGCCACCGAGAGTCTCTTGTTGCGGAGTGAACACCGTTTGTTTGGTTGTCGTTACATGTGGACGCGTGTGCTGCGATGAAAGGTATGGAAGCATGTTTTGGCCTGAAACGTTTTCTGCGTGACGGGGGACTCCCTCCTCCTTAACCCAGACTCGTCGTAATTTCATTTTTGTTTTTCTTTTTTGTTTTGTTCTTCACACAGTTATGTACTGTAGTTCGGGCATAGGATTGTTCGACGGGTATACCATACCGTGCCCTTCGAAGCTGAACACTGATTCATATCTTGAGTTACTGTAGTATTAATCCAGTAAACAAATGGCGTTGTATCGTAAAAAGGCTTGGGCGGGGTCCGGGTGTCGGGTATACCATACCGTGCCCTTCAAAGGTGAACACTGATTCATATCTTGAGTTACTGTAGTATGAATCCAGTAAACAAATGGCGTTGTATCGTAAACAGGCTTTGTTTGGTGAATGTGCCAAATGGGGTTCGGGTGTCGCAGCATTACAATACCTTGTATGAACCTGCTGGTAGCATTTTGATATTCCTCTCCAAAATCAGTTTTTTGGGGGTGGGGTGTAGAACTCCTCAAGCAACCAAACACCCTCAGACCAACAGCAAACTATGGTTGGTGGGCCTCTGCCGTAGCATGCGTCCACGCACGTCGGTATGTTTCATGCGTGATTGGTAAGAATTTGCCAAGTAAGGTCGCTGCTACGGTAAGGTGTGTAATGCATGCACCTGAGCTGTCACCGCGAAGATAGGCGGAACCGCTCATAGGGTGACAAGCAGACCCCCCCCCCCGCCCTCCCGCTTCGTCTGCAGTGTGGCGGGGGTCCTTACGCAGGCTGCTCTGACTGCATATATATTTCCATAAAATGTAACATACATCCATTCTAGGTGCTTGTGCCGCATTGCATTGACTTGCTGGAACCCCGTACGCCGAGGATGGTCTGGGTTTGCGGCATTGGCTCGCCACAGCACAGCAGTAGAATATTCCCCGATATACACGGTTTCCAGGAGGAGCTGAGTATGGTCGGGCATGTATCGTCGTGTGTATTGCGTCGCCGTAGTTCATAGGGATACAAGCCATTGGTTTGTTCAGGCTCGCAGTGGAGACTCTCGTGTCGTGAGCCTACCATACAGGAAAACGTGCGTATGTATGCTCACAGTACAGTAGCTGTTTGTATCTTAGGATATATATACTGGTGTGTCCCCATCTCCTGCTCCACTACTATAATGCACACGAAAAGGATGTGTGTGCTGTGTGTTGTGCATAGGGGTCGTAGAGGTAGGCGTATGGTGTGCGTATGCTTGGTGTTCGTGGCAAACCGGCACGCTCTTAAGCTTCGCAACTAGAAGGTGACGGAATACCGTGTATGTATGTGTTTGTATTATAGATCATGAACGAACGTTTTGATTTGTTGTACGAGCACCCCGCTCGGTAAATGTGTGCATGCACACGAACCTAGCCCCCGCAGAGAGCGCTTTTCCCTCCCGCGAGCGATGCAACGATAGACTAAAATACCCCTTTTTGATCGAACGCAGCTCGTTGCGTGACGAGGGCTTCGACAGACAGCGCGGGCGCATTCCATGCAACCTATGACCACCATGCTAGTCCCAGCTGTGAAGCCGGCCGCACTGCACTCTACGCAACACGCAGTAACCCCGGGAAAAGCACATCACGGATTCGTACAGATCTCTCTCTGTCTGCAATAAAAACTATATTTCGAATGCCGCAACGAGCTCGATCAAAATATGTTCTGCTTTTCCGACGCGATCCTCCCTTGCATAAACACGTGCCGCGATTGGCTCGGGGCGCCATGGGTAACCAAGCCTAACGTAGGCCGAAGCGAGACCCCCAGAGCAAATCCGGTCAAGCCGTAGTCGAAACCCTTGATTGCCCCCGTCTAGATAGAATGACTGCACACGTTCTCGTGCCCCGCTGGCAATCAGACAATTTGTGCTGCGGGGACTGGTGGTATGGTCAAAGGGTGCTGGGGAACAATCGATACTGTGACGAATGTCCAAACGACGCATGCTACGATAACTCACCGGGAAACGGTTTTTTGGAGGAAAATAAAAGTGGCACCCCGAAAAAAAACAGTATAACGGCCTAACTATAGTCGGAAAAATACATATTTTCAACACAAGAATAAGGTTAAAGAGTTATATCGATCAGAAAACGTTTCAGACGGAAAGTGTCAAAAACAGCTGTTACACCTTCGGCTCGCTCTTCTTCACCCAGCCGGGGCAAGAAGCGCGCGCACAGTCTCGCTACTTGGCAGGCCCACGCACTCGCCGCGGCAATGAAAGGTGGGTTTCACGGCCACTCTTCGTCGATACTCGTACAGTGCTTCCACGCACCCGTGGCGATACAAACGACGAAAACAACATCGGTGCGCTGGAAGCATGAGCACTTGGATACAGATAGTAACCGGTTGGCTTTTAGCTCTACACACCTACGGCTAGAATACTGGCAGAGAAATTTACCCGTGGCCACGATTTTGCCAACTAAAACGAAAGCGGCGACACGGGGAGGCCATCAATTGCTACATATACTACCACTACTGTACGTGTGTCACTCTTCAATGTATACATCCCAGCAGTTCTATTGATAGGCTGACTGGTGATGTTTGCTACGTTCCCAGGTAGTATGTAAATATCCTCATCAGGCTAAGTCTATATAGTCTATATCTCCAGAAAAAAAGGCCAGATTTTTTTTAAAGCTACGGAATAGAACACATGTACATGAAGGACTGGCACCCCGAGGGCCATCTAAACGTTAAAATACATGTAAAAGTCGCCACAAGCGACAACTACGTAGAGCTCTCCGGGGAGGAGGCGTGCGTGCGTGCGTGTGTTTGAAACGATGCACGACACATTCTCTTGGTCCATCAACGGTCTGATCAACAACGTTCGACCTCGCCCACTACAGTAACGGCCTATGTACCCGTGTTTTTGCAAGACATGTTGCGGGGGGAGAAACTTACAAACCAGACGTAACACCTCCAACAACGTGGTGGGTTGTGACCGTATGATAGATGCAAACAAGCTGCCGGTGGCAAGCAGTGTGATTAGACGGGACTCTATGGGAACACACCGCACGTGAATGCACAGCGCGGCATGATAGGCTTAGTCCCGTCTTGAGGTTTCCTCATGAAACGTAAAGCTATAAACGTGGAGCTATCGAAAACAATAAAAGACGCACCCTCCACCCCCCGTCATAACCCCTCCCCCCCACCCCCCCCTCCCCCACTCACACACACCCACCCCCCCACCCACCCGTGGACTCGTTCACACGCGGAAAAACCATGCCCAGCGATTTTTCGAAACATCTCCTTCAGCAAAACGTTAGAAACCCGCTACCTGCTTGTTATCGTATTAAAAGCGTATTTGCTGAAGATCGTACAACATCAGTTGCAGCATTGGTTATACGTCAGGCAGTGCAACCGCGAAGTCGCTCTTTGGAATAATCCCACGGTTAAAACAAAGTGACCTCCCCACTTGAGCTCTAACCGACAATAATCTATATCGGGAGGCCAATTTCGCTACCCATTAGGTTCGTTAAAACAACGCCAGACTCTCCTCGCTGCTGCTGCTGCTGATGCTGCTGCTGCTGCTGCTGCTGCTGCTGACAGCAACTGTACAAATGTATACCCTTGCAAAAAAACGATACAACCGCAAGGCGATTATACGGAAACCTGTAACGGGCGTACATGAGATAGCACCCGGGCAAACGAACACTGCCGCCCAACTTCTTGAAAATGGCTGTCGTCCGACTTCTGTAAAAAACAACCAAATGTTTCAAGACACAAATAAAGTACCCGTAAATTCGAAATATACTGTATATAGCATGCTCACAGGAAAACGGCCGGGGCCGAACGAGGGGAAGAACAGACGCACCAGCCAAACCCTGTGCCGTCGCCAATTTGGCGAGACATGCCGCACTGCCGACCGAGGTACGCATTTTGAAAGATACCCCCCATATACGCGATCCCGGCTGCTGCAAGCGCCCCGCCCCCACCACACGTCCCACCAGCTCCCACCTCCAAACCATCTCCTGCGGAGAGAAAACTAGAGACGAAGATAAATAGGGATATTTTGCGGGACACACTCGTGAACACTCGTTACACAATGGACAGTGAGTGCGTGTGCTCACAATTCTCGCGCCAATGCTCGGTGCACCCCTTTCGCCCGCTTCAAGGTCATTCCACAGCTTGCGCCGCCTCCTGCTGTAGGAGAAACCATGCGCGACTATGATGATGATGGTGGTGATGATGATGATGATGATGATGATGATGATGATGACAGGCGCCGTTGATTGAGCCGCGCGTTAAACCGGCCGGCGTCGGGCGGCCGGATGCCGGGCGCTTCCGTCTCGCGTGAGTCGGGCGCCGTTTGCCGCGTATTGCCTGGCCGTCGTTGTCGTTGTCGTTATCGGCGGCGGCGGCTGCGGCCGCGGAGGCATGGTCTTCGCTATGGTCAGCGAGCTCTCTTCGCCGCTGAGAGTGTCGTCGACCGACTGCTGGGTGGCGAACCAGGAGGTGACGAGAACGGCCACGACCAGGAGGACGTTGACCGCGACCATGACGGCCCCGAAGACGTCGCGGTTGCCCGCTTCTCCGGCGTCCACCTTGATCAGCAGCGCCAGGAAATTGCTCAAGAAGATTATCACACAGCCCTGTGGCCGGGGAGGGGGCGTGGGGAGGGGGTGGTTTCGAGTACGGCCCACAGACGTTGTTTGCGGGGCAGGAAGGAAGGAAGGAAAGGCAGGGTGTATCAATGCTACCCTAGCTTTTCTTTCGGGATCTTGTGGGCAGTGGGTGCCATCGCCGGCTTTGGACAACTACAAGTGCATACATTTATCATGTACGTATCCATTCCCTGGGCGGCCATGGCCAGGGTAAGGGCTGAGAGCGTTACAAATTTGTTTTCCTATTTTCATCCTTTTACCGCGATTACCCTGCACTCTTACGGTGGTCAGCATACGTGCACTACGCACGCCGTTCTCAGCAAATGTCCTTGAACACAGCAGTGCAGTTAATAGGTAGTGTATATATCAATGTGCGGACTCACGGCACCTTATTAAGGCGAAAGGTGCACCTGCATATAGTACAATTTCTAAGCTCCTCGCTTGAGGAGCTCCGTACTAATATAACAGCAGTAAGTCAAACAAACTGAATTTTTGAGGGGATAAAAGTGCTACTCGATGAATAAACTAATCGTATCTCCGACGATTGTGGATTAAGGGACTCGATCGCTTATCCAGAAACCCTTTCAGCAAGAAAGTACTACCTCTATCGTACTAGAAGCACGCGTCTGCGATACAGGAGTTATGGTGACGCGACCACGCTCGTACTCTCCCAGAAGCATATATATCAAAGTCCAGACCTTCCAAGATAATACAGCGGAAAAACCTTGCCCAGCGATTTTTCGAAACATCTCCTTCAGCAAAACGTTAGAAACCCACTACCTGCTTGTTATAGTATTAAAAGCGTATTTGCTGAAGATCGTACACCATCAGTTGCAGCATTGGCTTTATGTCAGGCAGTGCAACCGCGAAGTCGCTCTTTGGAATAATCCCACGGTTAAAACAAAGTGAACTCCCCACTTGAGCTCTAACCGACAATATTCTATATCGGGAGGCCAATTTCGCTACCCATTAGGTTCGTTAGAACAACGCCAGACTCTCCTCGCTGCTGCTGCTGCTGCTGCTGCTGACAGCAATTGTACAAATGTATACCCTTGCAAAAAAACGATACAACCGCAAGGCGATTATACGGAAACCTGTAACGGGTGTACATGATATAATACCCGGGAAAACGAACACTGCTGCCCAACTTCTTGAAAATGTCTGTCGCCCGACTTCTGTAAAAAACAACCAAATGTTTCAAGACACAAATAATGTACCCGTAAATTCGAAATATACTGTATATAGCATGCTCACAGGAAAACGGCCGGGGTCGAACGAGGGGAAGAACAGACGCACCAGCCAAACCCTGTGCCGTCACCAATTTGGCGACACATGCCGCACTGCCGACCGAGGTACGCATTTTGAAAGATACCCCCCATGTACACGATCCCGGCTGCTGCAAGCGCCCCGTCTCCACCACACGTCCCACCAGCTCCCACCTCCAAACCATCTCCTGCCGAGAGAAAACTAGAGACGAAGATAAATAGGCAGATTTTTTGCGGGGCACACTGGTGAACACTCGTTCCACAATGGACAGTGAGTGCGTGTGCTCACAATTCTCGCGCCAATGCTCGGTGCACCCCTTCCGCCCGCTTCAAGGTCATTCCACAGCTTGCGCCGCCCCCTGCTGTAGGAGAATCCATGCGCGACTATGATGATGATGGTGATGATGATGATTATGATGATGATGATGATGATGATGATGATGATGATGATGATGATGACAGGCACCGTTGATTGAGCCGCGCGTTAAACCGGCCGGCGTCGGGCGGCCGGATGCCGGGCGCTTCCGTCTCGCGTGAGTCGGGCGCCGTTTGCCGCGTATTGCCTGGCCGTCGTTGTCGTTGTCGTTATCGGCGGCGGCGGCTGCGGCCGCGGAGGCATGGTCTTCGCTATGGTCAGCGAGCTCTCTTCGCCGCTGAGAGTGTCGTCGACCGACTGCTGGGTGGCGAACCAGGAGGTGACGAGAACGGCCACGACCAGGAGGACGTTGACCGCGACCATGACGGCCCCGAAGACGTCGCGGTTGCCCGCTTCTCCGGCGTCCACCTTGATCAGCAGCGCCAGGAAATTGCTCAAGAAGATTATCACACAGCCCTGTGGCCGGGGAGGGGGCGTGGGGAGGGGGTGGTTTCGAGTACGGCCCACAGACGTTGTTTGCGGGGCAGGAAGGAAGGAAGGAAAGGCAGGGTGTATCAATGCTACCCTAGCTTTTCTTTCGGGATCTTGTGGGCAGTGGGTGCCATCGCCGGCTTTGGACAACTACAAGTGCATACATTTATCATGTACGTATCCATTCCCTGGGCGGCCATGGCCAGGGTAAGGGCTGAGAGCGTTACAAATTTGTTTTCCTATTTTCATCCTTTTACCGCGATTACCCTGCACTCTTACGGTGGTCAGCATACGTGCACTACGCACGCCGTTCTCAGCAAATGCCCTTGAACACAGCAGTGCAGTTAATAGGTAGTGTATATATCAATGTGCGGACTCACGGCACCTTTATTAAGGCGAAAGGTGCACCTGCGTACAGTACAATTTCTAAGCTCCTCGCTTGAGGAGCTCCGTACTAATATAACAGCAGTAAGTCAAACAAACTGAATTTTTGAGGGGATAAAAGTGCTACTCGATGAATAAACTAATCGTATCTCCGACGATTGTGGATTAAGGGACTCGATCGCTTATCCAGAAACCCTTTCAGCAAGAAAGTACTACCTCTATCGTACTAGAAGCACGCGTCTGCGATACAGGAGTTATGGTGACGCGACCACGCTCGTACTCTCCCAGAAGCATATATATCAAAGTCCAGACCTTCCAAGATAATACAAAACCTATACTGTAGAAGACGGAAAAAGGCTTACCAGGCGGTAGAGCCACGAGTCAGTGGGGTCCATGTGCGGCCGCAGGAGCTCGAAGCCCAGAAGGCTCCCGAAGGCGAAGATGCAAGCCACGGCCGCCTGCGAAAGGCTGTGAGGCTCGATGAAGATGAGCACTCCCGTCAACAGCATCCTCCGGCCGCAGTCGATGACTTCGAAGTAGTACAAGTCGGGGCCTGTGTGGGAGTCAAAGCCACAGCGTGGCGGTCAGAGATGGTACGGTATTAGACGGCGCTTTCGTACCTTTGCAGTGCGGGATATGTCTACCTTTCGTATAATACCTCCAATAGAGTGGCTACGTACGTACATCGTGAAGTCCATCCCTGCTGCTTCTACAGCACGACAGATTGCGGTATAGGTCTCTACAGGGGCCTATACAGTGCGGTAGAGGCCTCTACAGAGGCCTACATAGTGCGGTAGAGGCCGCTACAGGGGTCTATACAGTGCGGTAGAGGCCTCTACAGGGGCATATACAGCGCGGTAGAGGCCTCTACAGAGTCCTACATAGTGCGGTAGAGGCCTCTACAGGGGCCTATACAGTGCGGTAGAGGCCTCCACAGTGGCCTATACAGTGCGGTGTAGGCTTCTACCTATACAGTGCGGTAGAATCCTCTACAGGAGCCTATACAGTGGGGTAGAAGCATCTACAGGGGGCTATACAGTGCGGTAGAGGCTTGTACCTATACAGTGCGGTAGAGGCCTCTAAAGAGGGCTACTCGTACAGGGCGGTAGAAACCTCTACGGAGGCCTATACAGTGCGGTAGAAGCCTCCACAGAGGCGTATACAGTGCAGTAGAAGCCTCTACAGAGGCCTACATAGTGCTGTAGAGGCCTCTACAGAGGCCTATACAGTACGGTGGAGGCCTCTACAGAGGTCTATACAATGCGGTAGAGGCCTCTACAGGGTCCTGTACAGTGCAGTGGAGGCCACTACAGAGGTCTATACAGTGCGATACAGGCCTATACAGTGTGGTGGAGGCCACTACAGAGGCCTACACAGTGCGGTATATAGGCCTCTAGCACAGTGCGATAGAAACCCCTGTAGTGCGTTATACCAGGTAGACCTGTAGAGTGCGGTAGAGGGGGTGCGTTTAGGCCTGAAACCTTGACCCCCGTGTGCATTGTGTGCCGTATCGTACGTTAGTTTGCGTATTTGTATGCCCTGGCAATGGGATGGGTCCCTATTGACCTCTAAGCTCCTCCATGATTTTCTCAACATAATTATGTTTCCTGGGTAAGATATGAGGTATACGCCCCCCCGCCGTAACCCAGGAATCTAATTGATCTAGCTGGGAGTCCACGCTTTGTGTGAATATGTAGAGCTCTTCGGGGCGAGCACGATGTAAACATGAATACGCACCCCCCGCTCCGTCTCGAAAGGCATGCGTGGTTAATGGTCAAATGACTAAGGCAAGCAACAAATGAGCACGCCCCCCCCCCCCTCTGCGGTAGGTTGATCCTGAACGTCCTCATCGCCTCAAAATAGAACAAGAAAAAAATGAGAAGGCACGACGAAACCCTCTGCCAAAAAACAGCGGCAACGCCATACGCACTAACTTGTAGCTACGTGCGTTGCAACCGTTCTCAAGTGTGCCCAATGAAACGAATGCCCCCCCCTCTCTCGTGAATGACGACACTAATAACACGCCTCACCAAAGTCCTTCCAGAGGAACATGGAGGGGGCCAGCTTCGGGTGCTCCCTCCGCGCCTCCACCTTTGCCTCCAGCTCCTGCATCTCCTGAAGGGAGTATCGCTTCTTGGTCTGGCCCTTTCGCGGCGGTTTACCCAGTATCACAGGGGGGATGTCGTCGTCGGCTCTCGCTTGGTCGTAGAAGGCTCTGGTGGCCGCCTCGTCGGCTCCGTCGCTTGGGACGGTTGTTGAGTCGGTGATGCTGTGGATGCCGGGGTTGAGAAGTTCTCGGTTTTTCCATAGAGTGGTGGCATACAGAGCGGGGATGCCGATCGGGTACACCTAAAACATAAGAGGCAAAAACAGGGGGGGGCACATCGTACTGAAGGACAATATATCGCACCGAAATGAAACAGCCACTATTTGTACAGCGATACTGTAGATACAAGCAGAAAAAAAAAAACTAAAAGGGGGGGAGAATTAAATCGAAAATGACACAGACGCAGACACAGCTAAAGACAAAGACGGACTGCGAACGACAGCAGCGGAGCATATGCCGCAACTTAAAAACCGCCGGCAGGGCAACAAGACATGTATTGCAGCATAAATGCATGAAACATACCCAGATGATCTATCGCTGTACAGACGGTATATTTCCATCATATATCGGCATCGCCGGCCAGTTTGCTCACCAAGATCATGAGCCCCGCGTAGATTTGGAAGAAAGTGTGCATCTTCGATGTACAGGAAATGCTGAAGTCTGCCCTGAGGTAGCTCTCCCCTTCGACAACGTTGTCGTCGCAGGAGAAGGTCGTGAACGCCACGGTAGATGCCGACGTAAACACCTGGCCGCGGTCGATAGGCGAAGCATAGGGTCAAGTCATTCTGCGCCTTGAACGTACAGCCACCATGTGCCAACACAAGTTAGAGCCACGGAAGCAGCAGCAGCAGCAGTGTGCACGGTGCTACAGCAAGCTGTGGAGTATTGCCTCTAGCACAAGGAGACAACTATGCAAGCAACTATGTTTACGTGAAACATTATGGGGTTTACTGCGCTGGCGTGTTTCCCGCTGTCGGCCTGAACGGCGGCTCTTGGCGTAGTTATGGGCAAAGCTCAATATAAGCTGAATGGTCGCATGAAAAGCAGCATATTATACTAATACTGACACCAAGGACGGACCCAAGTGATCGTTGGGCAGGGTAACGTCGGCGCGTCCAAACTCCTACCACCACCACCAGCTGCAGCATCCACATCCACATGCGCGAGCGGCGTGGTAAATCTACAGCGGCCCCGCCCCGCGTTTCCGCTTCCCCTACCTTGCGCTTTCAAAATTCACAGCAGCACATACAGGAGTGCAAGCGCAAACCTTTTCAAAGCTCACCAAAAACGTCAGAAGCAACCCCGCGGCAACGTGTCTTGACCATGCAGCTCTCCTTGCGATCACCCCCGCCGACCCGATCCCCGCCCTACGCTTCGCCATGTGGTACGTCACTGAGAGCACAGCCACCAACACCAATGGCGCCAGCGTCGTAAGCAGCAACCTCACGTAGAAGTTCGCGGACGGCAGGACGCACGAAGCCGACAGTATGTTCCCTATGTCGAGGTTGACGACGTTGATCCACGCCAGGAACCGAGAGTAGGAGGCTGGGAACTCGACCCCGGTGATGCTCGAGAAAACGGCGAGGATCTGCCAGACTACCACCAGGATCTTGAGCTTGTCAAGCGGCAGCCTCGACACCCAGTACTTCACCTTGTCTCCAGACCCACAGCATCTTGGTTTACTTCCTCCTCCTCCTCCTCCTCCTCCTCGTCCTCCTCCTCCTGCTCTCCCCCTCCGGCCAGAAGCCTCAATATCAACCCTCACTCTCCTGTGCGCTTCGGTCCCACCTTGGCGTGCACGGGTGACTGTCGCATCCAGATCATGGCGACAGGCAAACGCCTCCGCGCTTTTAGTAGAGTGTCCACCCGCCACGTCCGACGCCTCGATACCGTCACCAACGGCAACAACAGCGTCGCGGAGAGGACCATGGGCACGCGTCCGGTTGGAAGGGGTTTCGCTTCTCGCCGTGCGTCGCGTTCGCTCCGGGGAGTCGGCCGAGGGCACGACTGCGCGCCGACTCCTGGGCTTTTTTCTTCTTGTCACTCCGGAGGGGTTTCGGGCGACGGACTTGCGGACGATGTCGATGGCGTCGAGCCCGCCGATGAGGAACACCACCGCGAGGGCCAGCAGCAGGAGCATCGCCAGGGAAAAGATCGCGCCCGTCGCGATCAGCACGTAGGCCTTAGTGTCGTCGCAGGAGTGGCAGGTGTTGCTCACGCCTCTGCCGTACCCTTCGGTGCACACGGCGCAGTCTGGTCCCAGAGAAGACGAGGGGTCGTGGTTGGCAGCGCAGGAGGGGGGTCATAATATGGCGCGTGTGTCTGATCGTATTTTGTTGTCAGCCGTCACCTCCGACAGAGACGAGTACTGCATGCCTGCTGACATTCCATTGGTTCCCATGTTGTGAACTTTCGATCAACCTTTATTCGTCTACACTGTATGTACTCTTCCGTACTGTAGTGATGGACATTACATATTCCCGGCGCAGTCTGAACACAACAGTATGTTTTCGAGAGATAGCGGATGAGGGCGACTGACAAATGGTCTGTATAGAGTATCGCATGGCTGGTGTGTCCTGTCAGCTGCCACCCCCACAACAAATATAAGTATACCTTTGAGTATTTCATTTACATAAATGCACCTTTTCGATCGAACGGTATATTTATTTACTGGACTGCACTTATGCTGTGCTTTACAGCAGTGACGTCATACAATATTCCCGGTGAAACCGGTGAAACATCTCCCCGAAGGAAAATCAGCGGAGGCATGCATTGGTTGTGTTGGTGTCGACCGGTAGAACAAAATGTTTGCTACTGTGCCGGAAAAACAAAATACCACCCATGAAAGTTGTGAGGCGCACAACAATAAACAACATGGCAGACCATATGTGACGATATTACCGCGGGATACTCACCGTTCAAACCCCAACGGTGTGTATGTAATCAACAGTAGTAGCGTGGCGAATGTCCGAACACGTATATAATTTATTTAGTACCTACCATCCACGGGAAAAAATTGAGATAACCGAACCGAACGAATGAACACATTGGCTATACTATATGAGAAGCCTGACCCAACTCGCCCGCTGCACCGATTTTTCGGTGAATGACACACACACGCGCACGGACTCACATGGACCCCTGTAGCCATCCGCGCAGTAGTCGTCCGAACTCGATACCTCCGTAGCGCCCACACACGCCTCCGACTGCAAGCACTCGTGAACGACCAGAGATTCTCGGCTCGACCGCCAGTACCCCTGCTGGATGGGAAGCATGGTTATCGTCGCCCCCGGACTTTCACAGTTCACCCCTTCCTCTCCGTTGATGGTAGCACACTGCTCGCACCAGACACCACCACTATCATCGCCAGTGCCGCCGTCATTTTCGTCGTCGTCACGATCAACCAATGGCATGGCGAATTCATACGCGCGGCAAAGAAAAAACGTCGAATGCACGTCTAGCCTAACGCCGTCGACGGCGGTGTCAGAGGCCAGCTCCAAGCTCCCAGCACCAGGCGTAGCGTTGTTACCGCCTACGGACGTCAGGGTGAAACTGCTGGTAAGGTTTCCCCCGACGTCCCGCTCCACGGGGGTGCCGGTAACCCGGACGGTGATGGCACCCCCGGGAGGCAACACTCCGCTGGAGGGGACCACTTCCAGGGCCAGGTCACCACCCTCGTGTTCCAAGACCCAGATAGCGCGAGTCGTCCCGCCCCCGCCCGACGATACCACGAGCTCGAACGACACGATGTCTGGGCTGTAAGTCACCGCGGCCGGAGGGGTTTCGAGGCGGAGGGATAGCTCGCCGCCGTCGTTCAGACACTCGCCGTCCTCGAGGCACTCGCACAGCACCCCGAGCGCGCTGTCCACGCACTCCCCAGGTCCGCACGCGTTGAAACTGCTGCAGTCCAAAGACCGGTCCACGAGAGGCACCACAGACGACCTGTTGGAGTCGAGCATGCCTCCAGCGCCGGTGCCGGCGTTTTCGAAAGTGAGGCTGCTGACCACGGCGTTGCGGATCTCGGCGTCCGAGCCGGGCGAGACGACCGACAAAGCAGAGGAGCTTCCCGAAAAGTCGCAGCCGTCGAGGACGAGCGAGCCGTTGGCCCGGTTCAGGTTCAGGACGACGGCGTCCCCTCGCCAGCCGCTGAACGCGCAGTTCTCGGCGCCGAGCGTGGTGCTCTCGTCCATCTGCACCGCGCGGTTGAAGGAGTAGTCCTGGAGCCCGACGCTGGACTCGAATGTCACCCCCTTCGCGACGACCGAGCTCGCGGCCACGTACACCACGCTGCCGCCCGAGGCGAGGTTGTCGAGCACGGTGTGATTTTCGAAGGTGGCGCGCCGCACGTTGGTGAGGTAGATGGCGGCTCCTTGGGGGGACTCGTTGCCGACGAGGTCGCAGCTGGAGTTGACCCACGTGGCTTGTCGGCCGTAGATGCCTCCGCCCTGGTCGCCGGCGGTGTTGCCTCGGATGGTGGCCCCGTGGCACGTGATGCTGGCCTGAACCTCCACAAACACGAACCCACCGTAAAATCTGACGGGGTGAGAAAGATAGAGAGGGCGTTGGTACAATACGATAGCGGTTTTCAAAGACGATTGTCTAAGTGCGGGTGGCGAGGACAGCAACCACAGACAACACATCTCGCTGAATTGGTTAACGGGTGGGCCGTACACGTATGAAACAGGAAGTGGCAAATTAATGAATGGCCGCATCACGAGTGGAGGGGGTTTATAAACCCGTTGCCGTATCTTATTATGCTGCCTCTCCCTGCTCCGCGGTTGAGGCTTCACCGGATCGTGTCTAACTGGAGGATGTTGGTAGTTTCTTTGGTAAGCCTCACATCGCTTTGTTGTTTTCGAACGTGCCTCCGGTGATCTTCACCAGCGCAGGCTCCCCCCACAATGCGATTGCACCTCCGGACTCCAGCGCCTGGTTGTTCCTGAACGTGCCCCCCTCGATAGAAATGTCGGACGCCTCATTCCCGTTGCAGTAGAGCTGGTGTTTGTGATGTTTGTGCGGTACGCAAACATACATATGCAAAACGGGAGTCCGCACCAAGCAAGAAGAGGCAAGGCGTTTACAAGAAGCAGACTCCTTACGAATGTCATCGCATGCGTAGTGCGGACAAGTACTCCAAATCACCTAACACGAACTGTAAGTTACACTGAACTCGACAAAGCTAAATACCGTTGGGCAGAGTCGGCATTTGTTTATGATATCTACATGCCACGGATATTTCGTTCAAGTTGGAACACAAAAACCTCCTAGGGTAACCGTTTGCGACAAAATCAAAACTCGTTCACGCGGTTATGAGCAGGCCATATGCGAAGCTTCACACGGTCATGGCCAGATAATATGCGAAGTCGAGACCACCGCGTGTATGTGTAGAGGTAGATGGGCGTGCAGATACATTTCTTCAAATGCTATAGCAAAAAGTGGCACTGAGAATGGTTCATTCTAGTCATCGCATCACGTTGCAAAAACAGTACGCGGTTATACAGCGGTTGTTTCATTTACCAACCCCAAAAAACACGCATGCCCGGACTGAAAACAACACGTTGCTGAGGAGATGACATATTTCCAGGTAACACAATAAATTATCGAGGTCTACAGCAAGCAGTAGTAGCATACCAGGTATACGGTAACACCGTTCAGCTCCGATGCGCAGCGACGTGTTTGCTACGGATTGTCGTGCCGCCGCCGCCGCGTCACCTCACCCCAGCTCCTTCGCGGGAGGCAATACCGTGCAAAAGGCACAAAACTACCACGTACGTACGCACTTATTACGCGCCACCCTTTTCGCGCCATGAAACGGCAACTTCTAAAACCCCGGCGCGCGGTGGTATTTTGAGATAAAAAACTGTTACCGTACCGCTCCCAACAACAAAAACTTACCCCAGCGCCTCTCTTGGTCGCGACGTTGTTTTCAATCAATCCACCGGTGATCCGCACGCGAGTGTTGTCCTCGGCGTAAAGGAAGCCGCCTCTCACGCTGGACCGACAAGTGAAGTTTCCACCGTGGATGCTGATGTCGCTGCCCTCGGCTGCAACTATTAAATGCGTGACAACAAGGCGGCAGGGGGCCACGAAGATGCTATGCTAAATATCAGGTAACGGACTAGTCTACATACAGTACGTTGGGGCACGATATATATGAAGACCTTGCGCTGCTTGCTGTGGCTTTTGGACTTGTGCAGTAGGGTTGAGCAGCAAAATCTGAACCCCTTCGCCCGCTGCGGGTTTACTGTATTCAGAAGGATCATAGTAAATAGAACCGGACGTACTGTTTGTAAAAAATTGGGAAGCATATATATATATGTATTTGGGCGTGCCGTAGGTCCTAATATTCACTGTATTTACTAGGGTTCCCCGTATTTGTAGATGGACATTGTGAAAAGTCAATGCCGTATTGAAGCTATACATACAAGATGTTCACAGGAACGTACATCAAAAACAGATACATACATATAGGGGCGACGGCTTGCGTTTTGTTTTTTGTAAATGTTTTTGGTCGTCGTGATCTCTACCGTCCGAGTATATTTTTTCATGGCTATCAAAGTGTTTTGCGGTGGCGTTTTCGGAGCTGAGGTTTTTATGTCTCCGAAAAAAATACAGTACCAGGGTACGAGTACAACCTTGGAATGATTTGGTGGGCGGTATATAAATAGCTGCGAGAAATGTCCCCACTATGGAAAAATCGTCCAATACTGATATGCATGTGTTTGCGCTCACGTATACTGCCTCCGTTGAGGGCGACGTTGTCTATCATGGCCGTTCCGTCCTGGACGATTCCCCGGCCCGAAGCGAAAAAGCAGCCACCGTTTCTTAAGGCCGTGTTCCCCGAGCAAAGAGCATCGTTGAAGCTGATCGTTCCATTTGAATCCCAGCCGAACACCTGACCAGCAGACAGAGTAATACCGTACGTAAGAGCACAACGTTAAATCAGAAGACGCGTGCTAGGATAGACGTCTGCACCTAAGGAGCTCTAGACATCGCCCATCTAATACATGGAAATACAAATAACTACTGTATGTACCCGATGAAAAAAGTTCATGGCTTGAAAGTATACAACGAAAAACATTGCACAAGAACGACTTTCCGACGGTTTTGGGTTATAAGGAGGCTTTAATACTTTAATAGGTCATTCAGAAAACGTTTCAGCCAAAAAAAGGTATACCTTATACCTCTATACCTCTATCATCGTAGCACACGTCTAAAGTATAGGATCTTCGAATATCATGCTGCATTATATATATATGCTATAAAACATTAAAAATTGAAAAAAAAAAAAAAAAACAGCTGCGAGATCGAGGATTTTTGTCGAAACTTATTTTTCAAGGTGTGTATGGTATGATATTATATGTATATGCGAAACTTCGATAGCGCGTACTTCGGGTTTTATGTTTAAAATAAAATAAAAAACATTTTATTGTATGTGTCCTCACACGTATGTATGTCGTGCTCTCACCAATGCATTATATGACTCAGTTTCGTGATGCGCATCGCCGCATGCATATGCCAGATGACACGCGCAGCCTCCCGACCTGCTGGTTTTACCGTTAGGTTGTGTTTTTTTTTAGCATTGCCCTCCAACGTCCACGCTGCTATCATACATAATATGGTTCGCTCCGGGTGATTAGGACGCCCTAACATCCGGAATCGTTTGAAGGACGCGGTGATAGAATTCCGCACGACAGCAAGACCGGGGGGGGGGGCATGCTCATTTGTTGTTTGCCTTACGAGTAGTCATTTTCCCATCGACCACGCATCCCTTTCGAGACGGAGCACCGTTTTTACTCCTGATAGACACACCTCCGCAGTTGGGCGCTCATCACGTTGCTTGCATATCGTGTCCCTCTTGTGTCAAAGCAAATAAATAGTACCAGGTAGGAAATTTGGAATGTCTCTATCGGCCTACTCTCTCATGTCTATCGTGTGACTCTTGTGCCAAAGTTATTTCATCCACACCTCGTAGCTCAAGACATTAATGAATGAATACAGTCCACCCCGACCCTTACTATTATTTGATATACGAGTCAAAGTTTTGCTAATCATATCCTCTTCGTGTTTCGACGCCTGTGGCCACCAGGGGGGCCAGGGAGGAACAACTCGTACTTCCAGAGAACGCGGTGATAAACCGGGCACGCCAGCTTACGAGGATTGCCACATATACAGGATACGTCCCAGTTCTTGTTGATGTTTTTGGTGCAGAGCGTGAGCTCGTTGTTACGAGAGGGATAAAGAGCACTTTGTTTTTTTGCTGAAGTATTTATGACTAACCGGGCTCCCCGCGGCATGTATTCCAATTTTGTTTTGCCCATTCGTTTTCGTTTGGCACTCACTGTTAATAATACTGTGTGGCAGCAGGCTACGATATAGATTGGTCGGGTGAAAAAGCCTACATGACATTGTTTTATCATCGTCAGGTTCTGAGTTGTGGATGGACTTGCTAATAACTTACTAATAGTATGGAGCTCCCGATGCATGCTGCTTACTGTGTGAGGGAGCACCTATTTATTCATTTTTTCCGTGACCTCTCGCCTGTGGAGAAGAGATCTGTACCTGCCGTGGGAGGCCATATATATAGCACCCTCAAAACTGGCCCCGACAAAAAAAAACACACACACACGAAAATCCACAACTCAATGGGCTTCTGTAGGTAGAGGTGACGCATTCCACCTTAAGGTGGAGGAGCATTATTTTGTTTCTTCTGGGTTCCTCACTTGATGAGCTATATACTATATTAATAGTAAGCAAACAAACTGATGTTGGAGGGGGGACGGGGGGGACGGGAGTGCTATGATACCCGATCAATAATCCCATTTGCCTCCACGATACAACAAAAAACAGTGCATCAACGTTGTTATGAATGAAATGCCGACGAGTTTGGATTTAGTAAGGGTCAGTCCAAAAAAGTGCCACTTCTATCGTTGAAGACGCAACGATACGGAATGCCTTGTTGGTGAGTACATCGGGCCGAGTACACATCAATTGAGGTGTATACAAATAGTCCGTAGGAGTCGGCAATATAGTCAGTAATAGTCAGCAATACTCGTAGTCAGGAGTAGCCAGTATGAGTCCGCAATAGTCCGCAATAGTCCATAAACAGTCTGTAATAATAGTCGGCAATATTGAGCAACAGTCAGCAATAATAGTCGGAAATGGTCAGAAATAGCCTGTAATAGCCAGTCAGAAATAGTTTTGTGGACACGACAAATGCTACGACTCCTCCATCGTGCGTATCACGCGGTCCTCCTCGAGTATACGCAGGGAGGCTCCGAGAAAAAGAGGTTTCTCGTACCCCTATCCTGTATGTATGTATGTATGTATGTCCGGTGACAACAGGGTGAGGCGATAACACCCTACGCACACAGGGTGGTATACAGCACAACGCTAAAACCGTTGTATGCGCAGGACATCATCGCCAGCGACGGGGAGCGGCATAGTAAGCGCCCAGGAGGGAAATGGTTGCATATATCGCCCGTGTACCTTGGCGGGTGCCGTCTCTGCTTTGCTGTCTCTGCGGTACGAGGTGGGGGCGGCGAGGCATGTTATGCTCCCGAAGTGCTTGTACCTCTACGCCCTCTGTCACGTCTCACGCACCGATATTTTCTGAGGTTCTCTCTGCAGAGTATACCGGTATGGGTCTAAACAATAACAAAGACGAAACGCGATTTTCGGACGATAGAAGGGCGCGAAACGACAGCCGTAACGCCGGCCCCACCTATCATACCGCCATATATATACACATATAGATGTATCCTTTATACCTGGTATAACGCACCACCAGTGGTACAAGTTTGTTTGCGGTCGAACCCTACGCGAGCGAGAGAAAGCACGGGCCTATCTTACAGTTATTATTATTATCTTCTTGATATATGCATAGCGCTGAATTTTTACGGGTATGGGTTGTTTATGTACGAAGTATACGGATTGCGTTATTTTGCGGGCTAGAGGCGCCAGAGAGCATGTATGTTCCAGGTTCTGGTGGGCTCAGGTTTCGGGCGTAGACAACCCAACCCCCTATATAAGAATCCACACCCTGACTGACCCCAAACCCTGACCCATCAAACCCTGAACGAGGACTATTGACCACAATGATACCCCGCAGGATCTTCCAGTGATCGGGCTATCTGCTGCTTGCCGAATAGAAAGCGCAGTCCCTGGTGTGATCAAGGTACGGGCGCAGACCCAACCCAACTTTTAACCATGCATGACCCTAAACCGGACCCAAAAAGGCCGAAACAAACGCGCGAGAAAACAACGCGGCTGCACCGCCGTGTCCTCCTGACACCACCAACTCGCGGGCCCAAAACGGCCCAGAAACTGGCAAAGATCACGGCTGCGCCACTTATTGTCCGGAACGTATATATTGAGCCAGAGAAAAGTAATCTGACGTTTGCGGACCATAATTAATTCCGAACCGCGGACCACGCCAAAAGCTATATTGTGAAAACACGCATTTCGGAGGATTTCTGCTGCGTACGTACGTTCCCGACTTTTACAGAAAACCAAATATGATATATGTAAATACGGAGGACCTTTTTACCTGTTGAATTATAGTTTGTTTGGTGGAGAGGGACCGCGGAGAAGGTGGAAGATTGAACGAAGGAAATCTGGAGTTTGTGGAGAGGTACTGAATCGTTGACGTGATTGATAGGGGATGGGGAATAGGGTCATCATGTTGGGTGGTTGCAGTGAGTGGTTGCACTGGAAGTGCAGAGGAGGCCGGGAAGGATTGAGATAGAAAGGAAGAGTACCAACTAGCACTGGGCTCTACTCGTGGGTGTGGGCGAGCAGGGATCTGGCACTGGGTGGGAGTTCGGCGAGTTGAAAGATGAACAAAACAAAGTGAAGATTAGAGCAGAAGGAGGAAGCCAATCCCATCTCAATGAGTTCAATCGGTTTTGACTTTATTTTGCAAAAAACAAAAAACAAAAACACGAAACCAACTGCTTAGAGTGCCTACAGCAGTAGTAGTAGTAGCAGCGTGGGTGAGAGCAATTCGATGCGAGCCGACGAGGGAAGCAAAGAGCTAATCAAGTATTTTCGGGATAAAATGTCAAGGCACGAACGGAAGTGGGCGGGGGGGAGAAGCGCCTACTCGGTGACCCCGAGGTCTTAAGTTTCGACTACTACTGACTGTTTGTACGTAGGAAGGAGAGAGAAAAGAAGGGCGAGGATTGAAGAAAAGAAGAAAAAAAACGCAGGAACAAAGTACGTACGTAGACAAGCCGCCAAAATAAATACAGAACAATTAATTATAGTCTACGTACTGCCGTCGTAGCTTTTGCTTACTCGTAGCCTACAGGTAAACAGGCACAACAATAAAAATGTAATTTCAAGATGTAAAAAAAAACAAAATTTGTAAAAGTGGCTTAGGTTCGAAGAGTGGGCTCTTCTGGCCACGGCCGGTTCAGACTACGCACGTACCGCTTAGAGCAAGAAGAGCAGTCTTCGAGGCCGACTAGTATACCACACGTGTGATAATAGCTTGACAATGCCTACAGCAGTAGTAACAGCATGCGAAAAGTGGATTGAAGGACTCGTAACTCGTAACACATACGGGTCCAAGTACATGTTGTGTGCTGCTGCTGTAATGCACGTTTTGCTGGGTATTAATAGCACACGTCTGTTGTGGTAGTGTACACGTATCGCCACGAAACAAGGGGCAAGACAATCAACCGTAGTAGTAGCGGATACTGACAAAAACAATAAACATATGCTGACCATTAGAAGGTCAGCATTATCGTCGTACCACTCGTACTACCTGGTACGCGTTAGGCAGTACAGTTCACTACATGTACGGCCAAAGGCTATTTTTCCATGCATGCAGGTGCATGCAAGCACTTACCGCGCCTCCATCGTCATCGGCCACGTTGCCCGTCAGCCGCGTGCCCCCTCCCAAGGTCAAGGAAGATGCCACGATCGCGCCGCCGTACTTCCCCGAGGTGTTGTTCCCCAACAAGCACCCCTCCATCCGCACGTCGGTGTCAGCCCCGCCATGCAAAGCCCCGCCCGCGAGCCTGGCGTAGTTTCCGATGAACACGGAATCCGTTACATCGACGGTGGCAAAGAGGAACATAGCAGCGCCGCCCCCATCGAGGTACGATAAATCGTCGATGGATTCTTGGCTTTCGCGGGCGGCGCTGTTGCCCACGAACTCGGCGTCCGTTATGGAGCACGACGCCGCCGGCTTTTCCGAGCCCACATCGCTCAGCCCGCAGAACAGCGCGCCACCTCCGATCGCATTGTTTCCCTCGAATCTGGTCCCTTCCTGAACCACCAGCGAGCTGTCCGCGGCGTGCACGGCGCCTCCGTATCGAGTCGAATTGTTCGCCAAGAACGCTCCTCCCACGATGGTGACGCTCCCGCCATCGGCCCACACCGCGCCCCCGTTCCCGTCGGTGGCGACGTTGCCGTCGAAGACGCAGCCGACCAGGGTAACGCTCGCAGAGTGCGAGTAGATCGCGCCGCCGCCGCCCGCCGCAGACCCTCCAGACAGCTTCAGCCGAGCCAGAGTCAAACCACCACCTTGAGATACTTCGAACAGACGGGTCCCGTTATTATTATTATTATTATTGGTCTGGGAGCCACCACCGCCGCCTACTGTTACTGTGTCATCGCCGCCTAGTGAGCCACCACCGCCGTGCACCTCGGCTTGGTCATCCTCTCCAGTCACGTAAAGAAAGGTGCCCTCTGGAACCACAATCGGGTCGTCGACCGAGACACGTCCAACCCAGTCAGCCTCCACTTTCCCACCACCCGTGGCAGCGCCGGCGGCAGCGCAGTCTAAGGCAGCTCGGAGCATAACCACTCCAGTTGCATCTTCGACTCGAATAACTGGCGCAGTAGTAGTAGTTGTAGCTGTAGTTGTTTCACCGCAGTCAGTCTGCGCCACAGCCATAGACAGCGAGTAGTCCAGATACTCACCTGAGCCAAGGAGGGATAGCACGGAAATCGTGGTCCATACCCGGGCGAGTAGACGAGACCTTGTCCGCCGGATGCCGCGGAGGTTCTCCATCCATCTCCAGTATTATAGTATTAATAGTAAGCCAAGACCGAATCGGGTACTAGGATAGGGCTCGTAGGCTTCGTATTTTGCTTGCTGCAGCCCCGGTACAACAGCTGGTAGGACTTGCTTGACGTTGACTGAAGACGCAATACTATTATACTATTAATAGAAGAGGTGTCCAGGGCGACGAGACCACGAGACCACGCGGTATGGGTTTTCTTCCCTTAATGAGATAGGTTGCAGTCAACTGCGGAGTATCTCGTACGCTACGTACGGCTTGGTCTCGTAGAATTGACTGGAATTGGCTGGAAGTTGGCTTCTTTTGCAAAACGGAATCCGACGGATTGAGGGGGTTTGACACATAAAGCATTCGTACGCGTACCCTGGTTAGCTTTTCCCTGCTATGCACGATACCATGTATGTATCATCGTACTGGTTGGTTAGCAGCCGCTCAAATTTTGAATTGCTTGAATATCTGTTTCTGTTGACGTACGTACGTAGTACTGCTGTACCTGGTACACAATATAATATTGTGCTGATAATTCCTCCTATTTTATAATCGTGCCTATTGTGTATACTGCTGCTGTAGGTTTTAGACCATAAATACTATATGCTGCGCACCTACAAGGCAAACTTTAGCACTAACATGCAACGTACACAGCTACGTTAACACGTGTGTATATATACGAGTATGAAAAAAGAATATCCTTAAATAGTATTACTGCTGTACGTCGTATTCGCTAGATTTTTATCAAAGCAGAAAATCAAATAATATTTCGGATTATTTATTGGATTCGTGGATTTGATTTCTTGAAAAATACAAATTTGGTAAATAGAGCGTGGTGGGTTATTTGAGAGATCCAAAAAACCAAAGTACGTACTACAACTACGACATATCGCAGATACAACGCAGTCAAAGCAAAACCAGACTATCAACCACCGGCGAGCCGAGAGCGACTTGACTTACCGGTATATTATGTCGTAAGCAACTGCGTCGTTTCGGGCGCACCACCACCAGCCGTTGATATATATTCTACGGCGCGGACTATTCTACGGCGCGGAATAGAGCTTCTACTACGACTATTAATACTACTACTACTACTACTACTACTACTACTACTACTGCAACTACTACTACTACTATTAATACTACTACTACTACTACTACTACTACTACTACTACTTGTCATTGATGGGGTATCTTGGGTGGGCGGAGGGCAGCCCGAAAACGACACAACACGAAGAACAACAAACAGTGACTGACTGCGATGTTTCTTCTCTCATCCTGTTTCCGGTTGGAAATGCTTCGGTCAGCTCTTATCTTCTTTTCGTGCGGGGTTATCTTGTGGGTTTGCGGCGGCGGCGGTCTTGAATGTGTTTGAAATGAGGCTAGCATACGCTGCAGCTATAAAGCATGCATGCTATATACGATAGAGGTGCACTCTGTGTTTTTTTCTGAGCTCCTCCATTGAGGAGCTCTATACTAATAGTACGTCAAAAAATGATTTTGGAGGGAAAACAAAGTTCTACCCGGCGTACAATCCCATGACCTACTGCTGTAGGCTGTAGGTATTAGGGATGTACATCAACTCATAATCACGTGTTGATTATGATTATTTTTGGTGATTAATTTTAATCACGTGATCAGTGATGTGAACCGACAACCGAAAGTCGGTTTTTTCGGTCGGTTTATTTCGGTTTTTCCAAACCGAAAACCGACTTTTATTTTTCGGTTTTTCGGTTGCCGAAAAAAACCGAAACCGAAAAACCGACTCGGTTTTTTTCGGTCGTTTTTTTTTTCCTGTCCCGAAAACCAATAACGCCTACATATCTACATGGAAACCCCGTTATGAGTAGACATAAAAACACAGCACACAGCACATAGCACACAGCCCGCACCAGCAGCGACAACAACAGCCGCACAGGGCACAGGGTACAGCGGTACAGCAGTGTGTCACGAGATTGCGAAGGATAACCATCTCCGGTTCAGGCGGCAGTGCTGACTCTGACCTTGAGCCGGAGGCAGAGGCGGGTACTTGAAGCCCCCCCTTCAGCAACCTAGCGTTCTTGATGGTGTTAGCTGTACGCTGCAAGATGTATATATCATCTATCATTGCATCATACATGGTATCTAGACTACACATCAGCAGTGCCCTCGTGTAATACTATCCTACTGTTTTTTATTGTACGTAGCACTTGCGTAGCAACTAACTGCTGTTACGTACATGTACCTTTATGTAGCTATTGTCGGCTGCAGATTACAAATGTGTGCGTGTCGGCCTGTACTGTGTGTGGTGCAGCAGACGCAGGTACTGCAGGAAGGCCACTTGACACCACATCACGATCTCATCTCGTCACATTATGCCAACACATGCGCGCCGAACCCTTCGAATTGTGGACCAATTGGCTAGTTTAGTCGGGAAACCGACCGAAAAACCGACCGAAAAATGCTCGGTTTCGGTTTCGTTTTTTTTCGGTTTAAAATAAAAAACCGACCGAAACCGACCGACTTTTCGGTGAGAAACCGAAAAACCGACCGAGTCCATTTTCATTTTCGGTTCACATCACTGCACGTGATGTGATTAATTCGTTGATTATAAATCAACTAGTCATAATTAGTTGATCATAGAACATAATCATGATTAGTTGATTATTTTTTAATAAGGAAGGGGCGTTTTGTGATGTAACCGAAAAAAAATGTTCCTCCGGCGCACATTGTCAAAAATTAACTAATCAATGATAAGTTGATATGTGAAATTATTCATGATTAGTTGATTATTTTTTAATCAAAAAGAGGCGTTTTTTTATGTAACCGTGAAAACCATCAATAATCAACCAATAATCATGATTATTAATCACATCATCGTGTAGTTGATTGTGTTGATATTAATCACCTAATCATATGATTAAATCAACACGATTGGACAAATTAATCAACAATCAAATCAACCCCGAAAAAGACTTGATGTACATCCCTAGTACGAGCCCCTTATACAATGCATTAGCTCGGATCTTCCTCGGGGCGGGCTGTTCACTTCTCGCATTGCTTTGCGAGCTAGGAAGCACTTCCTGGTGGGATCAAGGCACGGGCGTAGACCCAACCCAACCCCTAACCCTAGCCCTAACCCTAACCCTAACCCTGACCCAAACCGGACCCAAAACGGACCAGAAACGGGCGAGAAACGCGGCTGCGCCGCTTTTGCATATAGCGAGAAAATAGCGAGAATATTCCGAGCGCGGACCACAATTACGATATGCGGACCATAGGTACACAGTTTTCAAGACAAAAACATGCCTTGAAGATCCGAGCTAATGGATTGTATGATGTACTCCCTAGTACGGTATACTACAAAAATTATGGCACCACAACTGCCACAAGAATGGAAGCCCGACGATTATGGGTTAAAGAGCCCGATCATTCAGAAAACGTTTCAGCCAAAAAAAGGTATACCTTATACAATACCTCTATGATAATTATCGTAGCACGCGTCAAGGGTACTGCTGCTGCTGTAGGGGCATCGTTGCGTCGGCCGTCCCGAAAGCCTTGTTGTTGTGTTGTTGGGGGTTCCCGTGGGGCTTGTCGGCCCCTTTGAAGGAATGGGTCGCAGACGCTTCAGTCGACCCAAAATTCGCGCACACACAATCAACCCAACTTACGTCGACCAACCGTGAACCCATGCAGCATTCGCAATGCATAACGCGTGCCGCATCGAGTAAGAACTCCGGATTGTAGTACTCGATGCGAGTCGACGAGGGAAGAAAGGACTTAAAGACTTATCGGGTAATAGCATGCAAAACTTCAAACTTTAACCGGAGTGGGGGAGGAGGGAGAAAGAGCCTACTTTGTGACCCCGGGTCTGAGTACGACGTAGAGGGACAATGAGGGTAAGATCGTAAATGAGGTCAGAAAAAAAAACAATAAGTGCCCAATTTGGGATTTAGATTTACAACAAACATTGAAAATACTATTTTGTTTGTCTTTCGCCTTTTAGGAAATCGTGTTTCTCTTTGTCAAAATGAATTAATTCCATCGTCCAAATCCACATTTGTTTTCTATTCTCCCAGACCCCACAAAATATTGCAAAAATGAACGGCTTGAAACGATCGCAGAATACATGGACACGAAAAAATTGCTGGGTTGGCCAGCTTACGGTCGGCTGCACGCGACACCGCTATAACAACACCAAGGAGCGCGCAGCCGAGTCTATCCCCGGTGACGTCGGGAGTCGAGGCCAACCGACACGATAGATGCGGCGGAAGAAGCGAAAACTGTTAAATATATGAGACATACTTCATTGGGAACACAGAGTCGAATATCGGGGCTCTAAAAAGAGCGCAGCAAGGAAAATACTTCGTACTGAATGCAGGCCTCAAGGTGAATCCTACAAATGTTTTTCAAATGCCAGTGATTCATACTGTTGTTGTACTCGTACTCAAAGCCATGAAATATTGATGATTCCTTTTACTGTGGATGGTGGCTAGACAGCAGTAGGCAAACATCGAAGCGGATGTTTTATTTAGGCTATCCCATCTCCCCTCTCGAAAAAAACGGATCGCGACCTAATCGAGCCATGTCGGTATATAAGGAATTAATTGTGGTTATAATATAAGAAGTACATGGTATGGTTGCATCTCACTTGCTTTACCCATTAATTTGCGTTTATTTTGGTTTGGTTTTTCTCTGCTTCACAGTCTGTGACCACATAATTTGTACTGATGTGGTTAAGTTTGAGTAGAAATAACGGGTTTAATGTGAAGACAACACACAACACATGTATGTACGTACATGCACTTCGAAATACATTAATTCATACATATTCGAATGTTGTTTCGGTCCGCCTGCTTCATACAAAGGATCCAAATCTTCGGACCGGTTTCGGAACGTTCCCGCCGGCGACGACCTGCGCCACTAGAAATGTATCTGCGACTATGAATAATAATGGTAGCTTTCCCTGGACCGATATGTTATACGTACATAACAAGCAATACAGATTCCGTACTTGAAGTTCGGAAAGTTCGGTCTGATGATCCCGGAATACCTGGTATTCCATAACGTTTCGAAACAAACGCGGAAAATAAAACATTACGTCGTTCAAGGGGGGTGGCTTACATAATTATTAGCCTTGGTGTTGCATGAAGTCAGATGTATCCCCATGTGAGGTAAACGTTGGATCCAATGCGACAACATGTACCCCATGGCGAGTGTACGTGGAAATGAATCCCGGCATTATTAGTGGTGTGTACTAAACTTTCATGGAAAATCCGCGTAATTCCCATGGATGAGGGGTTTCCAACAGGACATGCTGCTGTGGGAACTTGGGTGCCTCAATGATAACTTGTGGGGTATATATCTCCCATAAGGTATGCCATTCCCATGGGAACTTTGGAATCCCAGCAATATCCCGTCGACAGTCTTCCCAAATATCCCCACCGGATATCGCAATGAGGACAATTTCCATGGATATAAACCTCCTCGTCATGGGACCAAATAAATGGAGAACCCCATGAAATATCCTGCGGTATACCAGGTATACCATGCATGGCGCATTCCACGGGATGGCAACTTTTTCCCAGGAGTATTCAATGGGATACCTGGTCTGCGGTAAATCGTGATATAACCCGCATGGTGTACGATTTCCCACGTTCTATATGCAATATGGAAAACAAATCCTATTATTATACCGCCGCGGAGGGCGAGTAGTTCCGGGGCATGGTGAACACCCTGAAGACGCATGCTACGATAGAGGTGCACCATGTTTCTGCCTTCTAAGGGTGGTCACTTAAGGAGCGTCATACCTCACCGGAAACAAAAATGATTTTGGCGGAAACTAAAAGTGCTGCCGGATGGGAAATCTCATGACCGAAGTATACTCTGAAACATATTTTGTCACAAAAATGAAAAAACGACGAATTTGGGTTAAGGAGCCCGATCGTTCAGAAAACAATTCATTCAGCCAAAAACTGCTACCTCTACCGTAGCACGCCTCTGAACGGAAACTTCCGCCGTCCCAGAGACCACCACGAGAAACACCTTGCTCTCCGGGGGGAGCATGTGACCGTCACCACGGATTCGTGGGCATCCCGCACTGGGGGGGGTGGGATTGGTGTGGCCCCCGTATGGGATGCACCAAGGTGATGTATGCATTGATTTTTATCGATCCATATCCCGACGATGTAAACATACCACGGTACATGGCTGTGAGCTCAACAGGGTGGTGAAAAGCCTTTGCGTCTTTTGGGGTTGACCAAAATCTGCTCAGGTCCTCTGCTTCTCTTATCATGGGTGTATGTATCTTGGCAGACTACCCGAGGCTAATATTATAAGAGTCGACGGGATCGCTGCAACGTCCGGTTGCGAGCGTCAACTCAGAAAAAAACGCACACATCCATCAAGTTGACAAGGACGATACGTGGGGCCAGGTAGGGGGAAGACAGGTGAGATCAGATACCTGGTCAAGGGCTCCCCGTAATCAAACGCCTGACCAGCACACACCCCCACCCCCCTCTCCGTTTCGAAAGAGGTGCATGCGTGATCAATGTCAACTGACTAACGCAAACAACAAAGGTGTACGCCTCCCCCCCCCCCCTATTTAGCTATAACCAAGCCCCCCCCCAACCAATGTCCCCGTTTTGCCCCACCCCACCCCCCCCCCCCCCCAACCCTCACAACCCCCGGGCGGGCCGGAAAATAAACAAAATGACATATCGCCACACAAGCTTTCCACAAAAAAAACAAATGTGGCGCGCCGCCCGTTCAGACATACATGCACAACGAAGCCTATCTGCCACGTTTCCAAGCATCGATTTTATCTGAGGTGAGGTATTAAGCCCTTTAATGGTTGGAGGAGAATGTTCGCGCGATCGCGTTCTACAGATATTGCACGGCGTTCGTGGGGGGGGGGGGTAGATTTTAGTAATCCCCTACTCAGGGTATCACTTGGTCTTAGTGTGGCTTTTACCCCCCACCCCTCCCCGGAGGGTTGAATCCGAAAAAAACGGAGTGTTGGTCACGGATAAGCTTTTCTGGGCGTCCTTGATCTGGTAGATGTTGGTAGTGGGAAATTTGGCATGCCATTCTAAAACCAATCCGGCAACCTGCACGCTCTGCTATTTTTTGTACCAATACAGGCAAGATGTGCCTCACGGGTACTGTTTGACCCACCGCTCGACCCAATACGGAGATCCTCGATGTTTGCTCACCGACGTCGAAATTAGCTCGAGAGTGGCAAGTTGCCAACGTCCCGACGGAGCCTCTCCTGTATGTATGGTGCTTTCGAGCACGAGCTGTTGATTTCCGAACACCGAAGAGGAACGATTTTTTTTACCGACAGCTGCTGCACAGTAGACGCATGGTACGGTAGCCTGCATGCAGGTGCACCGTGTCTTGTTTGTCTGAGGGTGGCCAGTAGTACGTGTACAAGTAAGTACCCGCTGAACAAATCCCTTGGTCTAATAAGTGCACAACGAAACATATTGCATCATGACAAGCAACAATGAAATTCCGCGACGAATTTGGGTTAAGGAGACAACATGTCGGCAACAGCGACAGCTCCATCGGAGACTACTGTGAGTACGACAGCAGCACCTCCACCTCCACAGGACATCGGTCACTCCTTCATCGCTGCGCGACCAACTTTAAGCCATTTGATCGACAGCAAACATTGTTTAGCTGCGTGCATCTTGATCCTCCTGTGGCAATTCAAGTTGAAGATTACCGTCACCTATCATGCCCTCGTCATTTCGAAACATTTTCAGCCAAAAAGTGATATATCTCTATCTATCGTGGCACGCGTCAGTATTGATAGTAAGCCGCACGCTGCCCTATATTTAAAAAATAATAATAAAAAAACAACAACAGCTGTGAGCTCGAGGATTTCGTCGAAACTCATTTTTGCTAGCTGAGTGTAATACTTCGATCGCGCGTGCTTACGGATTTTATATGTCCTCATGTAGGATGTACATCCCGTATGAGGGGGACACGATCTGATGCTGTAGAATTCAGGGAGTGTGTGTCTATTTGTGGGGGGGAAAGAGTTGAATTGTATGTATGAACAAGCAGTAGTACGTACAGTAGTTAGACTGTATATTGCATGCATGCTGCATTAGGGCCCCCAGGTCTCACTTGAGGGGCTGTATATACTACAGTAGTAGTATCAAAAAGTAAGCCATTAGTACAGCAGTTGCAGTGAATCACCCCAAACCAAGTAGACCCTGACCCCGAGACAACTCTGAATGTAAGTGTAATCTAATGAACAGTGTCATGATCGTGATGCCTTGCTTCTTTCTGTAGGTATCTTTACAGAACTCATAGTACAAAAACACAGCGATCACAGGCCAGGTCGATCATGCATACCTTATTTTTGTAGGAATACTATAATCATATGTAAGACTAAGAAATACCGTAATCATGCGAGTCATCGCACCGGGTGCGAACGCGTTTTTAAATGTTTATTTCTTGTGTTTTTTATCGCACCCCGGTGCGATAACCCCGATGGGTGCCAAAACCCCGATGGGGGTGCGCAAACACAATTAAATCATGCCGTTATTGGTATTTACGCACCCCCGGTGCGATAACCCCGATGGGTGCGATGCTGAATCGTGATGCACCGGGCCATACTTGGGGCAACGGTGCTGCATATATGAGGTACCCTATGTGTGTTGTGTGGACAGCATATAAAACGATTGACGTGCCGTATTTGAACGCGTGAACTGCGTCAGTGCAATAATGATACGTGAGTGGTTGATCTTTCACCGAACGTAGCTTCAAAGGAAGATACATACGGCCCGTTGCGGCAGCACTCAATCTTGGATTTATGTCGGGGTTATCGCACCCCGGTGTGATAACCCCGATGGGGGTGCGAAAATGCAATTAAATGTTCATTTCTTGTGTTTTTTATCGCACCCTGGTGCCATAACCCCGATGGGTGCCAAACCCCCGATGGGTGCGATGACTTGCATGATTACGGTACCTGGTAGTCCAGGTAGTCACTAAATCAATGAGACCAAACGTTATGGTACCACTTTGTGTGGCTTGTTTGTCTTCATATCAGCAACATCGTGCCAAAGAAACGGTGTGTACATGTACACCCCCGTACGGAGACCAATCAATGGTCGACCATGTTTCCCAAGATGTGTGAAACTCTAGCAAAAAGGGGGCGCGCGCTTTGGGGTGCCCAGGTAACCTAACCGGGTATACGCTGTGTGCCAACGGGTATATATAATATACTGGTGCGTTGCCCACATACTACCGCCGCCAATGCCTACCGCTCGAAATACTGTGGAACCGTTTTTTTTTTTTCAACATGCCGCAGTCGAGTGCCCGTCGTTGGTATAGCGCCAAATACATATGCCCCGTGGTGTATCACATGCTCTGTTCACCTGGCCTTCTACCTGGCCGTGTACAGTACCGGCCCGCTCATAAGAAACCAGAAATCGGGCTTATTAGGCTGGCTTTCTTATTTGAGAAAGGGGTGTGTCCCACACTACAGTAGTAACCATCTGAGAACGGTACTTTTTTTTGTGGGTTCTGCCGATGGCTGTACTGAAAGAACCAAGGCGACAATTCACACGCCGGTTGTGTCCAACAATGCCCTGAGTGAAAATGAAAATTCGCGTTCGCGTCGATTTTTATATTTTTCAGTTTTGCTTTAGTTATAGCCTTGAAAGGCTATTTTTGGTAAGGATTGCAAATGGCCAATTTTCAATATATTTAATTTCGGCTGGCTCAGGAAACCACATTATAGACCCGATATTGAAAATGTGTTCCCGGAGGATTGTGGTGATTAGCTATACGATCATCATACAAGTTGTATTGTAGTAAAATATCCATTTTTGATGGCGCTGAAAAATTTTCCGTTTTGGGGTTAATTCCTTACTGTCAGTAAGGAAAAAAACCGAAAACGGAAAATTTTTCAGCGCCATCAAAAATGGATATTTTACTACAATACAACTTGTATGATGATCGTATAGCTAATCACCACAATCCTCCGGGAACACATTTTCAATATCGGGTCTATAATGTGGTTTCCTGAGCCAGCCGAAATTAAATATATTGAAAATTGGCCATTTGCAATCCTTACCAAAAATAGCCTTTCAAGGCTATAACTAAAGCAAAACTGAAAAATATAAAATCGACGCGAACGCGAATTTTCATTTTCACTCAGGGCATTGTTGGACACAACCGGCGTGTGAATTGTCGCCTTGGTTCTTTCAGTACAGCCATCGGCAGAACCCACAAAAAAAACGTACCGTTCTCAGATGGTTACTAATGTAACTGCAGTATAATTGCTGCCGACTTTCTAATTTTCCCCGTAATGTTTAGGCTGAGTTTTCTTGTGGGGCACTTTCTTATGGGAGGGCCGGTAGTGTAGAGCGTGTGTAGAGCGTGTAGAACGGGGTATATAGTAGATCGTGCTTGTATTTTACCTGTTGTATTTCGTATTATTGCGGGCGGTCAGTACCACCATTGCCATTTTACCCTGCTCCTATCATTGCTTCCAACCATAGTTTGGACACAACAACAATAATACTCGGGCACTTATTTACGTATTTTTTTAATATTATACAGAGGGGTGTTGTAGGGGTGGATTAAATTAACTCATTATTTAATGGCTTGAACTACGTATGGATGGTGTGGATTAACTAATTTCAACGAAATATGTAATTGATGTTTGCAAAGGGAGAAGAAAACATTGACCTCAATACCACGCCCGCGAAGCTATATACATCGAGAACACACATCAGGCAGTATACGCGCCCCACTAAAAGCACTGTGTAACAAATTATCATTGAGAGCCTGCAGGATACATACATACACACACGTAAACTATCTGTCTGTGAATAACTGCCACAAAATAGAAGAAGTCTCCGAGGACGTCACACTATGTGATACAGTACCCACTGGTGGAAAAAATCATTCATATAATGTTGAAGCTACCATTTATTGTGACGTTGAATATGAACTATGTGTCCGAAACACGGCGGAGTTTCAGTGCGCACCGACCGGTCCTTTGTTCATGTTACGCCGCAGCAACAACAAACAGCAGAGCAGCAGTCTCCACATTAATAGTACCTGGGGTGGTAATGTAAGTAGTAAGAACATTCCTAATGCTGTGCTCATCGTGCTTGTTATATACCAGGTGTATTCTGCCTCGGAGGTGGGAATGAATTAATCCCCACTACTACGAGTAATATACCCCACACAACTACCAGGTACTGGTATATAATATGGAAACACAAGCAATTGACCCCCACTGCTAGTAGCTCAAGTACACAAACTTGTAGTGAAATAACCAATTTCACCAACCCCTACCGGGTCGTCCTTTAAAACGCGTATGTTGTATGTACCTGGTATGAACGTAAAATAACCAAAATAAAGTGGCTTGCTTATACTACCTGTGCGTGGTATGTCGTGTGCCTAGGGGGTGGGAACTGCAGCAGCAGCAGCAGCAGCAGTAGTAATTAATTGGCACTACGGTACAACAGGTGTGGTACCCAATACGTTGGGGACATGTGCTGCTGTTGTAGTAGACATACCTACCCTGCCAGTGTGTGCTATACACAATGAAAAAACCATCTAGGGAGCAGACTTTGTGAGCAGGCGGGTTTTTTCTGTTTCCGTCGGGTTTTCTTCAATCGCCATGCTACAAAACTCATTACATGCTACACGCTGTCGGATCGGATGTGACGCATGCTACGATAGAGGTGCACCATGATTTTTCTGAGCTCTTCACTTAAGGAGCGTCATACCTCGCCGAAAAAATAGTTTTGGAAGAAAATAAAATTGCTACGTACCGGATGAGAAATCCCATGTCCGAAGTGTTCTCTGAAACATTAGTCGTCTCAAAAATGAAAAGTCCGACGAATTTGGCCCGATCGTTCAGAAAACGATTCAGCCAAAACTGCTACCTCTACCATAGCACGCGTCATGTGGTAAGGTAACCTATAAACACATAGCAATTAATTGATTTGCACTGCGCTCGTATAGACGTAGGCCAAGTACTAGAACTTGTCAGTGGATTACTTATACTGCTGTATTTAATTCCACGCACCCCTACCCCCTTATTCTACACCACAGACTGGTAGGTATATGCTTCGGTGACGCTACACTAACTACAGTAGTGTATGGATCGCATTTCACAGTGTGTGTATGAGTTTCCAACACTACATACCGTGTAACCAAACTGTAGGTGTACACCTCGCATACGGTAAACACCGTGTATATTATGCATACATATGATACATGATGGCACATGTACGGCGCAAGCCATGTTGGGCTCCAGGTACGTAAAGCAGCAGGACGTCGTAAGACGAGACACGGGGGAATAACGTTGTATGTATCCTGTGTGTACCCGACCGACTCGTTTTTAACTTCGAGGTCGCAGCGTGCAGACACGTACCTGTGGTCACAGGTGTTAATTGTGTTGTTGCTGCTGTCATTTGTCACGCGCTTGCTGAATTTATGGAGAGTTGTGGGCCACAACGCAGTAGGTAAAGACAGTTCTCGGAAAGTGTTTGTTTTTTTCATTTATTTGCTTGACTGTTTATTTGTGGTTGCGTCCGGGGTCGTTTATCAGATCTATCGTTGAATCGATCACCCACTTCCTTCACAAAACCTCGACCACCCTCTGCAGCTGCCTACGGGCGTATCATCACCATTATACCATATACTAGAGGCACTGCCTTCTGATCAGTGACTCTTCTCCTTGCAGAAAGAGACACTGGGGACCCTGACGCGTGCACGTGACCATCATGATGATGAGGGCTTTCTACCTGAGCGCGGTTGCTCTCCTGGCTTCTAATGCGAGTTTTGCACGGTGAGAAAAGGTTCACTCGCGGGGTACTGCACACACGTTTTATCGGGGTATCTGCATTCACTCATTGAATCATTCTTGGCGATCGAACAATGAAGCCGATACTGCTGTCCGATTATAAAATGCAACTCAAGAACAAGAACAAGAGCGTGGAGAGGAAGACAAATAATCTACTGGCGGCGTACGTACATAGTATTAGGAAATATTAATAGTATGTTCAATTCGGCTTGGAACATCTACGATACATTGGCGGAGGGATTCTTAACATAAACAACATAATAAGGCAATAATAGTACGTAGCTGATGCGTTTCCCGATACATGCACACATTGCTGCCGTTCAAACACTCGTAGCGCCGAGAAAAAATGATCGGCGGGGTGCGCGGGCGGTGGGCGGGTGCATGTCGCACGGCGAAATTGGCGTATCCACTGCCAGGTCCGGCTTTCCCCCGTGGAAGACACGTCTCATTTTGGCTTGCTGGCCTTTCTGATCACCCACCACCCGGTTTTGATGAACTATATATACTCGTACAGACGAGACGTTTATCTTTCGGTCCTGTTCTTAAACCCCTACTATTAATAGATAATAACTGCAACCATTTTTTGGAGGCAAACTACTTGAAGTGTGTGAGGGTTAAGGCTGATTGCGTGAGTGTAGGTGCGCGGCCAACATCACCCCGCCAGCACCCCGTTCGTCGTATTTGGCTATTCGTATGCATGAAGAGTCCGTGCCTTTCCATGATGGTCACTCCTGGCGGGGTACTCGCCACAGAGGCAAGTGTCGAATGTGTCTACCAAGTAATGGCCACACCCAACATCTACGTACTGCTCATATCTCATACTACGACCCACCAGCTCGTTTTTGGATAGTATCACGCGTTACAGTACAAAAAAAACGTTCTACGTACGCGGCTTTCAAAGTTGAGTGTCAACTATTCACTCAGTCGAACGCGTAGATGCACAAAAACAGCAGTGTTGGTTTTTCCTGTCTTGTCGCTGAGGATACCATTCGATCTCGAGCTGGAACTCGTTCGCCTTTGATGTGCGTCTACGTATACCAACTGTGAATCTTCAAATTATTGTTTGAAAGTCCGTTTTTCCTCGTGATGCACGTGTGTGTGTTATCGTGTCAGGGCGGGATGTGACGACCTTCTGAACCTCTCCCTTCCTCTCTCGGGAGACACGACCCTGGAGCTATCGAGCGCCGCCATCGATTGCGCAATCCTCGCGGACAACGAGCTGGAGGAGTTCATCGTCGAGGGTGGCACGCTCACGCTCACTGGCCCCAGCACTACCAAGTGAGTGAGACTCCTCGTACGTACGAGTACCTGGTAGCTGTTATGGAAAAAACGATATCGAAATAATACCGAATTCCTGTCGGCTTGGTTTACAAGACAGCGACGATCCCACGCCCACAGCAAGCGCTGCTTGTGCTTCGACCACCTCGCCACTTCCTGTCCACTTTGCTAAGCGCACGGACTATGTAGGTCGAAATACCCCACCCACACGTACGCAGGGGTCCTCCTATAGAATAGATGTACAGCCAACATCAACTAGACTAAGTATTGCTGTTGTCCATCGTCAACGACGCGGGCATATCAAGCACGAAGAGGTTCCGTGTTTTTGAGCGTGTACGCAAAAGTACGCGTGCCACAACGGTTTTGACACAGCAGACCTTCGCCATCGGTCCAATATATAGCGTCCCTGTATACCGTACCCGCGCGAGACCCTTGCCTCTGTGTCACGGTCGGTAGCAAATGGTTCACAACAAACTATACCAGCAAAGGTTACATTGATATATCTTGGAACAACTCCGGTATTTTCCTGGAGGAGCTGGCGTAATAAAAATGAGGTCCAGGTATGTTCAGCGGCATTGTGTTGTTTAGAAAACAATGCACAAAAGATGGCCCCAACCACGACCGACAAAATAAGTTCTAGAGATAATTAAAGATGGATGGGTTGAAGAGTTTGTGTGCAATCTGCATATAAACATATTTGTGGAAGCTACATATAGGCCAAGTATTTCAGATTTTCCCTGGCTCTACTCGAGCTGTGCCGCTAAGTACAGTCAGCAGATAGATAATTAACGTCAATAGTCTGCACTGCGTTGCACCAGGTAGGAATATATACGTGGGTTGGAATTAATGGGTTAATGTCTTCAATTTGCACGAATCCAATGCATAATATTGTTTAGGGTACACGTCTTTATTGGTGTTGGAGAACAACCAAGAGGAACACCCCCTGTATTCCCGCGCATACTGGCATTGTACTGTAGTTAAACTGTAACAGTTATCAATATAACAAGTAGTAAGTGCATGCACCCATCCCCTTCGTCTTACACACGATGTGTTCCTACACCACACCTGTCTATTGTACATACATGCTCTTGCTCCTGCTGGAAGGTTCACGAACTTGAAGTTCACCGTGATGGACGGCGCAGGCCTGATCTTCGACTTCGACACCACGGAGTTCGGCCCCAACCTCGGCTATGTGAGATTATGTTGGCATCGTATCGTCGGGCAAGCAAAGTTTAGGATAGCTTGTGGACGCCCCCACAAGGCTGAAACAACTCTGAATACACATGGTATGCGGTAAACAAACGGAATGGTTTTACTGCAATACAACAATGATGCCTGTTGTGCTGTGCAATACAAATAATCGCGAAAAATACCCAGAAGAGATAGATGCCGAAATTCCAGTCAGTTATCTGATCCCGTAACTATTAATAGTTGATACGTAGGTATATTCCACAAGTCGATCGCTGACTCTGTTTTTACACTCAGACACTACCGATATTACTTTCCTGTTGTTTTTCAGCTGAACGAAGCTTTTGGTTGAAATATTGAAATATGGGCTGTGAACACTTCATCTTCGTGGTTGACGTTTCCTCGTTGCAATACTTCTTCCAGCCGTCAAACCCTATTCACGGGTCGATGGGAACACTGCACATGCCTGTGTACGTAGCTTCTGAAGGTCCCCGTCAACCGTTTTGTTGCGGGGGAATACACCATAGTACTAATCAGAGCCAAACACGGTGTGTAAACGTACGGAGATAAGACTCATCCCACGGTCGGGTTTTCACTTGACTATAAAGGTTACCCCCCGTGTTTTCTGATCGGTTTGAGCTTCTTAAGTGAGCAACTAACTACCGGCTGAGACGTGTTTTTTGCTCGTATGGTTAGTTTCAGGACTAGCACATACAGCGCATACAGAGCATAAACATGTTTGTCCGGTTGCATGAACTACCTTTTTCGACGTGAGAAGCTCAAAAAATAAGCCGCTACGCCTACCGTGGCATTGCTCACATATATATAAATATATATATATATAATAGGGGTCCATCGTGGGTTCTGACTTCTCTCACAACATTAGCCCCCCCGGTAACACTGCTGTTGCATGTAGTAGCCCCTGTGGGAATAGCACTTTCAACACTCCTCCTAGACGTGAAAACACAAAGAGCCCTTCTGTCGGAGAACAAAAAGTTCCGATCCGACGAACTCGAGTACAATGGTATCTTGTGTTTGTGGGCCACTCATCGAAAAGACAGACAGGCCCGTGACGCAAACAAACCCTTTACGATCAGCAGCGCCCCCAATACCGTGCACACAGCATGACACAGCATGCAGGTGTGTGATCCGGTACAACGTCGTCTGTGTATCGCACGTATCAGAAACTCCGTGCCAACAAGCGGCACTATCAGCAATCATGGCGTTACGAAAGGCCAGCCTCTACACCTTCCACACCCCCTACGTTTTGCTCGTCCGTCTTGTCGTCGGCGCAGGAGGTAGAAGACGACTACGGCGGTTTCATGGTGCAGGTCATGTCGGGAGGCTCCGTCGAGTTCACCGGCGAGATGGCTGCGACGGGGCTGGAGAATATGCGAAGCGTCTTCTGGAACGACGTTGGCGGGCGCATCGAGTAAGCAATGGAATACCTGAAGAGAGATCCGATGTGCGTGTTCAGGAGATCACACTGCGATGACTCCAGCGACTTTTGATAGGCATGCGTGTCAATAACTCTGTTGACGCGAACACGGAAATAATTGATCACAGCTGCCACATCTATATTGATTGGCAAGTTTGCAGGGATTTACGAACGGAGGGGGGAAAGTGGGGGGGTACTCCATATCCATGCATGGCCGTTGTCGTATGACCATAGAACCTCGCATCCCTCAAATGCCGCGACGGAGAAATGTCTAGTTTTCGGCGGGGGGGGGCTTTGTCAGAATCTGAATGTTGAAGGGTTTTCGGTCACAGCGCGTTTACGAGAACGCCGCCGCCAAGCGTGTGGCCCTCGGTTTGCTTCCCTTCTTCTTATGTTTGGTACTGTACGCCATCCGCATAATGACTTTTCCACGACATCGACATCGAGATGTTACTACTATTTACAGTGGCGTTCAAGTAGGGCCGTTCAGTTATTTCAGTTCAACGGAAACGCACTGCACAGGTGACTGTATACTTGCCAGATCTATTAACGCATTGGGGAGGAATTTCGACCCCCCCCCGCACCCGACCGTCTACAATACGTACTGATCTCACTGCTCACATCTAACCACAAAACAAAGAACGCACACATGTGTTATATACGATTGGGCTGATTCCTGCTTTTTTTCAAGCTGCTCAGGAAAGAATGTCTCTATCTTTTACCCCTATGCGGGCAAAAGCACATCAAACCCAATAGATGAGAGCAAACTCCCATCGCCTAGGGGCATACGTACAACGAAGGGATTTCCAGACAAGCATGGCGTGCAGCTCCTCGTTTGTGGAGTGGGGGCTAGTCAGCCAGACATTCACCCCCCCCCCCCCCCCAAACAAAGAAGAAAAAGTGGTATACGTGCCTCTATCGTACAAGCACGGGTATTTCGAGGCATGCATGTCACCTTATTAAGGCAGAGGTACACCTGCATACAGAGCATGTTCTGAGGGTCCTCACTTGAGGAGCTCTATACTAAAAGCGAGGCCAACACTGAAATTTGGACGAAAAATAAAAGTGCTACCGGATGAAAAATAAAAGTGCTACCCGATAAAAGTACAGCATCGAAATATTGCAACAAAAAACATGAAATTCCGACGGTTTCTGGTTAAGGACTCTATCAGCCATTCACAAAAAAAAAACTCCGCGAAAAAGTGCTCCACCTCTGTATGATATCGTATATGATACTATCACGGGTCTGTTGTTTCTTGTGGTTTCAATCGCGTGCGCCCACTCCCCTTCCCCTCCCGAGGTCAGGTTCGCGTCAGACGTGGTATTCAACGACTGCGACTCTAACGTCTTCAGGGACAACTTTGGCACGCTCAGGTACGAGAGGCCCGTATCGTGCACGATCCCGAATGTCATTCCCTATTTTCCCTTCAAAGGTGTAGGGGCTCATCGACAATATGGCCGCCAAGGGAGGGCGGGGGGTACTCATTCGTTGCTTGCCTTAGTCATTTGACGACTGACCCCGCACGCATCCCCGTCGAGACGGAGCGGGGGTGGGGGGGTATTGGGAGGGCTTTCGTTAAAAGGAGGCGCAGTACGTACAGGCCGTGTTTTGTCGCTCGTGCGGGTTGTGGCACGTTCTCGCTTTTTTTGTTTTCAAAAAGATTTATTTAAGCCATCATGATGTGGCTTTCTCCATATCATTTTCGGTGCGGATAGTTCCCAACTTCAACACTAAAATTAGCACTGTTCTACAAAAGACCAAGCATAGATATATAAAGGGAAAGTCTTGCAGGAAGACCGGTGCGTGGCACTGCTTTTGTAACACGAACAAAGACGTCGAACACGTGGTCGGGTGTGGTGGCGTCGTTTTGCACGCCCTCCCCCCTCCCCTCTCCCCTCCTGTTGTTTCGTACATATTGAATTTTGCGCATGCCACCTTAAGGTAGAGTTGCGTCATTTTTGTTCTTGGGGCTCCTCACTTCAGAGGAGCTCTATACTAATAGTAAGTCAAAAAATGATTTCGAACACGTGGTCGGGTGTGGTGGCGTCGTTTTGCACGCCCCCCCCCCCCCCCCCCCCCCCCCCCCCCCCCCCTCCTGTTTCGTACATATTGAATTTTGCGCATGCCACCTTAAGGTAGAGTTGCGCCATTTTTGTTCTTGGGGCTCCTCACTTTAGAGGAGCTCTATACTATTAGTAAGTCAAAAAATGATTTTGGGGGGGCGGGAAAAATGTGCAACTCGATAAACAGTCCCATGCCCTCAAGTGTACAATCGAAACCTTTTGCAGTACAAGCATCAACATTCCGAAGAGCCCTCGTCATCCTTACAGAAAAAAAAACAAATATTTTTCAGCCAAAACAAGTCCTATTTCTATCGTAGCACGTGTCGTTTGTTTTTTGCGCCTTAACTTACTTATGCGTGCGTATGTGCGTGTATCTTAAAACGTTGCAAACGTTGTGGGGGGTTTCCTGTACGTACTGGTGTCTCTCTCTTTTTTGTTTTGTTGTTTTCGATCAGGTTCCATGGCGATGTCACCTTCACTGACAATCGATTTCTCGCCATCAGCAACGACGGCGGCAGCGTCAGGTGAGATATAGATATATACATATATATACATATATATACATATATATATATGTATATATATATGTACATACATACCCCTGGTGATAGCGCGAGAGCCATGGACGCGGTCGCCCGTGGTTTGTGCAGCCTATGCTCAAACGACAGTTGGCACGGCATCCTCCCCCCCCCCCCCCCTTCTCTCCCGTTCTCCTCGCCGGCACCGGTTCATTTCGTCGAAATCTCATGTCGATACCTTTCAGAATGCAATCGATTCCGAAATTAATAGTTTTGGAACATCGTTCGATACTATAACATTCGAGATATTTGTTTTTATAAAAAGGAGTGGTGTTTTATCTCTACCTTGGCCCAGTGCAAAGACACAGGTGCAGGGGGATTTCCCACGTTTGCCCACAACTACACTTAAGACAACAGTATCCAGGCGATTCGTCGAGCAATGAATTGCAGAGTAGAGTCTCACGAACCTTTTTGCCTGTATTCCGAACTATAACGTGTAGGAACCATTCCGCGTTCACATCTTCGCCCATCACTATTAGTATTACTACACAGTCGCATTGACAATATTCTGGATGGTATGCCCCTTTTGTTTTGGGAACTGAAAGTCTTAACAAAACTCGTTATCGCGCGCCTGGTTGGCGGGGAAAAAAAACGATCGGTGGTCGGCGGAGAGCCAACCCAGTGGCTTTCGATTTTCAATGAACAGGCCAATGAATACAGCGCGAACCGGTTTGTGACATGATCTGGGGGTCCCGGACGCATTAAACAAATATACAAGGGGCCGGAAAACGGGCTGTAACAGTCCCTTCGCCCTTTCGTATGCATGTTGCGCGTTGCGTTCAACGTCTTCTCAGGATCGATGGCGATGCGTTGTTTGTGACCAACGGAAGATCGTTCGAAGGGCACAGCGGCGGGGCGTTCTCCAACTATAACGGGGGCACTGCCATGTACGATGGGAGCTGCGATTTGGTGCAATGTGTTGGTTTTTGGTCGAGATATGGAGTGCATTTCTCTCTCTATCTCTCATTTCGAAACTAACGATAACGTACGTAGGGAATACTTCTGTTCGCTGAAGAAAAAAAACAAATGAAACTAACGTGGAAAAATGTATCTTGAAATTAGTGTGGATACTTTTACTTGATTTTCGTGTAGGGGCGACCCCGGGAAGGAAAGCCCTCCGAATACGCTGTGACAATAATATGAATGATTGTCGCAATGTTTCGGCTTGTGTCGAGATGTATCGAGCGCATTTCTCTCTCTTATCTCTCCTTTCGAAGACAACGATAACGTAGGGAAGTCCGTGCTACTGTTCGTTGAAACAATAACATGCGTGTAAGTATGATATGGGTTTGCAAACACAAGTTGAAGAGGGCCAAATTTCATCCATGTCTCTGGCGTATTTTCTTCCACGGATCGTTTTTTCGCGTGGCTAGGGCGCGATGGGAAAACGCATATGGAACTCATGTAAGCGGCACAACCGCCAGAACGCGAAATGTGAAGTGCGACGCTTTTGCTTCCGGTACATGGAAGCAATCCACACCGGCTCAAGCTAGCTGTTTCCACTCCTCCACAGGCTATCGATAGGCCATGCGCCAGCCCCACCCCAACTACCTTCGCCCTGCCTGTCGCCCCACAGTTTTCGCGGTTTTGCGACGTTCAGCGACAACAGATGCGACGAGTCTGGTGGCGGAGTTTACAACGGAGTCGGCTCCAAAATGACGTGAGATACGGTGCTTTTGCTTTCCATACGGTGGTGGCCAGCTTTTGCGGGGGGGTCGGGGAGGTTAAGAGGCGCTCTCCCTTTTTGCGTTTGCCGTTGACGTGGACCCACGTGCCGAGCCAGACTATCGTGTGGTGTATGGGGAAGAGAGGGCCCTTTGAGCTGCTGTAGTAATGCGTGTATGTTGTCGTGTGCCTTCTCGATATATGGCTTCGCCGCTCATCACCACGATTCCCCGCCGGGATTCCTGGTATAAGTGCGCGCCCTGTGGACGTCGACGTGGGCTACCTCAAGCGCCAACTTAACGAGGCTGCCTCCCGTTTGGAAATGACCAAGCAGCCGCGGAGCATGTACGCGCCCGATCAACCGGGACGCGTTCAACGGTGATAGTAGGGGTAGCTCTTCTTGACCAAAACACTTATGATCTCTACCTAACATCGTTTGTTTTTTTCTTTTACAAACCGGTTTCTGTTACAGTCCTACGAATGCCAATGCATGTATTTGCGCATCGAGTTAAGTGTGAAGTGTTAACTTACAAGACCAGTTTTTTTTCGTTCTTATTTGGGTGAGATACCGAGCTTCTATATTATAATAAAGTGAAAACACAACCTCAGAACAATACGGGTGCCACCCTATATATATACCGTCCGTGTATAACGTGTTTTCCGGAACATCGAACGGCAGATTTTGTTATGCTTTCAAGATGGACGTACCGAGGGTCTTCTTAGCGTTTTACCGCGATAGCGTTCTACGTTTTTAGTTGTGCGCGCGTGCATTCAATCGTGTATGTCTTGTTGAAGGTTCTACAAGAAGGCTGGCTTCTACGATAACCGATGCTTGAACGGAGACGGGGGTGGCATCGACAACTACGGCGGCGACCTGACGTGAGACTCAACTATCGGCTTTTCGTCGTGTTTAATTTTGCGAGCGACAGTAATAGCACCAATCGATTGAAATCCTTGGTGTCCGCGCGTCGATTTTATTTATCGCGCACGATCCGTTGTCGCTCAGCCTTATATCGCCCTTATGGGCCACTTCCGCCGGTTTTTCCTCAGTCGTACCCTGACGACGAGGAGTGAACGTCAATTCAAATCAAGGAATGCCACGGAAAAGCGCACGGCACCCAGGATGGACAGTATTTCAGTGTTGTCTTGCCCGAATATTCACAGCCGCCGTCTCCACGGTCCTGAGTACGCGTACCCGGGGCAAAGGAGTTTTTTTCCTAAAGCAACCCTTGTTGAGGACCTTGCCTTGCATCTTCAGCCTGTACGAGCGGTTCGCTGCAGTATACCTCACCGTGCGACACGAGCTTGCTCCAATCACAAATACTGTCTACCGGTGGGTGTTTCTCTGCAACGTATATATCGAGATGGCCCTGGCCTGTTTTCATACGATTTGACGAACTCCCTGACTCGGCACACGCGTCTACCACGATAATACTGCTGCTGTGTGTGCTGTATGCATGCGTGTATATCACGCCTTCCAGGTTCCGTGGAGCGGTGTTCGCCACCGGCAACCAAGCTGCGGAAACTGGCGGCGGGGTCGCAACAGGCAACGGCGGCACCACGACGTGAGGAAGACACCTTAACTCTCGTACCCCAGATAGGTTGCTCGCCCCCAAAAACATAAAGTCACAGGTTCCAGTGAATGGTGTAACGAGGCCATGAGGGCACGGGTTGGGGACGGTGTCGGGTCTGCAAGAAAAACGCCCGCCCCGCCCCGCCCAACACCTGTTTCACGTCAACAGCAGCGAAATCACGCACTCAAGGAGTGCAATGTAGGTGGCAATGGCAAAACCGCACCTAACTGTATGTACGTAAAGTCGACATATTCGTAGAACTCCAACCACACAGCAGTTCTTACAGTAGTTTTCAAGTGCACGTTTGTTGTGAATAGATCAAATTCCCGCGTTTAATGTGCTCGCACGCTGCCTTCTCGTCGCAGCCGTCGCCGCCGCCGCCAGCCCGCCCCGCTAAACACAGTACTACTCGTTTTTTCTCACACCTCCCCGTCTACAACCGCCCGATGCTCTGCGTGCCGCGTGCAACCCTCGGTAGGTTCTACGGCTGGACGACTATCCAGTCCAACACGGCCGCTACCGAGGGCGGCGGAATGAGCCTGTACAAGCTCGGCCAGGGGTAAGCAAGTAGCAAACCTGGGCGAAACCCCGACAAGAGGTTGGGTGTTGTATTCAGGGGATGCAGGGTGGGGAACACAGCGTATCCTTGTGCCCGAGGTTGCCAATATTGAGCAGGGAGGGGGGGGGGGGGGGCTACCTAGTTGTCTCTCGCGCGTTTGTTGGTTTCGTCGTTGGCGAGATAGATAGAAGGACAGCCAGATTCCTTGCAGGTGACGAGAAGAGACAAACAAAAAAGGCAGACGTGCATGCAGAGTGCTTGAGTCTAATTCTCGCCACGAAACCCGGTCGTTTCCCCATCTAAGGTACGCCATTCAAGTAACACTACTATTACAGCAGCACGTTCCCAACAACTGCACGCAGGTGGTTACCGGCCTTTCGTGAAAATTCGAGGCAATACCGACACACTAGTAGTATAACAGCCCACTCGGATGAGCCACAGGTACATGCACAGAAGTGTCGGGAAATTGTGGAAACTCGGTTTCACGAACTACAGTAGACGCATGCTACGATAGAGGTGCACCATGTTTTTTTTCTGAGCTCCTCACTTAAGGAGCGTCATACCTCGCCGAAAATATGATTTTGGAGGAAAATAAGAGTGCTGCCGGATGAGAAATCTAATGACCAAAGTATACTCTGAAACATTATTCGTCACAAAAAATGAAAAATCCGACGAATTTGGGTGAAGGAGCCCGATCGTTCAGAAAACGATTCAGCCAAAAAGTGCTAAAGATGCGGCTGCTCGAAACCCACTCTCACACCTCTGATGTCGGTACCGTAGTTCAAAGCAATACCATAAACAATGTTACATAGCTCGCGCGGGACGCTGGACAAAAAACGAGTACGATCTGCAACCATTTTCAAATGATGCTGTTTTGCACAATGGTTCTGCCGGATCATTTCAGCTTGCTAATCTTGTTGTTGTCATTCTTCTTCCTCGCATTCTTCAGAATTTTGTCCTTGCTTTTGTTCTTGTTCTTGTTCTTGTTCTTGTTCATTTTGTTTTTTCTCTAGTTTTAGTTATTTGTCCTTGCTCTTGCTCTAGTTCTAAATGCATAACTATAACTCTGCGCCCCCCCCATTTACGCCCATGATCCTTATACATTACTTGTGTGTGTGTCGGTTTGCGTCACGCAGCGACGGCGGCAACGTTGTGACGTTCAGGAAGTCAAACACGATACGCATCAGCGACAACAACGTGAGAGAGCAAAGTAGTCGCGAAATCGTAAATATCGTAAATATCGCACATGAAACTTGTGTACGAGTAGGCACTTCGTACGGTGCCCTGAGAGACTTGCACGTTACAAGGTCGCTCGAAGTTCAACACACTGATGTATGCTCTGAAAACTACCGGAAGGTCGATACGGGCGGGGCTCTCACCCGACCCCGTTTCGTGGTCGTCGGGATCACCCGTCCCGTTCCCTGGTAGCTCTCGTGTTTTTGTTTTTAACCACCCAATCAAACAACAACATCTACTGTATATCTGTGCTGCTGTTCGGGCAGACCAACGCCGGGTGCAACAACATTTACGTGGAGGAGACCTCGGAGGTAGTCGGTTATGACACCACCTCCGACACATGCGACGAGGCCCAGTGACCGAAACATGCTGTGAACGGACCCGAGGCCGTGACATCGGTCGAGGCGGGTCCAAATCTTCGAATCTGCGGAGGGACCCCGAAAACAAAGAATGGAGAGGCACAACAGGAAAGGAATCTCGACACGTCGTGTAGATGGGATGGGCGAAACATTTCGCAGGCAGCAGGAACGGTGCCGAGTACTATTTTTTCGCGCTGAAGCCTTTTGTCAAGCACGGCTGATGCTCGTATGATAAGCTCCACTGCGTTTTTATATGCGACGTTTGTTTGTGTGAGCGAGTTGAGGGAGGGAGACGCCGCGTCTGGGTCATTGTGAGGTGGACATCAATATGGGGTTGTCGTAGCTTCCAAGTATTGTGCAAGAGCCCTAAAAAAACAGTGGCTGTCCGTACGACAAGTTAAGTCGCCATAGGCGTCGCCGCAGCAAAGGTACCGTACAGTAGTAGTTGTAGTAGTGAAAGACGACAGGCAGCCCTTGCGCGTTCTTCGCGCGTGTGAGTGGGACTGATAAAGGGCCTGAAAAATAGTTACCGGTACGTAGTAAGTTGTCTACAGCATCAGCAGCAGCAGCAGCAGTAACAGGCGCGGTTACCACAACCCCTCTCGCACGCAGAGCCCGTGGTGTGGCATTGTGGCCGTACCTCTCGCTTGAATGCTCGTTGGTCTGGACCGGCTTCCAAGAGGAGCTGGGGTTGGTCTACAAGGAGTATGCCGTCGCGTGCGTGCGTTGTACGCGGTATACCATACATTAAAGGCGATGCACATTATATTTGTTGTCCGGATAGGCCCTTGTAGTAAGTAAAAGTTATGCTTCGTACATAACCAAGGGGACATTCCACCTGTATGTATGTTGGCCTGGTTACACCGTGCTGTATCATGGCTGGTTGATTATACAGTACCACGAGGAAAATAGAGGACACCCACACATGTCGTTGTTTGGCAAGGCGTCACGCTTTTTGGTTTCACAGCGATTGATCGCGATGGGCTCCTCTCGTATTTATGTGGAAATAAGAGAGAGTGGAATGGTTGAATGGGCACCCGACTTGGGGAATGCATACGTACACGCAAATAAAACTCGATAAATTATCGTCCTTCTCATGGAAAATTCACTGCTACGATATACAAGCTCAGCATGATCATAAGGCAAGCGCGGCTGATCGCGGGCACACCAAAGGACTTCGACGGGCGGTGCCCTTAACACACAATTGATTTTTCGCGCGCCAGGGTCCTACCACTCCTATTCTCCAGTCAAAGCCTGGAGACTCTGAGATGGAAAATCAGATCGTGAGGCCCATCGGCCTACACTAAAAAGTACCCTTTATGACAAGTAGTCTAAATCCCTTTTAAATAAGGTGTGCCCATGCATGTACACCAACACTAGCGTAAGTTACACGCGCTATGATAGACGACACTAACAGCAGTATAAAAAGCAACACCCCGCAGAGCAAACCTCGAGTCAGGCGTGAGTATGGCCAAACCTGATAGAATCGGCGGGGCGTTTTCTTTGATGGTGGGGCCGCGAGCAGGGGGGTAGCTGAGACAGACACAAGCCTTCTACGCCAAAGCTCTTCTTCCAGCGTTGCGTGTGGCGCAAACGCCAAGAATTCGTCAAAAGGTGATGCGGAAGCGGTTTTCTGCGTTTTTTGGTCCTCGTATACACGTACGTATACGTAGCAGTGTACATAATTCACACAACACACAGGGGCGTCCAGAAAAAAGAGAAAACGGCACACCACACCCCCAGAGGTCGGAATAGAGAACCGTTGCAACCGTTGTGATCACATGATGAAATAAGAAAATGGAAAAAACAAATCCTTATTTTCATTTTTTTCACTCTGTTTTAGTAACCCCCCCCCCCAACGAACAAAAACTTATGTGAGATGTCGAAAAAGAAAAAAAAAGACCACCCTCGCAGCACAGCATTTGTTTTGCGTTTTTTTGTGCTCGTATACACGTACGTACAGTAGAGTACATACTGTAGTTCACACAGCACAGCGGGAGTGATGAGTACCAGGTATAGTGCCCTATCCGAACCCATACGGAGCCCTTGTATGTCCGTATGATGATGTTCGGTACGTATAAACTTCTTTTCGAGGTTCGATACTTTTTTTTTATACTCTGAATACTGCTGGTACTGAGGGAGTATTACCGTAATATGATGGTGTCTCCTCGGGATTACTACTGGGAGTATACTGAGATTGAATACGATGAACAGTATGCAGAACACAGAGCACTTTTCTTCCTTGCGTTTACGATACTATTGCTTGTGCAGAACAGTATACGCATACATACATTCTTACCGACACCTCTTTCCGTAAAGGCGAGGCTTGTGAGGAAATTTTGGAAGAAGAACGACAATCAGTGTGGAAGATTGAACGAAGGAAATCTGGAGTTTATGGAGAGAATCGTACTGAATCGTTGGCGGGATTGAGAGGGGATGGGGAAGAGGGTCATCGTGCTGGGAGGTTGCAGTGAGTAGTGGTGGTTGCACTGGAAGTGCAGAGGAGGCTGAGAAGGGTTGAGATAGAAAGGAAGAGTATCAACTAGTACGGGGCTCTACTCGTGGGTGTGGGCGAGCAGGGGTCTGGTGGCACCACCGGGTGGGAGTTCGGCGAGCTGATCGAAGAAACATTTCTTGGCTTGATCAGAAGCATATCGCGTAGCCGAAAAGGCATGGACCATAATATGATTGAGGTGGACTTTGTTTACGTAGTGAATGTTATGATGAGAGGAAAACAGATGGACCGTGAGACGACGTGGACTATATCAGGTACCTGGCATACGTCTATGGAGTATTCTGAAGGGATTATGTATTCAAGGAGGACCATAATATGCGGTGGGCTTATGCTCTATTACATGATGTGAAGAAGAAACAGTTAAACTAATCTGTCTTGGCTCGATCAGGAAGCATATCATGTAGCCGAGAAGGTATGGACCATAATATGAGGTGAACTTTGTTTACTGGATGTTATGAAGAAAGGAAAACGGATGGATGATGATAAGAAGTGGAATGTAGCAGGTACTTGGTATATAGATGTTGAAGGATTATCATGAAAGGATGGTACAGAAAAACGAAAAACAAAAACGGCCCTTATGTTTTTATCGGAGGAGGACCAATGTATGAGGTGGATCTCTATTTTACTGAATGTTATGAAGAAAGTAAAAATGATTAAGCATGAGACGAAGGTAACTATATCAGGTGTTTGGCGTACGTCTACTCGTATGGACTATTGTGAAGCGATTATTTATCCAACGATAATACCTGTATGAGGTGGACTTAAGTTCCACTGAATATTATGAAGAAAGGCCAAAGGATGGACCATGACGCAAAGTGAACAACGTTTAATGTTTGTTATGAAGGGGTGATGAATAAAACTATGCATACCAGGTGTTTAACTTCGAGGAGGACCATACTACGCAGGAAAAGTAAAGTAATACTTCGAAGTATATGTCTATGTACCATTATGAGGTGATGACACAGTAAATTAAAGGTTTTAATTTAAGTTATACAAGGAGGACCATAATATGAGGCGGACTCATGTTTTACTGGATGTTACGAACAATGGCCAAAAGGATGGACTATGATACAAAGTGATAAAGGGGTGGTACTGACTCACTGGGGCGGGCCTTGTCTTACTGTGTGTATTCTTTGAAGGTCACAAGGGTGAAGCATGACACGAAGTAAACTGTGTTTGTTGACTTGTACCAGGTATGAAGGGATGGTACAGACAACGATTGATGTTGAGGAGGGATTTGGTTTTCGGGAGGAAGCAACAGTAACAAGTGAGCCATTCATGAAAATCTCAAAACATTCCATTTGCAAAACACTTTCTTCGCGGATGTATCGGCTCGAGTGAGGGTCGCGGTGGGGAAATAGATCGGACGGGTTCGGAGTAAAATATTCCGGCACGAATGATGGGATTGAGGAAGGATTATCATATATACGACAAATACGAGCCTGACATAATGCAAGGCACGTTGGGTGGAAGCTACTACAGACATATCGGGTAGCCTTAAATGCCTGTTAAAAACAATCGACTATTGCAACAAAAGGGGACTTTACATTTGATCTATATAATAACGGGAAAGGCGGCCGCTTCATTCAGCGAGGAATTGATGGCGTCTCATCGTGATGCAAAATTGATAGAGAACCCTTTTGGTTGAAGAGGTTTCCATGACATGGAGAGTTTAGTGCAAGCTGTTAGGCACGGAGTGCCAGTCGGTTTTATCGAGGAAGGTAATTTGGATACAGAGTTAAAAAATGGGAACCATTCGAGCACTTGACAGCATAGAGGTTTGTCGCTTGACAGACTCATGGGGGATAATTCGAGTGGTAGGGCATTGCCGTTACATAGTGTGGATAGCTCATACGGTTCGTGGGCTGATAATATCACTATTGGCTGTAATAGAACGACACAAATTGATAACGTTTTCGGATTTGACGGTAGGACAAGTAATCAACACAGACACAGACTTCGATGAAGCGCCCGGGTTTGATTTGGGGGACATTTGCTTCCGATAAATTGCGCAAACGTGCGTTCGCAGAAAGCAAGTTGGCGCTGTACTACCCATTTACAATTGTAAAATGGATGCTAAGGACGCATTTACGCATCAAACCGGATAAGGCGCATAACTTTCGTACCAGTACGTCGTAGGGGAGTACACTGTTATGGACTTCAGACTGGCGTTCGGATGGCGTTCGTAACATAGATGGTGGGTTCGGATGGCTGCGGCAACTCCTCACTCACATCGAAATAGTCGCGTTACCTCAGCAGTGGTGTTGCTAGACGCGCGAGTGACAGCAAAGGATAGCAAGGTTTCGGTGCATTGCAGAAGGGATGAGTGCGCCGTGTGCTTTTCTTGGCGGTGGTGTCGTGCATGGATTACAGGGAAACCCAGAACCGCAGTTTTACGCTTAGACGTACGTTGACGACATGCTGGAAGTGGAAGCACGTGGCATGTTTGGGGAAGAGTGGTGGGACGATTGGTGTCGACGATGGAAGTGGCTCCTTCGGCAAACGTCACTCACGAGGCTGTTTGATCTATGTGGACGCAGTGGCATTTAGTTGCTTCACATAGAAGCGTATATTTGGACATGGATTCGGGAGAGGAGGCGGTATCGGGAGAGATCACCAAGCATATGGCGCATCTGTATTAGCTTGTGTGAAATAGATCAGTGACGGTCGGAGAGAAGTTGGTAGCGGCACAGCATTTCCATCGCCGAGTGGAGATAGACCTGCCGAGTAAGCATTGTGTCGTTAATTCCGTGAAGGCAAGCATTAGATGGAGAGTACGCTGAAAGGAAAACCTCAACAAACTCGGCGTCCAATAGTATCAGTTATGTTGAAACAGGAGGTGTCTGTTGTTCCGCAGTGGGGGGAAGTGGGCAAAGTGAAGTGGATGATGCTAGCTAGTGGTTTCGCATTTGTTTGGGACGTGCGTCTAGATCTTTGCATACAACGACAAAAAAAAAACACGATGACCGTGGTTGGACTAAGGGGAGTGTATTTATTTGTCGGTGGCATGGTATAGTTGTCAGCGCCTGGATAGCGGCGGTGCGCTGATTGGGCGGAACGTTTGGTCAAGGGGTGTAAAGGAGATAAACGAGGTACGGCAAATTGGTTTCACGCAAAATCACGGTGGTTGGTGCGAGTGATTCCATTTGGGATGGCATGCCGCCGTCTGTTTCACAATTGAGGGGTGAAGTGTTTTTTTTTCACTCCATATATATATATATATATATAGTGAGTGAGGACGGAGACACATAGTGAGTGAGTGTGGATTTCTAACACATATACTGCCGGGTTTATAGGAAAGACAAGGGTTAGTACCGGGAGAGTATGCCTTACACTCCGGCAGGATTGGGGAGCAAACAGGCTTGTAGCAGGGGGCGTGTCAGGAGATGGAAATCGAATGTCAGGGGAGGTGGCAGAGCGGTGTTTTTTCAACATGTACACCCTATGTAAAGGCGACAAGAAGATTATAGAGAGCAGGAGGGAAAGGTTCCAAGGGCTTGAGCTTACAATTCAGCGGCCAGAAGCCTTTTGCCAGGACAGGGGAATGAGTGGGGAGGGGGTAGAGTAAGAAGGCGTTATTAATGTGGGAATGTTGGGGCGGTAATGGGTTATAGGGCATGTATAATGGTTTGGGTAGTTCGCAGATACGAAGAGACTGTTTTAAGGTGGGGTTAAAGTACGGTAGGGTTTACAGGAGAAAGTGGCAGTCTATATCGGGTGTGTTTTATATATGCTATAGATGAAGGGTGGATATGATCCAGCACTTGTTAATAATATAATTCCAGATTCATGAACAAAACAAAGTGTAACATGAAACGAAGGAAGTCTGGAGTTTGTAGAGAGGTACTGAATAGTTGGCGTGATTGAGAGGGGATGGGGAACAGGGTCATCATGTTGGAAGATTGCAGTGAGCGGTTGCACTGGACGTGCAGAGGAGGCTGGGAAGGGGTGGGATAGAAATGAAGAGTATCCACTAGTACGCGGTTCTACTCGTGGGTGTGGGCGAGCAGGGGTCTGGCGCTGGGTGGGAGTTCGTCGAGTTGAAAGAAAAACCCGCCCGCCCTCCCTGGGGGGTTAGAGTACGATAGGGTTTACAGGAGAAAGGGGCAGTATATATCGGGTGTTCTTTATATATGTTACGAGTATATACGATATATATGCTATAGATTAAGTGTGGGTATGATCCAGCACTTGATAAAAATACTTGCCAGATTCACGAAAAAAATGAACCGTGTTTTGTTGATAACGGGAGAATTTAGAGGTGTTGAAACATTCTACATGAATGATGAGAAAGCTTCCCTGGGGAGGTCAGGTATTATTCGACACGAAACGCTTATTATAAGCTTAAGCAGGCCAAGCGGTTATATTAAATCACGAATTAATGGTTATTGATCCAAGATTTAGATTTGGAATAAATACACGAGGAGCTCGCACATGGGATCAACATTCCCACATCGAGCACAGCATCTCAAGCAGGAAGCTCTCGACAACAGCTGATCAGTGACCTACGTAATCAAGAGCAAGCAATAACGTTCCTGGTGATTGAAGATCAATCAACCAGACCTTTGCGTAGTTTCTCCCGACCACACCCACCCCGTTTCTTCCGAAGGTGAGAGGGAGAGAGTTGCTACGAAGTAACAACATTCTGTTAATATGAAGGACACGTGCTACGATAGAGGAGCGTCATACATCACCGGAAAAATGATTTTGGAGGAAAATAAAAGTGCTGCCAGATGAGAAGTCTCATGAACGAAGTATGTTCTGAAACACTATTCGTCACAAAAATGAAAAAACGACGAATTTGGGTTAAGGAGCCCGATCGTTCAGAAAACGATTCAGCCAAAAAGTGCTACCTCTACCGTAGCACGCGTCGAAGGTACTGTCAGGAGTTTGAATGGTCGAAAACCATGTGGGTTACTCGGTCGCCCGAGACCGCACAGTAGGCCCCAGTCGCGGGGGCCAAGAGGGGAGTTAGTAATGGGATGGCTATACATGGTGTAATAGGGCTGTCACACCGAGTGATAGCAGGCGGTTGCATGCCGAACCAAACGAAAAACTCTCTCCCACTTCTCAGAGGAAAATAATAACAACAACCCAATTTTCGAGAGATAAAGCAACAAAACAACTACTACATACAGCAATACTTCGTATAATTTGGTTAATAACAAACTTATACGTTGATTGAGACTGGAGACAAGCAACGCGAATTATGCTTATTCGACTGCGATACTAACACGGCTAAATTGAACACATGGAGAGGTGGTGTCGAAGGGATTGCATAACGCCGGTCGCACCGGTGGTCTAGTGGCTACCCTCTGAAGCTGCTAGAGTTGATCCTGTGGTTCGAATCTCACCGTTGGTGAGATTTAGTTTGTTTTGTGTTTTTGCAAAAGATCAAATTAGAGGAATCAACTGCTAAGAGCCCCTAGCAGCGTGGGGGTATATGCGTAACTCGACGAAAGTCGACGAGGGAAGAAAGCGTTGTGAACTGTGACGGCACGAGCCATGGTGAGGACGAGGGAGAAGAGGCTGCTATCATATGATACATGTCACACCGGATCTGGGGCTCGACGTGGAAGGAGAAAACAAGCAAAAAGACAGATACGCGTAGGTCGTACTACGTAGTAAACAGATAATACTGTACATAAATAACTATTAGTAGATGCTCCGGCTATACACGATACTCCGAGTATACTCGGAGTATCAAGCATTTTTCGCACTCCGAGTACTGAGAGTATTAGAGTACTGGTGGCCTAAATACTCAGAGTACTTGGAGTATGAACAGTACTGAAGGCCCAAATACCCCCGAGTACTGGGAGTATGAGCAGTACTTATGCTCGAGTACAAGCAGTACTCGGAGTAAAAACATCTAAATTACGGAGTACTCCGAGTATCGAGAGTATTGGACACCGAAATACTGCGAGTACACAAAGTACCTGAAGTATTTTTTCTCGAAAATACTCTAATATTACTCCGAGGTAATGGGAGCATCTGTGAACTTTGAAATGCTATAAACGCCAGTCACATGCTCCCAGAACCTGGGAGGAATGACAGCCGAGTCTTTAAAATGATGCAAAGGTGCTCCTAACGTACTTCACACTCCGAGCATACTCCGAGTATCGAGTACATTTCGCACTCCGAGTACTTAAGAGTATTAGAGTACTGGCGGCCTGGATACTCGGAGTACTTGGAGTATGACCAGTACTGAAGCCCCAAATACTCGGAGTACAAGGAGTGCCCGCAGTATCGGACCCCGAAATACTCAGTATCGAGAGTGTTCATACCCGAAATACTCCGAGTACGAGCACTATCCCGGAGTATCGAACCCCGAAATACTCCGAGTACACGAAGTAAGTACCTGAAGTATGTCATCTCCACTACTCCTTACTTTACTCTCTAAGGTACTCGGAGCACCTACCTGTGTAACGTTCACCACTTATTACCGACGCGAGTCGACGAGTGATGAATTATTCTGTGGCGGTCGTAATGAAGGCCCGAACCGTAGTGGAGATGGGGGGGGGGGGGGGGGGGGGGGGGAGAGAGCTTGCTGTGAGACGCCGGATCTGAGTTGCGCGACTACAGGAGGGAGAGAGATTAACGAACACGGCCGAAGACATTTCATGGGAAGACAAAACAAAAACCAAACAAAAACAAACAGTATTAAAGCTATGTTCGAAGAATTTAGGCCCCAAAAACCGGGAAATAAATGAAGAAGAGAAAGAAACCATGGGGAGGATATGATGTTTTTAGTAGAGCGCGATAACGGTGGGGGGCGCCATTGATTGCCTGTGGTCATATCGGCAGGATAAACATACCATTAATAGTATCACAGCAACGACAGGACGGGTAAATAGATAATAAATGGACTCTGCCGATCGATGTTGTACTCTGATCGACTTACAAGTCCGTCCAATAGCAAAGTTCCGTGATGCTTACCAAATGTACCTGGTTGTGTTGTGGCATGTTGGGTTAACCGCACCCTTTGGTGGTGCTTCTGCACACTTTCACATGCCGATGAAGGCAAGCTGAAAGTATTTATACACTATAATACCTGGTATACTCGTATGTATAATACGTACAGCAGCAGTACAACATGCCGAAGCCGAAAACACATGTATGCATCCCCCTTAAGAACTGGTCCCACGTATGTAGTTGGGGACAAATTGCTTGGAATTACGTAGTGTGGGATTTTTTTTCCAGTTCTGAACGTATTGTGTGTGCATATATACGTACTGTACACGACTACCCGTGTTCATTGTTTCTGCTTTATCCGAGATCCACATACTTGATACATGCCAGAGTTGTATGTATTATATAATATACTGTTTTAGTAGTGGTCGGAGAGGATCTGTGGGCGAGTGGTGAAGAAGATTGGAACATAATTTTGCGGTGAGTATTCTAATCTTCCTGTTTACGCTCCTCTTCGAATTGTACCTGGTACGTATTATACGCCGTCGTATCATGCGAACATGCGTACCCAACAACATGTTCATACATTTCATCACACACGAAAAGAAACAGGAAATCGAGGAAGCCCACATGAAACGATGAAAACTAAAACAAGAGGTAATCCGACCTCCTCCCAGATGTTTTTCGAAAACGATAATTATCGGAAACCGGTACATGGATGTAAAGCGTGCTTCCGCGACCTGACAGAGACCAAGTAGTTTTGAGTCGATTCGACTGAAACATAAATAAGCATCCAACATTTTTCTCGTACGTACGTACTCGTGCGTGCTTTTTTTGTTTGTTTTTACCAGCCATTTACTCCGTGTTCGTATGCGTATAGCCTCTCACCCTTCAACTCACTCCTTCACTCTTCGCAACCCGGCCGCTATATTACTCGTAGCATCTCTGTGTGTGTGCGGTTTTCCCTCTGTGTGCGCCAAGCGTGACCTGAATCGAGACAAGACTCTACATACATACAGCAGAGCAGTATAGCAACCAGGATGAGGGCTTTCTGCTTGGGATCGGTGGGTATCTTGGCTGCCGCGTCGGTTGCATGGTGAGCCAAAACTTCTTAGCCTCGGTGCGTATACCTCTCGCTCTCTATCGAATCGAACTGTCAATACTACGATATGCCAGGTACCAGGTAGTACGCGGTACCGGACGTACCTACTTCTTCTGTGGCTCAATGTATATACGGACAGCCCGCCCTGGCCCACCTGCTTGTTTGTTTCGAATCTGCCGCGATCGGGTATACCTGCACAACCAGTGCTTTCCGAACCGGACCTGCTTGCTTCGTCACGAAAACTACATACAGCAGTAGTAGTAGACGCGTACTACAGCAGTACGTAGTCTGGCGTATTCCCTCCCACTTCCTCGTCGCTGGAAGGGTTTGGTTCGCACCGCCGTTGACCTGCCTTGCCACCTGTGTTGATTTCCCCACAAATCACAAAAAGGTTGCCGACAAAACCATAGAAAGCGAGATTCGGGTCCTCCCCCTCCCCCCCCCCTTTTGTCGTGTGTTCGCATGTACATATATGTCTGTCGTGTGTTTCGTTGCTCTTATGATCGTGTCACAGGGCGGAATGCGAGGATTTGCAGAACCTCTCCCTTCCACTGTCTGGAGACACGACCCTGGAGCTATCAAGCGCCGCCCTTGACTGCGCTATCCTGGAGGATAACGAGCTGGAGGAGTTTATCATCGAGGGTGGCACACTAACGCTCACTGGCTCCAGCACTACCAAGTGAGACCGCTCGCAGCAATGCATGTTTTGCATAAACACAAGAAAACGGCTGTTTGGTCGCTGTAAATAAATGTACACATGACTACGATACAGCAGTTCGTACGAGCACAGGACACCTAATAAGAAACAGGCTAATAAGGAAGCCAGGCTGAGATTTGGAGGGAAATGAGAAATTCGGGAGTCATTGTCTTGAAATTAGTGTACAGTAGAAAACACCCTCTTTCGAATTATAAATCCAGCCTGGACCATATTTCCTGTTTCTTATTAGGTGTCCTGTACTCGTAACTACTTGTACTCGTGTTGGAATGAACTAAGCAGGTAGGCGTGACTCCGCAAAAGGTGGAACATCCTCCTCGTATCATACGTAGTTTCAATCTGCGCGGCGGAGGCATCGTAGTAACTAGATGGAGGTCAGCACCGAAACAGCATGATGAACAATAATATCCCTCTCGGTAAAGCTACCTCGACAGCACAGAGCAGCAGCAGCAGCAGCAGTATACTAAAACCTTGTCTACCAAAACGACAGACCGACCCCGCTCCTGTGAGCGTCAAGTGAGCCCATTACAAGAAGTCACCCTCAGTTACTTCAGACGATGGCCTATGTACTATGTACGCGTATACTGCTGCTGTTCTATACTTGTATGAAACGGAGCTGGAGAGACAACTTTCGGCACTTATATCATGATAAGATAGGATGCATGATGGTGGTGTCGGTGTTGTCAATAGCCCAGGGGCCAGGGGGTAACTTCACTGCTGTGTCCCCACCCCGCTCCGAATCCGAACCGGAATCGAGCCGTATACTCGTATACTCGTACAATAAAACCGCAGAATGCCATGCCATTGACTACTATTAATACTGTGTTCCCCTGCCCCCCGTTCGTTATTGCGGTGTATAGTCTTACATACTGGCTTGATGTCGTATTTACGCCGACACTGCTTTAGACACCGAAAAGGTGTCGGGAGTCGGTACAGCAGCTGTTGCCGGTCACCGCAGAACGACAGGCATATAATACTCGCAGTACGAGTACGAGTAAGTACAGTAGTGAAGTTCTCACTTTATAAATTATTGCTTATCCCCTGTGGTTTCATATAGTGAAGTACTCTTGCCACCCCTTTCGCTCAGCAAATGCATGCATACGTAAATACAAATACGTATCACGTATATACCCGTACGAGTAGCCCATCCGCCTCCCACTATCAAAACTCCCCCCAGCGCCAAGGTACAATTATCTCCGGGATGGGTCGTACCTGGTATATACTGGAATATAGGTCGTATATGGTCCGTGAAGGTTTTATTTCCGAGATTTTTCACAACTATTTAATAAGTACTTTTCTCCCGATAGTATTTTAATAGTGTGACAGCCGATCAGAATTGAAAACTAAAACGTTCGTTCTTCCGCAAATAAGGGTGTTTCGTGACAAAATTATTTTGTTTGGCGTTTTTTATTTTTGCCTTCGTATTTTCGCATAAAATCTGAAATAATTACGTTTCAATGTGGGGTGGGAGGAGTACTTTTCGCAACAATTTACTATTTAGAGCACGCGCGGGTGTGAAATGCTCCCGGATTTCCCGGGCCTATATAATACGTACGACGTGATAATGCCCTTTCGTGTTTTGAAGAAAACAAAACAAATGATCAAGAAAGAGGCACAAAAACCCCCTCGGATCGCGTCGTTCAATTCAATGGGAAACGATTTCCACCCGACGTACCAGATATTATATCATACGTGCAAAACTAAAGGGCCAAGCGATTCCTTCTTTCGGCAAGCTACGTACACGTACAGGCCTACGATGCTTTTTTATTTTTTTGAATTAATGAAAATGACGCGACCAATTCGTGATGTACGTAGTGAAAATGAGCTGATTATCATCCTCGACAAGACGTAACTTACATGGTTTTAGACTAGGCGAAAGAAAAAAATGCATTTTTTTTTATTGTGCTCAGCTCTGGTGATCACGACTCGTACTCATACTGCTGTGGTCACCGTTTTATCCTGTACTTCGTCATTTTTCAAAAGTTTTTCACCGAAAACAGATTAGACAAATAAATATTAATAATATCTTGCACGGACAATACGTTGTTGGGAGGACGTAGCGGAGATGCTATTAATACATTAATACATTAATACCGTAAGAGGGTGTATTTGATTGTTGAATAATTCACACCCTGGAGCCTGAACAAGCGACAACTTACATTGCAACTTAAGACCCAAACCTCTCCAAAGAACAAAAACCCCCCGAAATATCTGGCGAAAAACAACAACAACAACAACAAGAGTTAACGGGTTGGCAGAGGTTCATAGAACAGGTGTGCCGAATTTCAGGGTGTATCTCCAAAAAACGGCTTGGACATTGGCTACTGAGTAAATCTGGGGTGATTTCATCCTGAACCAGCCTGTATAGATAGAAGTTTTCCGCAGTTTACGTATTGGCACCAAGAAGAAACAGATATCGGTAGACGCCTTCCACGTCTATTTTTGAGGAACCTCCCGCAGTCTCTTAATGGTGTCGCTGACAATATCTATCGATAGATGACAGCATCTTTTGATAGATGTCCCCCTTCGTGGTCTACACCATTGTAACATGTCTATTGTCGGGGGTGTGCTTTAACTTGTCCACGCTCGTACCCTCTTTACCCCTCCCCCCACCGTACGCCCGCCCATCCCCGCGTATCACAACGTTTCCCATCGGCATGTTATGTGTGTGGTCAAAGGTTCACGAACTTGAAGTTCACCGTGATGGAAGACGCAGGCCTGATCTTCGACTTCGCAACGACGGAGTTCGGCCCCAACCTTGGCTTCGTGAGTACTGTTTCGTGTAAAGTGCTGTACGAGTAGTCGAGAGTGCCAGTTTGTTTGTGGGCAAACGGTCAATTTGACGTTGTTGCATATAGCCAGCTATTATAGCTCACTCAGAAGTCGTTACGCTCGGTTTCGACTTGCTTGAAAGCTCTTGATCGGGCTATAAATATGGTGTGACTTGACCGCTGGACGAAGCTCCTGGTGTGTGGATGAGTCGAAGGCTCCATTTGGCACCCAGGCGCGAGGCCTCCGAAGCAATAAATGACGAAGTGAGACCATCACCACACAAGGCTAAGGGCCTTTGGTCCCCCCCCCCCCCCCCCGGTCATCCCCCCCCCCGGTCAACTGTTGACGATTGTTTTTGTAGAATAGAAGGCTCTCCGGTCGAAACCAAACCTTATTCTGTTTAATTTCGAGCATTGATCTCTGTACTCTGTAAGTTTGGCTTTCACGTTGTGCGCGTCCTGCTTCCCAACATCAGAAGAAGTTGATGGATGCATGAGATGCACGCGAACGCAAAACAACCCATCCAGTCGATCAGCACCCTCTCGGTAACACACTTCGTGTGTGCATATGGTAGGCTTCTGTGTTACGTCACCTGCATGTGTCTAGCACAGTTGTAGCGCTACAGTAGTATTAATAGTAGTTATAGTCCCACGGCCTTAAGCAAGGGCGTGAAACAAAACAAACTCTACGGTAAGGGGGGTAGCCTGATTTTCACTACCACATTTACTCCACTCGGGCGAGAGAGGCTCTGAACCTGACATAAAAATGGACGCAGGAAAATGTTGTTGTCGCAGAGTAGCAAGCATACCATGGTGGTGCATGTCTCGACATTGTAAGGCGTCAAGACTTGAAAAACCGCGAAGAAAAATGGTGGTCACTCGGCGGACTGACTCTCATCCGCTGGAAATATTGGACTTAAAAGCGACCCCCCTACCGTAGCACCAGTCTCCTGCCGACCGCTCCTCTGCGTCTTCTGCGTTTTCTTTCGTCGCTTGTGGTTGCCGCTCGCTCTCTGCAGGAATCCGAAGACAGCTTCGGCGGCTTCATGGTGCAGGTCATGTCGGGAGGCTCCGTCGAGTTCACCGGCGAGATGGCTGCGACGGGGCTGAGGAACATGCGCAGCGTCTTCTCCAACAACGTCGGCGGTAGCATCGAGTGAGTCGCGCGCACGCACGTACGCACGGTCCCACGCCGCGCCGCGCCACGAGAGCCTCTCGGTTGAGCACACACAGAGCACAGAGAGAGAGACAGACCCGTGCTATCGTACGATAGAGGTAGCGCTTTTTGGCTGATTTTTATGTTTTTTTTCTGAACGATCTATCGTCGGGAATTTTCTCATTCTTGTGTTGCAGTATTGCTCATTTGTCGAATTGGGTCATGGTATTGTTGTTTATCGGGTATATATGAGCACACACAGAGCACAGAGAGACACAGAGCACAGAGAGAGAGAGAGACACAGAGCACAGAGAGAGAGAGAGAGAGAGAGAGAGAGAGAGAGAGAGAGACAGACAGACCCGTGCTGCGATAGAGGTAGCACTTTTTGGCTGATTTTTTTTATGTTGTTTTTTCTGAACGATCTATTGAAGGCTCCTTAACCCAAATTCGTCGGAATTTTGCTCATTCTTGCGTTGCAGTATTGCTCATTTGTATACTTAGGCCATGGTATTGTTGTTTATCGGGTATATACTGTAGTATATAGCACTTTTATTTCCAAGCCGAAATCGGTTTTTGGGTGTGAGGTAGAGAGCTTCTCAAGTAATAAGTGACCACCCTTAGAAGGCAAATAACATGGTGCACCTGTATGCAGGCTACCGCAGCATGCGTCCACAACAGCAGCACTCGATCGAACCCACTGATCGACTCCTAGGGAGCATGCACGCCCGCCAGTAGAAACATTAGTTTATGCTGATGCGATCCGGCGCAAGTTGATATCAGGCGCGCCCAGGTCTTTTTTTAGTTGTTGTTGTGCTGCGCAGGAGTAGTAGTAGGCTGTATTACATGCCTACAGTATATATTATGCGACAAGATGGGCAATCAGATCAACAAGTTTTTGTTCGGGATTCGAGTGTGTTTTGAAAAGTTCGCGATTATTTTTGGCATTTGTTTGGAAGGGAGAAAAGTAAACCCTCCCTGGCCGCGCGCGCTGCTCTGCTTTCGTTTATACGTTTATAAGAATATCACTCTACCCTTGAGTGCAAACAAGAGAATGCTTCCAAACGATGTTGCAGATGGCGAAAAACACACACACACCTGCATACAGGCGGTAGTTAGTTTCGTTTGAGGAGAGGGAAAGCAGCAGTTCGTTGTTGTTGCCCAGAGCTATACCGTATTCATAAAAATAATAGAAGCAGTAGAGGCACACACGCCGAGCTTTCAAAATTACGACGGACAAAACCACCATCCACAACTGTAAGAAAAAACGGGTTTTTCCTCACGCCAACTGCCCGCTTCTTGCGACGAATCAATCGCGTCTTTTTGAAAACTCACGCACGCGTTCGTTTTTCCCCCCTCTGCCCTCTGCTTATTATGTTAACAGGTTTGCGGGTAACGCGGTATTCGACGACATCGGCACTAACGTGTTCAGGGATCAGTTCGGAAGGCTGAGGTGCGTGCAGTCCGCTTGCTGTGCATGCCCTGCTAGCAACGAAAGCTCATTGCGTAGCTTCGTTGAAAACAATAAAAAAAAAAACAACAACAACAACAACAACAACAACAACAACAGCTGTGAAATCGAGGATTTCGTCGAAACTCATCTTTGCTACGTAGCTGAGTGTGATACTTCGATCGCGCGTACTTACGGGTTTTACATATATAGCACGTGCTAGGGATTTTAGTAGGGGGCTCTCCGCCCCAGTGGCGGATCGGCTGTTATTTGGGTTTTAGCAGTTCGTCTGAACGCACTACGAAACGTGTGATATGACAAACCTAGGTTTAAAGAATCGGTCGGCATCCTAGCTATAAAATGTACTATTACGGAGGACCATAGTTAATACTAGTAAATAGGACCTGCGGTATACACAAAAACCTAAATATTTCCCTTTTTTTGCTAACAATATTTGGTCCTATTTACTATGGTCCCCCGTAATATTAATAGTGCGGTGTGTGTTTCTCTAAAAGTTGTTCAGGACCCGCACGGTCCTTGGTGGGAAGGAGAGTAAGGCGAGCGATTTCCCTTCGAGGTACTACAACAGGCTGTATTCTATGTCTTGCTATCATCGCTGGTCAATAACCTATGCATGTAGTTGTCTATGTTTTGAATGTGTCACGTTTTGCATCTGATTGCTCCCCAATTTTCGGCGCGAAACCACGTGATTTGCCAAACTCCGACCGAATGGTGCTCTTATTAGCGGACGGACAGTCAGCGGATAATTCTGTCAGAGGGCAGATAAGTAGCATCGCTCCATCGCGAGGCATGGGGCACGTGGTCTGTTGGGCTTTACCCCGCCACCCCCCCGTGCCTCCTCCCTACCAAAGCCCACATGCATGATCGGCTTTTTGCCTTAAAGTCACGCCCCCTGTTCATTTTGTTGGGTTTTTCTGGGCTTTCTGGTGTGTTTCGCGGCTTTCTTCCCCTCTTTTCCGGCAGATTCTACGGTGACGCAACCTTCACGAACAACCGACTCCTCGCCATCGACAATATCGGTGGCAGTGTCAGGTGAGAGATGTCGTATAGATGTAATATACAGCAAGAGACGCACGATACGGTAGAGGTGCACCAACCATTGTTTCTGCCTTCTGAAGGGTGGTCACTTGAAGAGTTCTATACTAATATCAAGTCAAAAACTGATTTTGGGGGAGAATAAAAAGGGCTACTCGTGCGAGTATCATATGTACTCAAATGAAAAATCCCATGGCCCCAGGTATAAAAGGAAATAATTTTGCAAGACGAGAATGAGATATCCACGATTTGGGGCTAAGGAAATATGTCAGCCAAAAAGTGCTACCTCTATCGCAGCGATCAATAAGCCATCGCTCACGTAATGATGTCGAAACTCATATCATACATACGACAGCCAATAGTGGAAAGTTGGACGCCGTATCCCCCCCCCCCCCCCCCCCCCCCCCGGGTTTTTCCCCCCCCCCCCTACCCCCCCCCTACCGCCACTACCTTCCGATCGGTGTTTAATAAGCCCTATTGTCGGGATGATAAAGCGTCCTTTTTTTTTCACAGAAAATATCTTCGAAAATACGGTATGTTTACGCCCACTACAAACACGGCAAAACTGACAGAGAGGGGGGGAAGTGTGCCTACTATGGTATCAATTTTGTACCCCACCATACAGGCACAGCAGTTAATATTAATAGGTGGCTATACTTCCTTCAGTGGGAATAATACATGGACAGGAGCCCCAGGCTACCATGCTGCAGGCCCCAATATAAATCGTACACCCCAAAACAAAAGTCCCAGAATATTCCGAGCGACAATAGGACTTGCGAAGTGAACATTTCCGTGCCTCCCCCGTACGCAACTGGTGTATACGGGTACCCTGCTAGGTATTGTGTCAGCGAATGCAACGCGTCTTTTTGGGGAAAACGGGAACAAAAAACAATACCTGTGGTACACGTTCAAAAATACGCATATATACTGCATAAAGGAGGAGGAGGAGGAGGAGCGTCGTGTTAGATGTCGAGACAGCCCGGAAGTTCTTGCGGCAAGTTGAAGGAGAGGCAGTGAGCACACCAAGAGCCCATCGTTGACGCGAGGGGTGTGCATATGTCTCGCATTCGCGTTGATTTCACGTAGCTGCATCAAAATTACATAGTAGGGATTGGTGTTACCGAATTTTTCCGTAAAACCCTTTTCCCTCGATGTTGCGCTTCCCGTTCAACTTTTTTTTGTCAGGATCGATGGCGATGCTTTGTTCGTCACAAACGGAAGTGGGTTTGACGGGCACAGCGGCGGGGCTTTCTTCAACTCTAATGGGGCCACCGCCATGTACGTCAACGCACCTCTATGCTGAATGGTTTGTTACATTTTGGTTTTTACCAACCTTAACCCTACGGCATGCGTAGCTTCCCGCCCTCGACTTCAAAGAGAAGAGGTGTAAACTGAGCCACTACCTCTGTTCGCCGAAACTTCACCACAACGACTGAGTGTATCATATCAACCTTGAAAGAGGCACCTTGCAGGGCGCAGATAAGGTACCAAGTTGCTCCTACACACGCACGGCTACTGCTGCTGTATACTGTAGTACAGGTAGGTGTTTCGAGGTGCATAACTGTGTTGCTCAAATGCGGCGCGTGACCGCACACCACGCGATACATTCCAAACAGCGTGTGTCAGTCAGGCTTTAATTTAACGGCACATGAATCCACAGCAAACTCAAATTCTGCCGAACGAAGTGACTTCTCAATATATGCAGGATACAAAAAGGCGACAAGAGTACCAAACCGACCCCACCCTCTACCTCACTTCCCCCTGCCTTTCTTACCATGCCCCACAGCTTCCGCGGTTTCTCGGTGTTCAGCGACAACCGGTGCGACGAGTCTGGCGGCGGAGTTTACAACGGAAGGGACTCCAAAATGACGTGAGATACGCGGCATATACGTGTCGGACAGAGGCTCTGTATGTATGTAGTTGGCCGGGAGGTCGTTGACGCGAGGGGTGTGCATATGTCTCGCATTCGCGTTGATTTCACGTAGCTGCATCAAAATTACATAGTAGGGATTGGTGTTACCGAATTTTTCCGTAAAACCCTTTTCCCTCGATGTTGCGCTTCCCGTTCAACTTTTTTTTGTCAGGATCGATGGCGATGCTTTGTTCGTCACAAACGGAAGTGGGTTTGACGGGCACAGCGGCGGGGCTTTCTTCAACTCTAATGGGGCCACCGCCATGTACGTCAACGCACCTCTATGCTGAATGGTTTGTTACATTTTGGTTTTTACCAACCTTAACCCTACGGCATGCGTAGCTTCCCGCCCTCGACTTCAAAGAGAAGAGGTGTAAACTGAGCCACTACCTCTGTTCGCCGAAACTTCACCACAACGACTGAGTGTATCATATCAACCTTGAAAGAGGCACCTTGCAGGGCGCAGATAAGGTACCAAGTTGCTCCTACACACGCACGGCTACTGCTGCTGTATACTGTAGTACAGGTAGGTGTTTCGAGGTGCATAACTGTGTTGCTCAAATGCGGCGCGTGACCGCACACCACGCGATACATTCCAAACAGCGTGTGTCAGTCAGGCTTTAATTTAACGGCACATGAATCCACAGCAAACTCAAATTCTGCCGAACGAAGTGACTTCTCAATATATGCAGGATACAAAAAGGCGACAAGAGTACCAAACCGACCCCACCCTCTACCTCACTTCCCCCTGCCTTTCTTACCATGCCCCACAGCTTCCGCGGTTTCTCGGTGTTCAGCGACAACCGGTGCGACGAGTCTGGATTCCGAGCGACAATAGGACTTGCGAAGTGAACATTTCCGTGCCTCCCCCGTACGCAACTGGTGTATACGGGTACCCTGCTAGGTATTGTGTCAGCGGATGCAACGCCTCTTTTTCGGGTAAAACGGGAAAAATGACAATACCTGGTACACGTTTACAATACTCATATATACTGCATAAAGGAGGGGAGGAGGAGCGTCGTGTTAGATGTCGAAACAGCCCGGAAGTGCTTGCGACAAGTTGAAGGAGAGGCAGTGAGCACACCAAGAGCCCATCGTTGACGCGAGGGGTTTGCATATGTCTCGCATTCGCGTTGATTTTACGTAGCTACATCAAAATTACATAGTAGGGATTGGTGTTACCGATTTTTTCCGTAAAACCCTTTTCCCTCGATGTTGCGCTTCCCGTTCAACTTTTTTGTCAGGATCGATGGAGATGCTTTGTTCGTCACCAACGGAAGTGGGTTTGACGGGCACAGTGGCGGGGCTTTCTTCAACTCTAATGGGGCCACCGCCATGTACGTTAACGTACCTCTATGCTGAATGGGTTGTTACATTTTGGTTTTTACCAACCTTAACCCTACGGCATGCGTAGCTTCCCACCCTCGCCTTCAAAGAGAAGAGGTATAAACTAAGCCACTACCTCTGTTCGCTGAAACTTCACCACTACGAGGGAGTGCATCATGTCAACCTTGAAAGAGGCACCTTGCAGGGCGCAGATAAGATACCAACTTGCTCCTACACACGCACGGCTACTGCTGCTGTATACTGTAGCACAGGTAGGTGTTTCGAGGTGCATAACTGTGTTGCTCAAATGCGGCGCATGACCGCAAATCACGCGATACATTCAAAACAGCGTGTGTCAGTCAGGCTTTAATTTAACGGCACATGAATCCACAGCAAGCTCAAACTCTGCCGAAGGAAGTGACTTCTCAGTATATGCAGGATACAAAAAGGCGACAAGAGTACCAAGCCGACCCCACCCTCTACCTCACTTCCCCCTGCCTCTCTTACCATGCCCCACAGCTTCCGCGGTTTCTCCGTGTTCAGCGACAACCGGTGCGACGAGTCTGGCGGCGGAGTTTACAACGGAAGGGACTCCAAAATGACGTGAGATACGCGGTATATACGTGTCGGACAGAGGCTCTGTATGTATGTAGTTGGCCGGGGAGGAACGGATTGGGATTTGCCGGCGAGGATGGGGGGGGGGTGCGGTAGCTTTGTTGTTTTCCTGTCGACGTGGGATCACGTGGTGACTATGACGAGGGGAGGGGGGGGGGAGGTTGACATGAGATTGAGCGTTCTTGGAGCCAAGTTTGTGTTTCTTTGTCATCCCCACGGTTGGAAGAGGTAGCCATTGTTTACCCTCAGGTTCCCACTGTACCACTATTAGTAGTACATTTCACACCAACAAAATCGTGTTTTGTTTTAGAAACATTGGGTATAAGGCCACCCCGAGATGCATGTACAATCACATGGGCTACGTAGGGTATACAACGAGGACATGGTGCAAACCACATGCCATACTAGTACATGTTTTTCCTACCAGGTGGCGCCAGGTATGAGACTACTCCTGATGATATCAGGAGAAGCTTTGTTATCTGAGGGTTACCTCTTCAATCAAACGAGTGTTGCGCCCATACCCCCTCCCCCGTCCCCATCGGTCCTGTCAGCTGTGTTCTTGACTCCTCGTGCGACGCGTGGGGGGCTCAACCTATTATCCACCTTGAGTAGTCACTAGGCTGAAAAGGTTGCCGACGGATTCGCAATGTGCGTTACGTGGCCTAGAGTAGAGGTCGCGTCACGCACGCGCGCGCGCGAGGGGGTGCAATCAGTCGGCGGGGTAGGGGGGGGTAAGGGGGGTACGGGGTTGGCGGAATGCGTCGTTGTCTGTTGAGCTTGATTGTTTTTTATTGATAATGGCCCGACGGCGCGGTCAACTTACAACCCAATCCCCCGCTACTATTTACAGAGAATTTCGTTGTGATGCATTTGTTTCATGCATGCATGCATGCATGCATTCACTCGCTCACCGTGCCCTTGTAACTCTAGGTTCTACAAGAAGGCCGGTTTCTACGACAACCGGTGCAGCAATGGCCACGGGGGGGGTATCGCCAACGACGGCGGCGAGCTCAAGTGAGAGCAAAACCCTTTTGACATTTACAAGTAGAGCCGGCGGCAGGCCTGCTATATATATAAGGTTATGTTACAACACTGCCGTCGATACATCAGTGGATAGAGAGAGAGCGAACGTATTTTGAATGGGCCGCATGCGTGTGTTTTGTGTTTTTTCGTTTGTATGTAAGTCAGCGTACGGCTCGTTTCCTCCCCTCCATCGCCTATCGTCGTTTTTCAACCATCGTGCCAGGAGCCGGGGCTATTCAACCATTGCAGCTGAGGAGCTCGCACCCGATTTATTTGCATCCAATGAGTATACTGCTGTACCCTAATTACTAATTAGAATACCACTCGCTCGTCGAATACGTACTACAGTACCTGGTATAAACATTGGATTGCGTATCGGGTCTATGATATCTAAGTGTAGATCGCTGCATTGCCTCAAAAGAGGTACATGTTGTTGTTAAAAGAGGTACATATTGTACAGAGCTCCCTCAGGTGAGGAGCATATTTCAATCAAAAAAAGAGGTATGCAAAGCTCTCCGAGCGAGGGGCTTAGTTTCTCGAAAGGAGTTTTGCAGAGCTCCCCACGCGAGGACTAAAAGGCTTTCTTCAAAACAGAGGCACATAACTTCCCGCCACAATGTTTTAGGTTCTACACGCATCTATATACACACCTACCCGCCGCCGCACCGTACGTAGCACGCTCGCCTCAGACCGTGGTCACCTCCCATTCCGTCATTCCCCACCCTCTTACATAGTGAATGTTGGATTTGGTCAGAGGGAAAACGGTGCAGCAGCAGAGGCAGCAGCACCACCACCACCACCACCACCAAACTATGGCGTAACACAGCATCGTAACGTACATCAATATAAGTATATCGGCCCTCTCATAATAAACCTGACACAACCCCTGCCTCCTCCTCCTCCTCCTCCTCCTCCTCCGAGCCGTAGCTGCTATACTCCGAGCTGTCTCCTGGCGAGGCGGAGGACCAGCCCCCGCTCGTCCCTTGTACGTAGCTACCACCATCACGATCATCGTCGTTGTGGTCGCCGTCGTCGTGCTCGTCGTAGCTTGATCGTTCCGCAGACCCGAGACCCTCCTCCGTGTCGTAATTCTCGTAGCTGTCGTCCCCGTCGTCGGAGCCCTCTGAGGAACCCGCATCCTCCCCGATCCCCTGCTGGTGCCCGGAGGCCCTGCGTGGTTTTGCCAACCTGCTGTCTATTTCGCTTCGCCCGGTGCGGTCCCCTCGTGCCCATGTCGTGTCTCGCGAGCGACTTCGACCCCCGCTGCTTTCTCCGCTGCGTCCCATCGCGGACTCCGAGCGCTTCCGCGACGCCGCCGCAGTCGGAGGTCGAACACGCAAGACGGCTGTTTGTCGACGCTGCGTGCTTCTGTCCGTGCCTTTCGCTGCAAGGGAGGGTGTCCGTCGGGAGCTACCGGCTCCTTCGGCGGCGGCGCTGATGGGTGCCCCCGACAGGGCCAGGACAACACCGGCAGCGATTACAGCAACCGTCTTCATCCACGCAGCACTCCGAGGAAGAGCTCGTAGTGGGCCACCACCGCCTTTTCTCAATGGTATGCGGGCATCGCTCCCTAGAGCACATTTCGACGCGGTAAACTCTTGCGGTCCTATCAACCGGGGATCCATCGTCGTCCCCACTACGCTCTCTGTTTGCGGGAAGGAGCAACATGGCATTGTCGCCAAAATATGTCATGAGGGAGTTCCATTTTAGAGTGATTTTTTTCCGGTGTAGGGGGTGTATTGCATGACCTTTCGCCTACGATGGCCGATTTCAGTCAGTCAGACACACAGCAGACTCAATCATATGATGGACAAGAACGTAAACCAGCAGCCACGGTTGTAGCTGAGCGTCTCTGCGGTGATACGCTGATCCATCGACATCGCTGTAGCCTAGGTGAATTGAGCCTCTACTTCTAACTCTGCGAGCACGCGTGCAAGCAAGAAGCAAGAACAGAGAAGGCGAAAAAATCAAAAATACGATGCGGCGTAATAACATGACGATCGCTGCCTCCAAGTTGCTCGTGCTGCTGGCCTTGTTTGTTGGAGCAGTGCGAGGGGCATGGGCTGCGGTGGAGAGCGACTATGCCGCCCCATCGTCGATCACGCTGGATTCCCTGGGAACATCTCATCACTTGGTGTGGGAAGGCGTAAACTTCGAGGTCTCTGGAAAATCATCTCGCTCTGGAGAAAGCCACCGCAGCAGCAGCAGCAGCAGCAGCAGCAGCAGCAGCAGCAGCAGCAGGTATACCAGCATTCATTGCGTCGCTAAAGAAGCAGTTTTTTTACGAAGGAGTACCATCTAGCAGCAATGGCAGCAGCAGCAGCAGCAGCAGCAGCAGTACAGAAGCAGAAGCAGCATGCTCCCTTTACTGCCTTGTGTTATTGTTCTCTTCGCATGTGGCACATGACGGCAGCAGTGGTATCTCCTCTTTCGATCGCAGTGCGTATACGTACAAGGGCTCCGCTTCGCGTAGTGGGCGGTTCTCCGCAGTTCAAATTCAGTCATCATGAAGATTTTGGAAGGTACCACAAGGTATACGCAGCTGGTACGAGTATAGTCAGCGTTTCAGCGTGTGGTCGTATCTGACTTGCGTTTCAGCCAGTCTTAGTTGCACCAGTTGCACTTGTCCTTCCTTTCGCAATCGCTGACTGATATACATCATGAAAGAAGCGTAACGTACCTGTGGGTACCATAGTGTAAATGTACCAGGCATATGCGAGCACAACACAGCACAAACAGTTATTGTCAACAGAGTCGTACGAGTGCCAGGTACAGAACAGCGTGCCTACGTAAATAATCGAAGCAGTATGATGCTGCATGCACGGCAGAAAATCCATGTATGTGCCTCATATATATGACTTTGAGTACTGCTGTACCGATATGACGAACGGCTGATAGTCGGTTTCAGTCTCGAGCTGCAACTATGAATACATGAATACGAACAAGCACAAGAGTCAAGGGTGGAGGGATGTGGGTGGTATTGGCATGCTATTGGGATCCCGGTGCAGCGACATCACAAGGACAGGTGAATACAGCTCGGGCAGGTCATCGGTGCCCACCTCATGATCTAGATCTATCAAAGGCAGACATATTCCCGATTTTATGAGATCTATCTAGCTCATGTTGCCGGGTGGGAGCCGTAACAAATCTGTATGATCTAGCACATATTGCATCTGTACTACACAGATCCCGCACGATTTCTCACAACGGCAGGCGAGGCACTATTAATAGATGCTCTATCTGTAGATAATAAGATCATGATCTGTCGGAGGTGTGACCGTTCGGTGTGAGCGCGCAGCAGTACGAGCGGTAGCATGGCATGATAGGGCGTGCCGTACGTACATATCCGTACAATGTAATTCGGGCTTCGGACACAGCCCCTACTCCAACAGCCCGGGCTTCTCCATGTCGGCGATGCTGTAACCGCCATTGTAACCGTCATTGTAACCGTCGTTTCGTTTCATTTCGTCACTTTCACCCACTGAAATTTTCAAGGGGTCAACCCCCCTCTGAAGTCCCAATAACAAATACACTGGTTGTATACCCATTTCAAAACCACCCCGTGTCAAGCCCAAAAAACGTGGTTTTATCTCTAATATTGTCTTATCTTTTACTACTGAAAAAGTAATCCCATACTAATTCCATGTGTTTTTTTTCTCGTCACAGGCCGATTTACCTGGTCTTATCTCTACTACTTCGTATGACCTTAAAGCCACTGCTGTAGTTCGTATTTCTATCGTGAAACAGGTATCCACCGCGTGAAGTACAGGACACATGCTAAGAAAAGGCTGACAAGAAAGCCAGGCTGGGCTTTAGAGGAAACTAAGAAATTCGGGATTCGTTATGTTGAAATTGTTCGTGTATCTTGGTCGGCATACCCTTGGCAGGTGGTAGCACAGGCTTGCGCTGGTAGTGGTTAAACTACCTGGCTGGCGTTTGGATATCAAAGAAGATGTTTCATGTTGAAAGGTGCCGCTTGTGGGCAGAAAGGCAGAAGAAGAGAGGGAAAGAACAAGAGAGAGGGTGTGCGCTTGCACGGCCGTCCTCGATTAACCCAGATCTACGACTACGTAGATCGTATCCTACGGGCCGTTGTAGTGATCTACCTATAGCAACGTTCCCTGATGCTTGCGCGTGGAAGCTTAGCTAATCCAACGTCCCGATGATCAACCAAACATCCTCTTCTCGTAACTTTATTATGCGTACGTATGTGGTGACTATTGTAAAGCATAGGTTGAACGTAGTCATACTGCATTACTCGTACAGGTACTACGTGGTTCCGCTGCATAATTGCTACTAGTATTTGTACTCGTACATACGTGATACTTCAAAGCAGTAGATAGACCGAACGTATAACACTGACTGCTACGCTTCTGCTTATTCAGCAGCACTCCGTGATACTGGGTATTGACTGATAGAGTGCTGTACTGCAGTCGCTACTGAAAAATTATCACGACAATAGGCTCTACTATTGCCTATTTCTTAACAGAAATTAATGTAGAAAGCACCCTCTCTCAAAGAAGAAATCCAGCCTGGACCGGATTTCCTGTTTCTTATTAGGTGTCCTGTACTGTATATATATGTATATGTACATATATACCAAGGTACCGGGTTACCCGGTATGTTCGTATTTTTGAAACTGACGTTTTTACAGCACCTTTGATCTCTGGTTGGGCGCTGAATGCTGACCCATGCCATGGTCGGGACGGGTAATCATTTCTTGCTCGCCTTAAGTCCTTAAACCATTGACCCCGCATCCCTTTCGAGACAGAGCATCGTTCGGGTTGGGGGGGCGGGGTGGGTGCACTTCATTTCCATGCATGGCCGTAGTCGTATGACCATAGACCCTCGCATCCCTCAATGCGCGGGGGGGGTATTTGTGGGCGCAAAATGTTGTTACTGGCGAGGCTCCTCAACTAAGGAACTGCCCATCCGGCATGCGCCAGCCAACAATACCGGCACTATCGCGGCAACCGGCACTATATACTCCGCACACACCACACTGGTTTATCCCATCTGTGTGCCGAACGGTTTCACCGGCACTATAGCGGGCAACCGGCACTACTCATCCTGCACTGTAGAGGGACCTCTTCCGTGTATAGGGGCCTTTGAGAAAAATTGGGCCCCCGCTCTACTGTCTACCGTGCCATGACTTGCGTGTTCGCCAGGCGGCGCAATATTCTGCGCGATGTGAGTGGGGAGGCTCTGCCGCCCCCCCCCCCTCTCCCCTCCACGCTTGCAATACCCTCCTGCAAGCATTGGGTTGCCCGTCCCCTGAACCATACCCTCCAACCATCCGTCCCCTTACATGACATCAAAGGGGCTTCCCCCGTCAACTCTCCGTCATTCTATATCCTAACAAATTCCACTACTAGACACACTACCCCCCCTTTCTTATTCCCCTCCCGGTCCCTTCCTGGTCCTCACCAAGACTGCCCTCTTTCTCCCTTGGTCTTCCTTTGATCCCCTGAACCTCACATCTACCTTGTTTGCTTCTTGTATCCTACCTTCTCCCAACTGCTCGTCATCTCTGAAAAACGCCACATCCTCCCTCCGCAAACAGTATACTTTATGGTACACCCCCTTCCCCTTGGCGAACGACTCTGACGCCCGCAACACAAAAAAAGAGGACAATGCCAGACCTATCAATAACACCCCCCGACCCCCCGACCCCGCATGACGGAGTTATTCCCTGCATCCCCGTCAGCATCCCCCATGTCAGTGGCCTTCTCACCTTCTGCTGACTCCCCATACCGCGCCTGCGTTGGCTCGTGTACCGCACACGTGATAACCAAAGTCGTCGCCATAGTCTACCAGATTCAAGGAGAGTCTCGTTCCCTATTGTTGATCGGCAAGGCGTCGACCACACAAGACATGGCGCCTTCCTGCACTGCGTATCACTACTACTACTACTACTACTACTAATAATACTACATCTACTACTACTACTACTACTACTACTACTACTACTACTCTTAAGTCTACTATTAATAGTACTACCATACTACTTGTACCAACCGATGCCTTTGCATCTCGATTATCATATTCTAGGCGTCGTGGTCCTCAAACCGTCACCTATTAGCCTTCCCGCCAGGTATAGAGGGATCGAGGTCCTCGCCGCCGCTTCGACACCTCCTCCCTGGCGTTCTGGGTGGCGGGGTTCTCCCTCGGCAGCTGTTCGGCCTGCGCCCTGGCCGTCTATACCGCCCTTCCGTGTCGGCGTTTTGGACGGCGCTATCTTTCCGACGCAGCCTGTGCGGAGAACTCTCGGGGTCCTGGATCAAGGGTTCCGCCGTTCATGCGCCTGCGCCTAGATGCTCTGAGTGACGGTGTTGTATCCCCGCCCCCTCAGCGCATCTCGCCCCTCCTCATGCATACCGGGGTTCTTCCGTCTCGCCTCTGTGCTTATTCTTAGCGTTCTGGGTGTCGGAGCCTCCCCATTGCGGCCCGAAAAGCTTGAGTTTCGACCTCCTGATAAGCTGGGTCCTCACAACACCGCGGCTGAATCCCCCCGGCATTTTCTTGGTTGTAGCGCCCTCCTACGGACGGTTCACGAGGCACTCGGCCTCCTGTGTTGTGGGGCGGTCATTCCGCAAGCTTCTGCGGCTACCTCTCCGTGCCCTGAGTTGAATAGTAAGGGCTTTCTTGCACCATACCTGCACGTCTTTAAATGCACCCTGGATGGCAGGTTGCTCCTTCCATCCTCTATCTTTCTCTCTCTCGGTGTTTGTGGGTCGCGGGGTCAGGCTGTCGTCACATCTGGACCTCCGTGTCGGGGTGCTGAACATTTGATTAATCCCACCACCGCCCTTTCGCCCCCCCCCCTTGGTACCCTAAGCGGCGACGTCCTCCCGTGCCCATCTCTGTACCTCCCGCTCGCCATGGTCGGCGGCGGTGTCCGGCCTACATCTTTCGAATTGCATTATCATTATCGTTTCCTGAGTCGTGGGGGAGAGAGGTTTCTCCCCTCGGCCAGATACCTGTATCGCAGCTTCCTGCAATACCCTTGAGCACCTTGACCACCGTATTTTACTGTATCTCTCCCTGCGATGATATGATACCGGCCGGGTTTCTAACTAGTACGGCCTACAGTTGTCTCGGATGATCAAGCCTCCGAATGGTACAGTACCATTCGACTCCTCCAATCTAACTCAAGTAAACCACAACGGAAAGAATGACCCGTAGCCCCAGCTACTCGTGCCCCCCCCCTCCCCCTCCGAAAGAAAAAATGGGGGGGTGGGGCGGCAGAAAATAAGGCACACATTCGGCTTGGCTGGCCAAACCAGCGACTACCTCACGTCTGCCCGTGCTCGTCACAGGGCCTCGTGCTTGCTCGTACCCAAAGTGGGGATGCTGACCTGCACGCGATGCCTTTCTCCGAAGGACTGCGTGCGGAGCCCTCCATCCCTGAACCAAACTTGCTCTATCCCGGTTCCCGATACAGACATGCCTCATTATCTCTACCAATAAACCCTGCTTTGTCCGTTACTTCGTTTGCGGAGGCCGTTACTCCGTCTACGGACAAAACTACCCTTTATTGTATATATTTCGAATTGCATTATCATTATCGTTTCCTGAGTCGTGGAAGAGAGAGATTTTTCCCCTCGGCCAGATACCTGTATCGCAGCTTCCTGCATTACCCTGAGTATATTGACCACCGTATTTTACTGTATCTCTCCCTACTATAATATGATACCGGCCGGGTTCCTAGCTAGTACGGCCTACAATTGGGTCGGATGACCAAGCCTCCGAATGGTACAGTACCATTCGGCTCCTCCAACACCGAGGTAATGTGAGACTACTACTAACTGTTTATCGTACTCTTAGGTATGATAAATCCCAAACTGTTCCTTCCCCCGGCTGTCTCTCCTTTGCCCCTTTGCCCTGGCAAGCTTGCGTGACACTCTTTTTGTGGATAGTCTATGCTATTACGCGTGTACGCCTTGTACGCGTCGGGCTTCCACCTCCCCTCTCTCTCTCGATCACTCGTTCCGATGTGTCTCCTCCCCCGCGAGCGTGGTCGGTCCTCCGATAGGCAACAAGTGCAGGGCGAACTCATCGAGATTCCGACCTGACTTCGCCACTACCTCCTTGATTGCTCGAAGGGCACAGCCATACCTAACCACTATTACAGCCTTGTCTCATCGATACGAGGAAAGGGGGGCATGGTCGGGAAAACCAGGAAAACATTGAATCAACTCCATCATAAGGGCAACGACACCGCCGTCTGCCCTAAAGGACGACCTCGGCCCACGAACCTCGCTCCCGAGTCCGCACGCACACACTTCCAACCTGTTACTGATCACCTTTATGCCCCTTAAACCGTACCTCTACCTTGTCAGCCTGTTGCCCTTGCGTGTTTCCCAACTGTGTGCCACTGGCGTGATCCGTCACGTCACCCCGCGTCAGGCAGTGCACAGCTACGTGTAATCGATTGAACCCCTGCACCGTCGCCAATTAAGTGGAAATCGTATTCGACGCGCAATATCACAGCCCGGTCAACAATCAAGCCTATCAACTGTCCGAGTCACTCGACGCCAAAACAAGAACAAAACTCCTGAAAAACCATCAACACGCGAAACGTACTCCATAATGGGCGATCAGACGAGTACGTGCACCTAGCGGTGCTCGCAACCAAACCACCGGCGAACTGGGGGTCACGATGTAGGTACAGACACGCCCCCCCGACGAGGCGCTGCTCCTGACCTTGCCTCCGTCGCCGGCCGACGGAGCCCGCCCCCCATATTCAAGCGCGCAAGCTCAGCCGCTTTCGGCGCCCGAACCGGCAGCCGCGACCCTTCATCCACGCGTAACAGCCGCCTGTCAGATTGTAGCTCGCGTACACCGCTGCCGATGACGCCAGTGAAACACACTCGGTGGGTGCAGGCGGCGGCGACAAGAGGGGGGTGGGAGGGGGTCACCGAGGTATTTTCAACGGTGTCAGGTGGCCGAAGCAGATCTTCAACCTCCGCCCCCGTAGCGTTCTAGGCTTCGCCTAGTGTGCGTGCTATGTCGATGCAACGATCCGATGTGTGTCTGTACAACGACACAGTCTGCCATCGACCAAAAGAAAATGTATATACGATACGTTTTGGCATATATCCCGGTATAATATTACCGAGGGCTACAGTAAATAGGACCAAATATTACTAGTAAAAATAGGTAAACATATAGGTTTTTGTGTGCACCATAGGTCCTATTTACTACATTAGCCCACCCCGTAATAGTATACTGCCCTATAAGGGTTGACAAGACTATGCTCTAGCAGCTGCCTAGCCTCGTCACTCGCCAAACTTGCCCAATTTCGGTACAGCAAAAGTACTACGCGTCGTACCTACTACTGCCTTCTGCTGGGCGCGACTTGCAGAAGCCAGGTACTGCTGTGGGCCGAACACGCGACACTGGGCCTAACACGCAGCACACACCCATCCATGATGAGGGCCTTCTACTGCTAATACTACTTTGGCGCAGCTACTGTAGTCTCTTGGCCGCTGCGTCCGTTGCACGGTGAGATACGTGCAATTTTCATAGTACTACAGCAGTATCAATACTATTAGTATTAATAGTATATGTACTTCGTATGTCTTGATATGTCTTTTTGATGTATTGATTGGTGCGTCAATTGACGAGGAGGGTAAACGAGAGTATGCCGGGGGGGGGGGGGTACTCATATCGTGCACGGCCGTAGTCATATGACCATAGACCCTCGCATCCCTACAGTGCCGGGACGGAGCACGTTGGGTTTTCACCAACCAGGCTTAATGTTATAAAACTGGGCGAGACGCAGAGTATCCCCTTGCAGGTTTGTCTATGAAGCATCCTTGGCGTTGCTCACTTTCTGTTAGAATCAAGCGTAGAAGAGAAGCGGCTTTTTACTAATCCCCGAGCCAGATGACATCTGGCTCGCATGCTCGGTGGTCTTCAAGTATGGCCTTCCCGATCTTATGAATACCCCGAATACGAATGCCATCTGAATATTACGAAAACGGACCAACTACCTGTACCTATAAATGAGTTAATTGCCGGCCTTCCAAGCCTATACCATTACATTGATGTATTGATTGGTATGTCAATGTATGAGGAGGGTAAACGAGGGTACACGTATATATGTACAAGGGCTCCGCTCCGCGGGCGGCTGACGCCGCCCGCTACACTCGCGCAAGAAAAGGGACAGAAGAGGCTCATGATGTAGTGCAAGCACCGACTTGAAAATGCCAAGAGGTTCATGGTGCAGCGAAGAAACGGCGGACTTGGCATGCATGCAAAACATGCTCGGGATGCACACAGTATAAGCTCCATGCTCCAGGACACCAAAGCTGTATGTTCAAAAGAGAAAGCACAGCAACACGGCTCGGTCACAGCACGGTGCTGCGCTGCCTGCTGTGGGTGGGTGTGAATCGTGCCTTTGTCGTAATCATGTGCGGTACTGTAGTACAGCAACAACAGCAGTAGTAGTACAGTAGTACTTCCTACTTTGTATGTACTTGTAATATTAAAGAGAAAGCACATCACAGCACGGTCGTCAAGTTGTGAAGTACGAAAAACAATAAAGCTGATAGAAAGACGTACATGTACGTACGGGTATACGCACTCGTACTCGTACTCGAACAAAGAACAAAGCGACAGGAGACAGGAGCGAGAAACAAAAACGAAAAAAAAACGGTCGGAAAAAAAGCATGTACATCGTACATCTCGAATCACACAGGAAACACGAAAACTCCAAATGACATATCGTGATTGCGCCGCTCAAAAAACAAAAAAGTTAAAACGACTGTCACGTTCTGTCACCCTCGATGCTACCCGCTCCCCCGCGATCACCTCGCCATCGATTCGGTCTGGGTCGAGCTCTACTGCCTCTCTGCCCCAGTGAGCCCCGTGGCCCGCCTCGCGTGAAGCCCGGTGCTCACCGTGGCCCTCGTTCGCCCGCTCGAGTATTAAAAAATTAAAAAAACAACAGCTGTGAGCTCGAGGATTTCGTCGTATTATGGTGTTCAAACCACCTGGATGTCTCTCCAGGTCTCTCTGTGAATAATATTTGGTTGAGAAATAAGCACCGCTTGAATATTATTTTACAGCAAAATAAGATCCTTATAATTTCGGACAAAATGGATTCGCACCCCCAGCGGCAACGCAGACAAAGCCCTTTCATGCTTCCTTCGTGTCTCGATGGACACACCACGCCTAGCCACGAAAAAGGCAACCGCGCCCCTTCCATCCCCCCCTCTACTGGCCAGCTTCCTCCCCTACCCGCGATGGTGCCGGGCTCGCCCGCGCTGCCGTGCTCTCATGAACCCAAAACCGACAAATAAAAAAGCTCTCCTCGCGAACAAAAAATGATAAGAAACAAAGACAGGGAGGCAAGCTCCGGCAATTAATCAAATAATAATGGAAACGGAGGCGGTGTCGAAGTGGGAGCTCTGAGAGTGCAGGGATAGGGAACCCTGAGCGAGATATTAGTAAGTCTATGTGTAGGCCAAGTGCCTAGGGAGGAGGGTGCAAGTAAGCGCCCCTTCCAGAAGGGAAAAAGTGTGATATTTGTTGGTTCAGAGAATGAATGAAGAGAGACTACTAATAATACTACTACTAATACGACTGCTGTAGTACCAGTTTGTGCGCAGCCCTGTACAGGTTGTATGGATATCTTTGAAGAAGCTCGTACTCGTATCGGTGAAAGAACTACTGTAGATACATACCTGGTACGTCGTATCCATGCGTACTGTAGACAAGTTCACCTCCTACGTATTGCAGGGGGTAGTATGTACAATGCACAATCGATATGCAATACCCCACCAACCTGTGGATAGGACCATGTTCGTACAGGCATACATTCATGATGTCCATGTTGTGCTTCTAGAAGATGCACTGACTGCTGTACCTATCATACGAAAAACAAGAATATACTATTAATAGAGGAAAACAAAATGTGCAAAACAAACGGGCTAATATGAGATACCAGAAAAGATCCAGGGAAAACGGGTGAAAAAATATCAAGACTCGGGATCCGGTTTTTTCTGCGGCTTTCGGAACCCTTGCACTGCAACTTGCATCTGGGTATTATGTACTGTACCAGGTATTCGCACATAGGTTATCCGTACGTACTATTTGGCTCGTATCATACTCGTGTTGTGTGTCGACAGTCGACAGATACAGCAAGCAGTCAATAGTTTCTCGGAACACTGCTCGCGGACCGTCGTTCTGCGCAGAGTCGACACTCTGTCTGCGAGATCCGCATGCATCTCAAATCAAGGATAGATACAGTAGTTAGATACCCCTTGGGTCACTTGCGTCATCATCTGAGCTGCCCCATTCTACTGCCGCCGTAGCTGCAGTTTCTTCTTGGAGGCGACACACAACAAGCAAGCACACAGCCACACCTACCGCCTGATTTAGCAACAATACCTACAGCAGTACAAGTAGTGCACGCACCCAGCCAACCGTCACGATGAGGGCTTTCTACTACGGTGCTGTTGGGTTCCTGGCTGCTGCGTCTGTTGCACGGTGAGATAGCGCTTATAGGACGTACTCGTAGAAAACTGTGTGTTTTGTCTCGACCTTCCACTCAAGTACATACACTATCATACCACGGAACGAACTGCTGTACTCGTACAGTACAAGAAGTATGACTGTACTACAGAGTACTCGCACGTATAATAACTGGTGCCGGGTCTGGTTTACAACAGTATATATTTATTTATGGATAGATACTCGTGCTGTACGTATACGTAGGCTTGCAGAGTGGTGGCTCAGCCGCCTTACCTGGTACGTACGTGTTGCACGGGGGCGCGACGTGCGTGCGTGCTGCGGAGATCCATGCACGCTTTTGACATTTCACGATATCGCAGCAGGATACACGTACCCTCCGCGGTGGAGGATGTGTGCCCTCACACCACACCACCTCTGCGTCCGTCTTCGCGTCGCCTCTATTGTCGCCCGCAACACGCAGTGCAACTACTAGCAGTGGCCCCTCTTTAACGACATAGTGCCGGTACAGCAGGGGTCCCCCAATAAGGCGGTGGTGTGCAAGAGCAATAGGACCGCCTTATAGAGGGAGGCCGCCTTATTCGTTCCACGTTATGAGTGCGATTCCCCAGTCCCGCCAAGGGATTTTGACCGCCTTATATCGGGGGACCGCCTTACTCAGACCGCCTTATTGGGGGACCCCTACTACTGTATGTGCCAGCCAGCCCACAAAGTAATATCGGCACTATGATATACTTCGTATAGCGGCAATAGGCACTATAGAGGGACCACAACTATACTACTCGTACAGTACTGCCCCGACACAGGAGCAGCGGACCGGAACAGTCGTAGTGGTGTGCTGTGTGTTTGAGATGCTACACCGCTCATCACCGCGTCGGATACGAGTACGAAGTATATAGCTTGTTGTGTTCTTGAGATACAGCACAACTCGCCGTTGGAGAAAACTCTCCTCGCGTCTCGCCTTGTCGAAGCGTGCGCTGAAAACCAACACCACAGCAGGAGGAGTGCGTATTGCACGTTCGAAAGCGCTCGTCGCGTTCTCACGAAGACGTCGTATTGGGGGCATTGGCAGGCGTATACTTTATCTTTCCTTCCTGGGGTCGAGACGGGGGATTTCTTGGCCCGAGGTGTAAACCGCGTTAGCCTGTGGTACCCCCCCCCCCCCCCCCTATATTTATGGGTTGGGTTGGCGTCGTTTGGGTACGACGCTGTAAAACACGCCTCTCACTGTGCGTGAGCTATTAATAGACAACCAGGGTACCGTTTTTTTTCTTGTTTTTTTTGCGGTTACCCAGCCAGGCTGGTGGTCGAGTTAGATCATTTGTGCGGGGTGGAGAACCTTAACTCCGCACAAGGGGAATGGTCGTATCACGTGGTGTGTATATGGTAAGGCACCCGTGAGGCAGTTATATAGTGCTCCCCTTGCTGTCTCAGGAAGTGGCCACACCAGAAATTAAATTAACTCATTGAAGCTGTCATCCATATGCAAGTCCGCCTCAAAGGCGGTTCTTAGCAGGATGCAGCTCACCCTCCATGCGACTCGCCCAACACCTCACGGCGCTTCGCGCTTGGTGCTAGCAATGTCTGCCTGGTCGGTGAAAACCCGACATGCTCCGTCCCGGCATTGTAGGGATGCGAGGGTCTATGGTCATACGACTACGGCCATGCATGAAAATGAAGTACACCCCCCCCCCTCGCAGAGGAGGCAGCAGGTATGAACAGGGATGCGTATTTCCCGGTAGCGGTAATTCCCGGAAATTAATAGGGCTCGAGGTAATAATTGTTTTAGAGAGTATCCCCCCCCCCCCGACCAGCGAAAAAAAAATAGGGGGGTCTCTAAAACCAAGTTAAAAAAAGGGAACAAAAAACGAAAAAAAAATGTTTTTTGCACGTTTCGTCCTGTGATCACAGCGATCCGGTTTGTTTTTCATTCTGACCTTCCTACGTGTATGGTGTCGTTTTCTTTTTTTTTTTGTGCGCCCTTGGAGATGTCGAAAAAAAAAACGACCACCCTCGCAGCACAGCATTTGTTTTGCGTTTTTTTGTGCTCGTATACACGTACGTACAGTAGAGTACATACTGTAGTTCACACAGCACAGCGGGAGTGATGAGTACCAGGTATAGTGCCCTATCCGAACCCATACGGAGCCCTTGTATGTCCGTATGATGATGTTCGGTACGTATAAACTTCTTTTCGAGGTTCGATACTTTTTTTTAATACTCTGAATACTGCTGGTACTGAGGGAGTATTACCGTAATATGATGGTGTCTCCTCGGGATTGCTACTGGGAGTATACTGAGATTGAATACGATGAACAGTATGCAGAACACAGAGCACTTTTCTTCCTTGCGTTTACGATACTATTGCTTGTGCAGAACAGTATACGCATACATACATTCTTACCGACACCTCTTTCCGTAAAGGCGAGGCTTGTGAGGAGATTTTGTAAGAAGAACGATAATCAGTGTGGAAGATTGAACGAAGGAAATCTGGAGGTTGTGGAGAGAATCGTACTGAATCGTTGGCGGGATTGAGAGGGGATGGGGAAGAGGGTCATCGTGCTGGGAGGTTGCAGTGAGTAGTGGTGGTTGCACTGGAAGTGCAGAGGAGGCTGAGAAGGGTTGAGATAGAAAGGAAGAGTATCAACTAGTGCGGGGCTCTACTCGTGGGTGTGGGCGAGCAGGGGTCTGGTGTGGCACCACCGGGTGGGAGTTCGGCGAGCTGAAAGAAGAAACATTTCTTGGCTTGATCAGAAGCATATCGCGTAGCCGAAAAGGCATGGACCATAATATGATTGAGGTGGACTTTGTTTACGTAGTGAATGTTATGATGAGAGGAAAACAGATGGACCGTGAGACGACGTGGACTATATCAGGTACCTGGCATACGTCTATGGAGTATTCTGAAGGGATTATGTATCCAAGGAGGACCATAATATGCGGTGGGCTTATGCTCTATTACATGATGTGAAGAAGAAACAGTTAAACTAATCTGTCTTGGCTCGATCAGGAAGCATATCATGTAGCCGAGAAGGTATGGACCATAATATGAGGTGAACTTTGTTTACTGGATGTTATGAAGAAAGGAAAACGGATGGACCATGATACTTAGTGGAATGTAGCAGGCACTTGGTATGTATATATGCATATCTAGGGATTATAATGAAAGGATGGTACAGACAAACAAAACATGTTTTCGTGTTTTTATCGGAGGAGGACCAATGTATGAGGTGGATCTCTATTTTACTGAATGTTATGAAGAAAGTAAAAATGATTAAGCATGAGACGAAGGGAACTATATCAGGTGTTTGGCGTACGTCTACTCGTATGGACTATTGTGAAGCGATTATTTATCCAACGATAATACCTGTATGAGGTGGACTTAAGTTCCACTGAATATTATGAAGAAAGGCCAAAGGATGGACCATGACGCAAAGTGAACAACGTTTAATGTTTGTTATGAAGGGGTGATGAATAAAACTATGCATACCAGGTGTTTAACTTCGAGGAGGACCATACTACGCAGGAAAAGTAAAGTAATACTTCGAAGTATATGTCTATGTACCATTATGAGGTGATGACACAGTAAATTAAAGGTTTTAATTTAAGTTATACAAGGAGGACCATAATATGAGGCGGACTCATGTTTTACTGGATGTTACGAACAATGGCCAAAAGGATGGACTATGATACAAAGTGATAAAGGGGTGGTACTGACTCACTGGGGCGGGCCTTGTCTTACTGTGTGTATTCTTTGAAGGTCACAAGGGTGAAGCATGACACGAAGTAAACTGTGTTTGTTGACTTGTACCAGGTATGAAGGGATGGTACAGACAACGATTGATGTTGAGGAGGGATTTGGTTTTCGGGAGGAAGCAACAGTAACAAGTGAGCCATTCATGAAAATCTCAAAACATTCCATTTGCAAAACACTTTCTTCGCGGATGTATCGGCTCGAGTGAGGGTCGCGGTGGGGAAATAGATCGGACGGGTTCGGAGTAAAATATTCCGGCACGAATGATGGGATTGAGGAAGGATTATCATATATACGACAAATACGAGCCTGACATAATGCAAGGCACGTTGGGTGGAAGCTACTACAGACATATCGGGTAGCCTTAAATGCCTGTTAAAAACAATCGACTATTGCAACAAAAGGGGACTTTACATTTGATCTATATAATAACGGGAAAGGCGGCCGCTTCATTCAGCGAGGAATTGATGGCGTCTCATCGTGATGCAAAATTGATAGAGAACCCTTTTGGTTGAAGAGGTTTCCATGACATGGAGAGTTTAGTGCAAGCTGTTAGGCACGGAGTGCCAGTCGGTTTTATCGAGGAAGGTAATTTGGATACAGAGTTAAAAAATGGGAACCATTCGAGCACTTGACAGCATAGAGGTTTGTCGCTTGACAGACTCATGGGGGATAATTCGAGTGGTAGGGCATTGCCGTTACATAGTGTGGATAGCTCATACGGTTCGTGGGCTGATAATATCACTATTGGCTGTAATAGAACGACACAAATTGATAACGTTTTCGGATTTGACGGTAGGACAAGTAATCAACACAGACACAGACTTCGATGAAGCGCCCGGGTTTGATTTGGGGGACATTTGCTTCCGATAAATTGCGCAAACGTGCGTTCGCAGAAAGCAAGTTGGCGCTGTACTACCCATTTACAATTGTAAAATGGATGCTAAGGACGCATTTACGCATCAAACCGGATAAGGCGCATAACTTTCGTACCAGTACGTCGTAGGGGAGTACACTGTTATGGACTTCAGACTGGCGTTCGGATGGCGTTCGTAACATAGATGGTGGGTTCGGATGGCTGCGGCAACTCCTCACTCACATCGAAATAGTCGCGTTACCTCAGCAGTGGTGTTGCTAGACGCGCGAGTGACAGCAAAGGATAGCAAGGTTTCGGTGCATTGCAGAAGGGATGAGTGCGCCGTGTGCTTTTCTTGGCGGTGGTGTCGTGCATGGATTACAGGGAAACCCAGAACCGCAGTTTTACGCTTAGACGTACGTTGACGACATGCTGGAAGTGGAAGCACGTGGCATGTTTGGGGAAGAGTGGTGGGACGATTGGTGTCGACGATGGAAGTGGCTCCTTCGGCAAACGTCACTCACGAGGCTGTTTGATCTATGTGGACGCAGTGGCATTTAGTTGCTTCACATAGAAGCGTATATTTGGACATGGATTCGGGAGAGGAGGCGGTATCGGGAGAGATCACCAAGCATATGGCGCATCTGTATTAGCTTGTGTGAAATAGATCAGTGACGGTCGGAGAGAAGTTGGTAGCGGCACAGCATTTCCATCGCCGAGTGGAGATAGACCTGCCGAGTAAGCATTGTGTCGTTAATTCCGTGAAGGCAAGCATTAGATGGAGAGTACGCTGAAAGGAAAACCTCAACAAACTCGGCGTCCAATAGTATCAGTTATGTTGAAACAGGAGGTGTCTGTTGTTCCGCAGTGGGGGGAAGTGGGCAAAGTGAAGTGGATGATGCTAGCTAGTGGTTTCGCATTTGTTTGGGACGTGCGTCTAGATCTTTGCATACAACGACAACAAAAAAACACGATGACCGTGGTTGGACTAAGGGGAGTGTATTTATTTGTCGGTGGCATGGTATAGTTGTCAGCGCCTGGATAGCGGCGGTGCGCTGATTGGGCGGAACGTTTGGTCAAGGGGTGTAAAGGAGATAAACGAGGTACGGCAAATTGGTTTCACGCAAAATCACGGTGGTTGGTGCGAGTGATTCCATTTGGGATGGCATGCCGCCGTCTGTTTCACAATTGAGGGGTGAAGTGTTTTTTTTCACTCCATATATATATATATATAGTGAGTGAGGACGGAGACACATAGTGAGTGAGTGTGGATTTCTAACACATATACTGCCGGGTTTATAGGAAAGACAAGGGTTAGTACCGGGAGAGTATGCCTTACACTCCGGCAGGATTGGGGAGCAAACAGGCTTGTAGCAGGGGGCGTGTCAGGAGATGGAAATCGAATGTCAGGGGAGGTTGGCAGAGCGGTGTTTTTTCAACATGTACACCCTATGTAAAGGCGACAAGAAGATTATAGAGAGCAGGAGGGAAAGGTTCCAAGGGCTTGAGCTTACAATTCAGCGGCCAGAAGCCTTTTGCCAGGACAGGGGAATGAGTGGGGAGGGGGTAGAGTAAGAAGGCGTTATTAATGTGGGAATGTTGGGGCGGTAATGGGTTATAGGGCATGTATAATGGTTTGGGTAGTTCGCAGATACGAAGAGACTGTTTTAAGGTGGGGTTAAAGTACGGTAGGGTTTACAGGAGAAAGTGGCAGTCTATATCGGGTGTGTTTTATATATGCTATAGATGAAGGGTGGATATGATCCAGCACTTGTTAATAATATAATTCCAGATTCATGAACAAAACAAAGTGTAACATGAAACGAAGGAAGTCTGGAGTTTGTAGAGAGGTACTGAATAGTTGGCGTGATTGAGAGGGGATGGGGAACAGGGTCATCATGTTGGAAGATTGCAGTGAGCGGTTGCACTGGACGTGCAGAGGAGGCTGGGAAGGGGTGGGATAGAAATGAAGAGTATCCACTAGTACGCGGTTCTACTCGTGGGTGTGGGCGAGCAGGGGTCTGGCGCTGGGTGGGAGTTCGTCGAGTTGAAAGAAAAACCCGCCCGCCCTCCCTGGGGGGTTAGAGTACGATAGGGTTTACAGGAGAAAGGGGCAGTATATATCGGGTGTTCGTTATATATGTTACGAGTATATACGATATATATGCTATAGATTAAGTGTGGGTATGATCCAGCACTTGATAAAAATACTTGCCAGATTCACGAAAAAAATGAACCGTGTTTTGTTGATAACGGGAGAATTTAGAGGTGTTGAAACATTCTACATGAATGATGAGAAAGCTTCCCTGGGGAGGTCAGGTATTATTCGACACGAAACGCTTATTATAAGCTTAAGCAGGCCAAGCGGTTATATTAAATCACGAATTAATGGTTATTGATCCAAGATTTAGATTTGGAATAAATACACGAGGAGCTCGCACATGGGATCAACATTCCCACATCGAGCACAGCATCTCAAGCAGGAAGCTCTCGACAACAGCTTATCAGTGACCTACGTAATCAAGAGCAAGCAATAACGTTCCTGGTGATTGAAGATCAATCAACCAGACCTTTGCGTAGTTTCTCCCGACCACACCCACCCCGTTTCTTCCGAAGGTGAGAGGGAGAGAGTTGCTACGAAGTAACAACATTCTGTTAATATGAAGGACACGTGCTACGATAGAGGAGCGTCATACATCACCGGAAAAATGATTTTGGAGGAAAATAAAAGTGCTGCCAGATGAGAAGTCTCATGAACGAAGTATGTTCTGAAACACTATTCGTCACAAAAATGAAAAAACGACGAATTTGGGTTAAGGAGCCCGATCGTTCAGAAAACGATTCAGCCAAAAAGTGCTACCTCTACCGTAGCACGCGTCGAAGGTACTGTCAGGAGTTTGAATGGTCGAAAACCATGTGGGTTACTCGGTCGCCCGAGACCGCACAGTAGGCCCCAGTCGCGGGGGCCAAGAGGGGAGTTAGTAATGGGATGGCTATACATGGTGTAATAGGGCTGTCACACCGAGTGATAGCAGGCGGTTGCATGCCGAACCAAACGAAAAACTCTCTCCCACTTCTCAGAGGATAATAATAACAACAACCCAATTTTCGAGAGATAAAGCAACAAAACAACTACTACATACAGCAATACTTCGTATAATTTGGTTAATAACAAACTTATACGTTGATTGAGACTGGAGACAAGCAACGCGAATTATGCTTATTCGACTGCGATCCTAACACGGCTAAATTGAACACATGGAGAGGTGGTGTCGAAGGGATTGCATAACGCCGGTCGCACCGGTGGTCTAGTGGCTACCCTCTGAAGCTGCTAGAGTTGATCCTGTGGTTCGAATCTCACCGTTGGTGAGATTTAGTTTGTTTTGTGTTTTTGCAAAAGATCAAATTAGAGGAATCAACTGCTAAGAGCCCCTAGCAGCGTGGGGGTATATGCGTAACTCGACGAAAGTCGACGAGGGAAGAAAGCGTTGTGAACTGCGACGGCACGAGCCATGGTGAGGACGAGGGAGAAGAGGCTGCTATCATATGATACATGTCACACCGGATCTGGGGCTCGACGTGGAAGGAGAAAACAAGCAAAAAGACAGATACGCGTAGGTCGTACTACGTAGTAAACAGATACTACATAAATAACTATTAGTAGATGCTCCGGCTATACACGATGCTCCGAGTATACTCGGAGTATCGAGTATTTTTCGCACTCCGAGTACTGAGAGTATTAGAGTACTGGTGGCCTAAATACTCAGAGTACTTGGAGTATGAACAGTACTGAAGGCCCAAATACCCCCGAGTACTGGGAGTATGAGCAGTACTTATGCTCGAGTACAAGCAGTACTCGGAGTAAAAACATCTAAATTACTCGGAGTACTCCGAGTATCGAGAGTATTGGACACCGAAATACTGCGAGTACACAAAGTACCTGAAGTATTTTTTCTCGAAAATACTCTAATATTACCCCGAGGTAAGGGGAGCATCTGTGAACTTTGAAATGCTATAAACGCCAGTCACATGCTCCCAGAACCTGGGAGGAATGACAGCCGAGTCTTTAAAATGATGCAAAGGTGCTCCTAACGTACTTCACACTCCGAGCATACTCCGAGTATCGAGTACATTTCGCACTCCGAGTACTTACGAGTATTATAGTACTGGCGGCCTGGATACTCGGAGTACTTGGAGTATGACCAGTACTGAAGCCCCAAATACTCGGAGTACAAGGAGTGCCCGCAGTATCGGACCCCGAAATACTCAGTATCGAGAGTGTTCATACCCGAAATACTCCGAGTACGAGCACTATCCCGGAGTATCGAACCCCGAAATACTCCGAGTACACGAAGTAAGTACCTGAAGTATGTCATCTCCACTACTCCTTACTTTACTCTCTAAGGTACTCGGAGCACCTACCTGTGTAACGTTCACCACTTATTACCGACGCGAGTCGACGAGTGATGAATTATTCTGTGGCGGTCGTAATGAAGGCCCGAACCGTAGTGGAGAATGGGGGGGGGGGGGGGGGGGGTGGGGGGGGGGGGGGAGAGTTATTTTTGGGGGGGGGTAAAAAAAGGCCCCCACGCCGGGGGGGAGGGGGGGGGGGGGGGGGAGAGCTTGCTATGAGACGCCGGATCTGAGTTGCGCGACTACAGGAGGGAGAGAGATTAACGAACACGGCCGAAGACATTTCATGGGAAGACAAAACAAAAAACAAACAAAAACAAACAGTATTAAAGCTATGTTCGAAGAATTTAGGCCCCAAAAACCGGGAAATAAATGAAGAAGAGAAAGAAACCATGGGGAGGATATGATATTAATATTAATAGTAGAGCGCGATAACGGTGGGGGGCGCCATTGATTGCCTGTGGTCATATCGGCAGGATAAACATACCATTAGTAGTATCACAGCAACGACAGGACGGGTAAATAGATAATAAATGGACTCTGCCGATCGATGTTGTACTCTGATCGACTTACAAGTCCGTCCAATAGCAAAGTTCCGTGATGCTTACCAAATGTACCTGGTTGTGTTGTGGCAGGTTGGGTTAACCGCACCCTTTGGTGGTGCTTCTGCACACTTTCACATGCCGATGAAGGCAAGCTGAAAGTATTTATACACTATACCTGGTATACTCGTAGTATGTATAATATGTACAGCAGCAGTACAACATGCCGAAGCCGAAAACACATGTATGCATCCCCCTTAAGAACTGGTCCCACGTATGTAGTTGGGGACAAATTGCTTGGAATTACGTAGTGTGGGATTTTTTTTCCAGTTCTGAACGTATTGTGTGTGCATATATACGTACTGTACACTGTACACGAGTACCCGTGTTCATTTTTTCTGCTTTATGCGAGATCCTACGCGTACATACTTATGATACATGCCAGAGTTGTATGTATTATATAATATACTGTTTTAGTAGTGGTCGGAGAGGATCTGTGGGCGAGTGGTGAAGAAGATTGGAACATAATTTTGCGGTGAGTATTCTAATCTTCCTTTTTACACTCCTCTTCGAATTATAACCTGGTACGTATTATACGCCGTCGTATCATGCGAACATGCGTACCCAACAACATGTTCATACATTTCATCACACACGGAAAGAAACAGGAAATCGAGGAAGCCCACAGAAACGATGAAAACTAAAACAAGAGGTAATCCGACCTCCTCCCAGGTGTTTTTCGAAAACGATATTTATCGGAAACCGGTACATGGATGTAAAGCGTACTTCCGCGACCTGACAGAGACCAAGTAGTTTTGAGTCGATTCGACTGAAACATAAATAAGCATCCAACATTTTTCTCGTCGTACGTACGTACTCGTGCGTGCTTTTTTTGTTTGTTTTTACCAGCCATTTACTCCGTGTTCGTATATAGCCTCTCACACCCTTCACCTCACTCCTTCACTCTTCGCAACCCGGCCGCTATATTACTCGTAGCATCTGTGTGTGTGTGCGGTTTTCCCTCTGTGTGCGCCAAGCGTGACCTGAATCGAGACAAGACACTACATACATACAGCAAAGCAGTATAGCAACCAGGATGAGGGCTTTCTGCTTGGGATCGGTGGGTATCTTGGCTGCCGTGTCGGTTGCATGGTGAGCCAAAACTTCTTAGCCTCGGTGCGTATACCTCTCTATCTCTCTATCGAATCGAACTGTCAATAATACGATATGTACCAGGTACCAGGTAGTACGCGGTACCGGACGTACCTACTTCTTCTGTGGCTCTATGTATATACGGACAGCCCGCCGCCCTGGCCCACCTGCTTGTTTGTTTCGAATCTGCCGCGATTGGTTATACCTGCACAACAATCAGTGCTTTTCGAACCGGACCATGCTTGCTTCGTCACGAAAACTACATACAGCAGTAGAGTAGACGCGTACTACGTAGTCTGGCGTATTCCCTCCCACTTCCTCGTCGCTGGAGGGGTTTGGTTCGCACCGCCGTTGACCTGCCTTGCCGACAACCATAAAAAGCGAGATTCGGGTCCTCCCCCCCCCCCCCCCCCCTATGTCGTGTGTTCGCATGTACATGTATGTCTGTCGTGTGTTTCGTTGCTCTTATGATCGTGTCACAGGGCGGAATGCGAGGATTTGCAGAACCTCTCCCTTCCACTGTCTGGAGACACGACCCTGGAGCTATCAAGCGCCGCCCTTGACTGCGCTATCCTGGAGGATAACGAGCTGGAGGAGTTTATCATCGAGGGTGGCACACTAACGCTCACTGGCTCCAGCACTACCAAGTGAGACCGCTCGCAGCAATGCATGTTTTGCATAAACACAAGAAAACGGCTGTTTGGTCGCTGTAAATAAATGTACACATGACTACGATACAGCAGTTCGTACGAGCACAGGACACCTAATAAGAAACAGGCTAATAAGGAAGCCAGGCTGAGATTTGGAGGGAAATGAGAAATTCGGGAGTCATTGTCTTGAAATTAGTGTACAGTAGAAAACACCCTCTTTCGAATAATAAATCCAGCCTGGACCATATTTCCTGTTTCTTATTAGGTGTCCTGTACTCGTAACTGCTTGTACTCGTGTTTGAATGAACTAAGCAGGTAGGCGTGACTCCGCAAAAGGTGGAACATCCTCCTCGTATCATACGTAGTTTCAATCTGCGCGGCGGAGGCATCGTAGTAACTAGATGGAGGTCAGCACCGAAACAGCATGATGAACAATAATATCCCTCTCGGTAAAGCTACCTCGACAGCACAGAGCAGCAGCAGCAGCAGCAGTATACTAAAACCTTGTCTACCAAAACGACAGACCGACCCCGCTCCTGTGAGCGTCAAGTGAGCCCATTACAAGAAGTCACCCTCAGTTACTTCAGACGATGGCCTATGTACTATGTACGCGTATACTGCTGCTGTTCTATACTTGTATGAAACGGAGCTGGAGAGACAACTTTCGGCACTTATATCATGATAAGATAGGATGCATGATGGTGGTGTCGGTGTTGTCAATAGCCCAGGGGCCAGGGGGTAACTTCACTGCTGTGTCCCCACCCCGCTCCGAATCCGAACCGGAATCGAGCCGTATACTCGTATACTCGTACAATAAAACCGCAGAATGCCATGCCATTGACTACTATTAATACTGTGTTCCCCTGCCCCCCGTTCGTTATTGCGGTGTATAGTCTTACATACTGGCTTGATGTCGTATTTACGCCGACACTGCTTTAGACACCGAAAAGGTGTCGGGAGTCGGTACAGCAGCTGTTGCCGGTCACCGCAGAACGACAGGCATATAATACTCGCAGTACGAGTACGAGTAAGTAGAGTAGTGAAGTTCTCACTTTATAAATTATTGCTTATCCCCTGTGGTTTCATATAGTGAAGTACTCTTGCCACCCCTTTCGCTCAGCAAATGCATGCATACGTAAATACGTATCACGTATATACCCGTACGAGTAGCCCATCCGCCTCCCACTATCAAAACTCCCTTCAGAGCCAAGGTATGTACAATTATCTCCGGGATGGGTCGTACCTGGTATATACTGGAATATAGGTCGTATATGGTCCGTGAAGGTTTTATTTCCGAGATTTTTCACAACTATTTAATAAGTACTTTTCTCCCGATAGTATTTTAATAGTGACAGCCGATCAGAATTGAAAACTAAAACGTTCGTTCTTCCGCAAATAAGGGTGTTTCGTGACAAAATTATTTTGTTTGGCGATTTTTATTTTTGCCTTCGTATTTTCGCATAAAATCTGAAATAATTACGTTTCAATGTGGGGTGGGAGGAGTACTTTTCGCAACAATTTACTATTTAGAGCACGCGCGGGTGTGAAATGCTCCCGGATTTCCCGGGCCTATATAATACGTACGACGTGATAATGCCCTTTCGTGTTTTGAAGAAAACAAAACAAATGATCAAGAAAGAGGCACAAAAACCCCCTCGGAACGCGTCGTTCAATTCAATGGGAAACGATTTCCACCCGACGTACCAGATATTATATCATACGTGCAAAACTAAAGGGCCAAGCGATTCCTTCTTTCGGCAAGCTACGTACACGTACAGGCCTACGATGCTTTTTTATTTTTTTGAATTAATGAAAATGACGCGACCAATTCGTGATGTACGTAGTGAAAATGAGCTGATTATCATCCTCGACAAGACGTAACTTACATGGTTTTAGACTAGGCGAAAGAAAAAAATGCATTTTTTTTTATTGTGCTCAGCTCTGGTGATCACGACTCGTACTCATACTGCTGTGGTCACCGTTTTATCCTGTACTTCGTCATTTTTCAAAAGTTTTTCACCGAAAACAGATTAGGCAAATAAATATTAATAATATCTTGCACGGACAATACGTTGTTGGGAGGACGTAGCGGAGATGCTATTAATACATTAATACATTAATACCGTAAGAGGGTGTATTTGATTGTTGAATAATTCACACCCTGGAGCCTGAACAAGCGACAACTTACATTGCAACTTAAGACCCAAACCTCTCCAAAGAACAAAACCCCCCCGAAATATCTGGCGAAAAACAACAACAACAACAAGAGTTAACGGGTTGGCAGAGGTTCATAGAACAGGTGTGCCGAATTTCAGGGTGTATCTCCAAAAAACGGCTTGGACATTGGCTACTGAGTAAATCTGGGGTGATTTCATCCTGAACCAGCCTGTATAGATAGAAGTTTTCCGCAGTTTACGTATTGGCACCAAGAAGAAACAGATATCGGTAGACGCCTTCCACGTCTATTTTTGAGGAACCTCCCGCAGTCTCTTAATGGTGTCGCTGACAATATCTATCGATAGATGACAGCATCTTTTGATAGATGTCCCCCTTCGTGGTCTACACCATTGTAACATGTCTATTGTCGGGGGTGTGCTTTAACTTGTCCACGCTCGTACCCTCTTTACCCCTCCCCCCACCTTACGCCCGCCCATCCCCGCGTATCACAACATTTCCCATCGGCATGTTATGTGTGTGGTCAAAGGTTCACGAACTTGAAGTTCACCGTGATGGAAGACGCAGGCCTGATCTTCGACTTCGCAACGACGGAGTTCGGCCCCAACCTTGGCTTCGTGAGTACTGTTTCGTGTAAAGTGCTGTACGAGTAGTCGAGAGTGCCAGTTTGTTTGTGGGCAAACGGTCAATTTGACGTTGTTGCATATAGCCAGCTATTATAGCTCGCTCAGAAGTCGTTACGCTCGGTTTCGACTTGCTTGAAAGCTCTTGATCGGGCTATAAATATGGTGTGACTTGACCGCTGGACGAAGCTCCTGGTGTGTGGATGAGTCGAAGGCTCCATTTGGCACCCAGGCGCGAGGCCTCCGAAGCAATAAATGACGAAGTGAGACCATCACCACACAAGGCTAAGGGCCTTTGGTCCCCCCCCCCCCCGGTCATAACTGTTGACGATTGTTTTTGTAGAATAGAAGGCTCTCCGGTCGAAACCAAACCTTATTCTGTTTAATTTCGAGCATTGATCTCTGTACTCTGTAAGTTTGGCTTTCACGTTGTGCGCGTCCTGCTTCCCAACATCAGAAGAAGTTGATGGATGCATGAGATGCACGCGAACGCAAAACAACCCATCCAGTCGATCAGCACCCTCTCGGTAACGCACTTCGTGTGTGCATATGGTAGGCTTCTGTGTTACGTCACCTGCATGTGTCTAGCACAGTTGTAGCGCTACAGTAGTATTAATAGTAGTTATAGTCCCACGGCCTTAAGCAAGGGCGTGAAACAAAACAAACTCTACGGTAAGGGGGGTAGCCTGATTTTCACTACCACATTTACTCCACTCGGGCGAGAGAGGCTCTGAACCTGACATAAAAATGGACGCAGGAAAATGTTGTTGTCGCAGAGTAGCAAGCATACCATGGTGGTGCATGTCTCGACATTGTAAGGCGTCAAGACTTGAAAAACCGCGAAGAAAAATGGTGGTCACTCGGCGGACTGACTCTCATCCGCTGGAAATATTGGACTTAAAAGCGACCCCCCTACCGTAGCACCAGTCTCCTGCCGACCGCTCCTCTGCGTCTTCTGCGTTTTCTTTCGTCGCTTGTGGTTGCCGCTCGCTCTCTGCAGGAATCCGAAGACAGCTTCGGCGGCTTCATGGTGCAGGTCATGTCGGGAGGCTCCGTCGAGTTCACCGGCGAGATGGCTGCGACGGGGCTGAGGAACATGCGCAGCGTCTTCTCCAACAACGTCGGCGGTAGCATCGAGTGAGTCGCGCGCACGCACGTACGCACGGTCCCACGCCGCGCCGCGCCACGAGAGCCTCTCGGTTGAGCACACACAGAGCACAGAGAGAGAGACAGACCCGTGCTATCGTACGATAGAGGTAGCGCTTTTTGGCTGATTTTTATGTTTTTTTTCTGAACGATCTATCGTCGGGAATTTTCTCATTCTTGTGTTGCAGTATTGCTCATTTGTCGAATTGGGTCATGGTATTGTTGTTTATCGGGTATATATGAGCACACACAGAGCACAGAGAGACACAGAGCACAGAGAGAGAGAGAGACACAGAGCACAGAGAGAGAGAGAGAGAGAGAGAGAGAGAGAGAGAGAGAGAGAGAGAGAGAGAGAGAGAGAGAGAGAGAGAGAGAGAGAGAGAGAGAGAGAGAGAGAGAGAGAGAGAGAGAGAGAGAGAGAGAGAGAGAGAGAGAGAGAGAGAGAGAGAGAGAGAACAGAGAGAGAGAGAGAGAGAGAGAGAGAGAGAGAGAGAGAGAGAGAGAGAGAGACAGACAGACCCGTGCTGCGATAGAGGTAGCACTTTTTGGCTGATTTTTTATGTTGTTTTTTCTGAACGATCTATTGAAGGCTCCTTAACCCAAATTCGTCGGAATTTTGCTCATTCTTGCGTTGCAGTATTGCTCATTTGTATACTTAGGCCATGGTATTGTTGTTTATCGGGTATATACTGTAGTATATAGCACTTTTATTTCCAAGCCGAAATCAGTTTTTGGGTGTGAGGTAGAGAGCTTCTCAAGTAATAAGTGACCACCCTTAGAAGGCAAATAACATGGTGCACCTGTATGCAGGCTACCGCAGCATGCGTCCACAACAGCAGCACTCGATCGAACCCACTGATCGACTCCTAGGGAGCATGCACGCCCGCCAGTAGAAACATTAGTTTATGCTGATGCGATCCGGCGCAAGTTGATATCAGGCGCGCCCAGGTCTTTTTTTAGTTGTTGTTGTGCTGCGCAGGAGTAGTAGTAGGCTGTATTACATGCCTACAGTATATATTATGCGACAAGATGGGCAATCAGATCAACAAGTTTTTGTTCGGGATTCGAGTGTGTTTTGAAAAGTTCGCGATTATTTTTGGCATTTGTTTGGAAGGGAGAAAAGTAAACCCTCCCTGGCCGCGCGCGCTGCTCTGCTTTCGTTTATACGTTTATAAGAATATCACTCTACCCTTGAGTGCAAACAAGAGAATGCTTCCAAACGATGTTGCAGATGGCAAAAAAAAAACACACACACCTGCATACAGGCGGTAGTTAGTTTCGTTTGAGGAGAGGGAAAGCAGCAGTTCGTTGTTGTTGCCCAGAGCTATACCGTATTCATAAAAATAATAGAAGCAGTAGAGGCACACACGCCGAGCTTTCAAAATTACGACGGACAAAACCACCATCCACAACTGTAAGAAAAAACGGGTTTTTCCTCACGCCAACTGCCCGCTTCTTGCGACGAATCAATCGCGTCTTTTTGAAAACTCACGCACGCGTTCTTTTTTCCCCCCTCTGCCCTCTGCTTATTATGTTAACAGGTTTGCGGGTAACGCGGTATTCGACGACATCGGCACTAACGTGTTCAGGGATCAGTTCGGAAGGCTGAGGTGCGTGCAGTCCGCTTGCTGTGCATGCCCTGCTAGCAACGAAAGCTCATTGCGTAGCTTCGTTGAAAACAATTAAAAAAAAAAAAAAAAAAAAAAAAAATAATAAACAACAAACAAAACAAACAAAAACAACAAAAAAAACAACAACAACAACAACAACAACAACAACAACAACAACAACAACAACAACAGCTGTGAAATCGAGGATTTCGTCGAAACTCATCTTTGCTGCGTAGCTGAGTGTGATACTTCGATCGCGCGTACTTACGGGTTTTACATATATAGCACGTGCTAGGGATTTTAGTAGGGGGCTCTCCGCCCCAGTGGCGGATCGGCTGTTATTTGGGTTTTAGCAGTTCGTCTGAACGCACTACGAAACGTGTGATATGACAAACCTAGGTTTAAAGAATCGGTCGGCATCCCAGCTATAAAATGTACTATTACGGAGGACCATAGTTAATACTAGTAAATAGGACCTGCGGTATACACAAAAACCTAAATATTTCCCTTTTTTTGCTAACAATATTTGGTCCTATTTACTATGGTCCCCCGTAATATTAATAGTGCGGTGTGTGTTTCTCTAAAAGTTGTTCAGGACCCGCACGGTCCTTGGTGGGAAGGAGAGTAAGGCGAGCGATTTCCCTTCGAGGTACTACAACAGGCTGTATTATATGTCTTGCTATCATCGCTGGTCAATAACCTATGCATGTAGTTGTCTATGTTTTGAATGTGTCACGTTTTGCATCTGATTGCTCCCCAATTTTCGGCGCGAAACCACGTGATTTGCCAAACTCCGACCGAATGGTGCTCTTATTAGCGGACGGACAGTCAGCGGATAATTCTGTCAGAGGGCAGATAAGTAGCATCGCTCCATCGCGAGGCATGGGGCACGTGGTCTGTTGGGCTTTACCCCGCCACCCCCCCGTGCCTCCTCCCTACCAAAGCCCACATGCATGATCGGCTTTTTGCCTTAAAGTCACGCCCCCTGTTCATTTTGTTGGGTTTTTCTGGTTTTTCTGGTGTGTTTCGCGGCTTTCTTCCCCTCTTTTCCGGCAGATTCTACGGCGACGCAACCTTCACGAACAACCGACTCCTCGCCATCGACAATATCGGTGGCAGTGTCAGGTGAGAGATGTCGTACGTATAGATGTAATATACAGCAAGAGACGCACGATACGATAGCCTGCATGCAGGTGCACCAACCATTGTTTCTGCCTTCTGAAGGGTGGTCGCTTGAAGAGTTCTATACTAATATCAAGTCAAAAACTGATTTTGGGGGAGAATAAAAAGGGCTACTCGTGTATACGAGTATCATATGTACTCAAATGAAAACCCCATGGCCCCAGGTATAAAAGGAAATAATTTTGCAAGACGAGAATGAGATATCCACGATTTGGGGCTAAGGAAATATGTCAGCCAAAAAGTGCTACCTCTATCGCAGCGATCAATAAGCCATCGCTCACGTAATAATGTCGAAACTCATATCATACATACGACAGCCAATAGTGGAAAGTTGGACGCCGTATCCCCCCCCCCCCCCCCCCCCCCCCCCCCCCCCCCCCGGGTTTTTCCCCCCCCCCCCTCCGCCACTGCCTTCCGATCGGTGTTTAATAAGCCCTATTGTCGGGATGATAAAGCGTCCTTTTTTTTTCACAGAAAATATCTTCGAAAATACGGTATGTTTACGCCCACTACAAACACGGCAAAACTGACAGGGAGGAGGGAAAGTGTGCCTACTATGGTATGAACTCCGTACCCCACCATACAGGCACAGCAGTTAATATTAATAGGTGGCTATACTTCCTTCAGTGGGAATAATACATAGACAGGAGCCCCAGGCTACCATGCTGCAGGCCCCAATATAAATCGTACACCCCAAAACAAAAGTCCCAGAATATTCCGAGCGACAATAGGACTGGCGAAGTGAACATTTCCGTGCCTCCCCCGTACGCAACTGGTGTATACGGGTACCCTGCTAGGTATTGTGTCAGCGAATGCAACGCGTCTTTTTGGGGAAAACGGGAACAAAAAACAATACCTGTGGTACACGTTCAAAAATACGCATATATACTGCATAAAGGAGGAGGAGGAGGAGGAGCGTCGTGTTAGATGTCGAGACAGCCCGGAAGTTCTTGCGGCAAGTTGAAGGAGAGGCAGTGAGCACACCAAGAGCCCATCGTTGACGCGAGGGGTGTGCATATGTCTCGCATTCGCGTTGATTTCACGTAGCTGCATCAAAATTACATAGTAGGGATTGGTGTTACCGAATTTTTCCGTAAAACCCTTTTCCCTCGATGTTGCGCTTCCCGTTCAACTTTTTTTTGTCAGGATCGATGGCGATGCTTTGTTCGTCACAAACGGAAGTGGGTTTGACGGGCACAGCGGCGGGGCTTTCTTCAACTCTAATGGGGCCACCGCCATGTACGTCAACGCACCTCTATGCTGAATGGTTTGTTACATTTTGGTTTTTACCAACCTTAACCCTACGGCATGCGTAGCTTCCCGCCCTCGACTTCAAAGAGAAGAGGTGTAAACTGAGCCACTACCTCTGTTCGCCGAAACTTCACCACAACGACTGAGTGTATCATATCAACCTTGAAAGAGGCACCTTGCAGGGCGCAGATAAGGTACCAAGTTGCTCCTACACACGCACGGCTACTGCTGCTGTATACTGTAGTACAGGTAGGTGTTTCGAGGTGCATAACTGTGTTGCTCAAATGCGGCGCGTGACCGCACACCACGCGATACATTCCAAACAGCGTGTGTCAGTCAGGCTTTAATTTAACGGCACATGAATCCACAGCAAACTCAAATTCTGCCGAACGAAGTGACTTCTCAATATATGCAGGATACAAAAAGGCGACAAGAGTACCAAACCGACCCCACCCTCTACCTCACTTCCCCCTGCCTTTCTTACCATGCCCCACAGCTTCCGCGGTTTCTCGGTGTTCAGCGACAACCGGTGCGACGAGTCTGGCGGCGGAGTTTACAACGGAAGGGACTCCAAAATGACGTGAGATACGCGGCATATACGTGTCGGACAGAGGCTCTGTATGTATGTAGTTGGCCGGGAGGAACGGATTGGGATTTGCCGGCGAGGATGGCGGGGGGGGTGCGGTAGCTTTGTTGTTTTCCTGTTCCTGTCGACGTGGGAACAGGTGGTGACTATGACGAGGGGGGGGGGGGGGCGTTTGACATGAGATTGAGCGTTCTTGGAGCCAAGTTTGTGTTTCTTTGTCACCCCCACGGTTGGAAGAGGCAGCCATTGTTTACCCTCAGGTTCCCACTGTACCACTATTAGTAGTACATTTCACACCAACAAAATCGTGTTTTGTTTTAGAAACATTGGGTATACGGCCACCCCGAGATGCATGTACAATCACATGGGCTAAGTAGGGTATACAACGAGGACATGGTGCAAACCACATGCCATAAACTAGTACATGTTTTTCCTACCAGGTGCCGCCAGGTATGAGACTACTCCTGATGATATCAGGAGAAGCTTTGTTATCTGAGGGTTACCTCTTCAATCAAACGAGTGTTGCGCCCATACCCCCTCCCCCGTCCCCATCGGTCCTGTCAGCTGTGTTCTTGACTCCTCGTGCGACGCGTGGGGGGCTCAACCTATTATCCACCTTGAGTAGTCACTAGGCTGAAAAGGTTGCCGACGGATTCGCAATGTGCGTTACGTGGCCTAGAGTAGAGGTCGCGTCACGCACGCGCGCGCGCGAGGGGGTGCAATCAGTCGGCGGGGTAGGGGGGGGTAAGGGGGGTACGGGGTTGGCGGAATGCGTCGTTGTCTGTTGAGCTTGATTGTTTTTTATTGATAATGGCCCGACGGCGCGGTCAACTTACAACCCAATCCCCCGCTACTATTTACAGAGAATTTCGTTGTGATGCATTTGTTTCATGCATGCATGCATGCATGCATTCACTCGCTCACCGTGCCCTTGTAACTCTAGGTTCTACAAGAAGGCCGGTTTCTACGACAACCGGTGCAGCAATGGCCACGGGGGGGGTATCGCCAACGACGGCGGCGAGCTCAAGTGAGAGCAAAACCCTTTTGACATTTACAAGTAGAGCCGGCGGCAGGCCTGCTATATATATAAGGTTATGTTACAACACTGCCGTCGATACATCAGTGGATAGAGAGAGAGCGAACGTATTTTGAATGGGCCGCATGCGTGTGTTTTGTGTTTTTTCGTTTGTATGTAAGTCAGCGTACGGCTCGTTTCCTCCCCTCCATCGCCTATCGTCGTTTTTCAACCATCGTGCCAGGAGCCGGGGCTATTCAACCATTGCAGCTGAGGAGCTCGCACCCGATTTATTTGCATCCAATGAGTATACTGCTGTACCCTAATTACTAATTAGAATACCACTCACTCGTCGAATACGTACTACAGTACCTGGTATAAACATTGGATTGCGTATCGGGTCTATGATATCTAAGTGTAGATCGCTGCATTGCCTCAAAAGAGGTACATGTTGTTGTTAAAAGAGGTACATATTGTACAGAGCTCCCTCAGGTGAGGAGCATATTTCAATCAAAAAAAGAGGTATGCAAAGCTCTCCGAGCGAGGGGCTTAGTTTCTCGAAAGGAGTTTTGCAGAGCTCCCCACGCGAGGACTAAAAGGCTTTCTTAAAAACAGAGGCACATAACTTCCCGCCACAATGTTTTAGGTGCTACACGCATCTATATACACACCTACCCGCCGCCGCACCGTACGTAGCACGCTCGCCTCAGACCGTGGTCACCTCCCATTCCGTCAGTCCTCACCCTCTTACATAGTGAATGTTGGATTTGGTCAGAGGGAAAACGGTGCAGCAGCAGAGGCAGCACCACCACCACCACCACCACCACCACCAAACTATGGCGTACCACAGCATCGTAACGTACATCAATATAAGTATATCGGCCCTCTCATAATAAACCTGACACAACCCCTGCCTCCTCCTCCTCCTCCTCCTCCTCCTCCTCCTCCTCCCCCACCGCCTCCTCCACCTCCTCTCCACTCTCCTCCTGCCTCCTGCCCCCTCCTCCTGCTCCTCCCCCTCCTCCTCCTCCTTCACCATGACTACTTGTGGCCTTGCGCGTGCTTTGTGCGTTCGTGTGGGGGTCGGCGCTCCCCCCCAGGTTCCGTGGAGCGGTGTTTGTCACCGGAAACGAGGCTTATGAGAGCGGCGGCGGCATCGCCACCGGCGGTGGGGGCACCACCACGTGAGACACCACCTTGAAGAAAACAATCGAGCTACTGCTGTAGACCGACAAACTTGGGACCTCACGAGAACGGGGAAAACAAAATCAAGGCCTAGAAGGCCAAGCGTTGCATTATACGAGGGGGGGGGGGGGGGGGGCCCCGGCCCCCCCCCCGGGGGGGGTTTGGTCTCTATTTCCCCCCGTTCAGTGCTTGTCCCCCCCTCTCTCCTTTCCCCGCCGCGCGTATGTATCATGGATAATTCTGTGTCGGGATATCAGAGTTGATGAAAAGGACTGATGGTACTGAACATTTCCTTCGGCAGAAGCGGCCGAGATGCTCCTACACCCTCATGTATACTATACCAGGTATATGGATACACATATATATATACGTGTGTGTTTTCTATCCGCATGCAGGAGGATGGCTACGAATAGGCAGTGTTTTATATTCCCCCAGGTGGGAACGAACACCTACGCACTGCCGCCCTGTTAACATCCATCGCGAGATTTCACATCGGCTTCGTTCCATGTATGTATGTATGTATGTATCTGCTCTCACCCACCCACTTCCGCCCGTTACGCCCGGATCAACGTACTGTTTTGTTTTACTTCTCTGTTTTAGGTTTTACGGGTGGGCCACGGCCTCAAGCAACACGGTCACTGGCAACGGCGGCGGGATGAGCCTCTACGGCGACGGGTAAGAATACACCACTGCGCATAATGCTATATACATACGTGCATCAAAAGAAGAAGTAATGCAGTGTGTCGGCACGTGATCGATTATAATATACTCGTACAAGTTTTACGGCACAGCAGTTTGTTTCTGGCTATGTACTACTGCTGTACAGTCTAATGTACCACGACCACGTCCCAAATATACGCCCCCGCTCTACGGAAAACCAGCACATACGCTGTGCTTCCTCAGGAGCTGAAACGTGTTTGCGGTTTGTTTGCTTTTTGCCTGACAGTCACGAAAGAAGGTTCACGCTTCAGGTACAAGTACACATACGTTCGAAGCTTTATTCCCCACCCACCCCACCCCACCCCACCCCCCCCTTGTCCCGCAGATAGTACTCAGAATCGCGTGTTTGCCGCCAGCTCCACATGTAACCTCACTCGAGCCTCAATGTTATATTCAACGTTTGTTGTGTTTTGTGTTATCCATGCTCGGCAGCTCCAACGTGGTGACATTCAGGAAACCGGACAGGATGCGTATCAGCCTCAACCAGAAGACAGGGGTAAGAAGAGAGAGGGAGAGGGGGAGAGAGAGAGATAGGGGGAGAGAGAGAGAGAGAGAGAGAGAGAGAGAGAGAGAGAGAGAGAGAGAGAGAGAGAGAGATAGCACGATAAATTGTATATATGGCATGCCAGGTATATATGTATACCTGGTATGAGACTTTCCTATTTGCGCCGCGCGGTCTCGTTCCTCCAGTACGTGGCGCCGTTGAGTTATGACATACTGCTATATATCTGTGAATAACCCACAAGGGTTTGACTTGCACCGCCTATAGTACACGCCCCCCCCGGAGATAGCAGCTGCGGTCTCGCTCTCGGACCCCTCGCCCTATTGTCAAAACCACAAAACTCATCAAAAACGATACCCGCCCCATGCTTGCTATCTCCGTGCCGGTAGGATGATGTCGGGTGCAACAACATCTACGTCGCGGAAAACTCGGAGATTGTCGGCCCCGACCCGGCATCCATCATATGTGACGAGTCCTGATAATGCCACCTTATGTTTCCGGGCCTGGCGTGAAGGCATCGTGGCGGAGATAACTCGCCCACATCTGCGCGGGGAGGGGGGGGGGGGGGGGGGGTGGAGAGCTGCGGAGATCGAAATTCGACCAAAACACAAGACCAAGGGGCGGGGAGGGGAGGGGAAGGCAGGCGGCACAAGCACGAGCACGGCATTTGCCGGGCGTTTTTTGCCATAGCTAAGCACTGCTCTGACTGACCTGTGCTACTGTTGTACTACAGGTACCTTGTACACACCTAGTGCTGTATGTTCTCGTGTTTTCGAACGCGATGTTTTGTGTGAACGAGTTGGTGGAGGGAGGGCAGGGCATCGGCCGCGGAGAATGATATTTTTCGTGTGCACCTCCTGTTGTTGCTGGCATTTGAATATGGTATGCATGGTGGTGGGGTGTTGTTACATAGATATATATATATATATGTATTGGTTAGTTGCCGTACCGGTGTTTCGTAAGAGGCCTTTGTGGCGACGTGGGTTGAATAAAGGGTAGAAAACCGCGGAAGCGAGGGTGGCAAAAGCAACCGTCGCCTTTTGTTCTGCGGCCTGAGGGGGGGGTGTGAGGGAGGGGGTGATCGAATCGGTGTATCGTACCGGGGTAATTAACACAAAGACGACTACTTGACGTCCCTAGCTCGATGCTCGGTTATTTCAAGCTCGTGGAGGGCCTCGCCCGCTAGCTATCTTCCCTGGATACTACGCTGCCCGACGACTCCCTTCTCCACCCAACTCTAGGGTTGCTTGCTTTGCATTTGATTTCTCTTGTTCCTTCCCGTCTCCCCAAAACATATCCGGAACTTTTCATGTTTTCTAGTATCACCCCGTACCAAACATCCCTTCCCCATGAATAGAACCCCCCGAAATTATCGTGATTTCACTGGTGTAATATTTGTATCCGTGTCCCCCCAAACACCAGGCTGCCCCTACGACAAACTTCCTCTTTGGTTGTCACTTCCACGAATGATACTTTATCTTAATTAAAGAAGCCGGAATCGTGGGGGGGGGGGGGGGGGGCGCCCCCCCCCCTCTCCCCTCCACGCTTGCAATACCCTCCTGCAAGCATTGGGTTGCCCGTCCCCTGAACCATACCCTCCAACCATCCGTCCCCTTACATGACATCAAAGGGGCTTCCCCCGTCAACTCTCCGTCATTCTATATCCTAACAAATTCCACTACTAGACACACTACCCCCCCTTTCTTATTCCCCTCCCGGTCCCCTCCTGGTCCTCACCAAGACTGCCCTCTTTCTCCCTTGGTCTTCCTTTGATCCCCTGAACCTCACATCTACCTTGTTTGCTTCTTGTACCCTACCTTCTCCCAACTGCTCGTCATCTCTGAAAAACGCCACATCCTCCCTCCGCAAACAGTATACTTTATGGTACACCCCCTTCCCCTTGGCGAACGACTCTGACGCCCGCAACACAAAAAAAGAGGACAATGCCAGACCTATCAATAACACCCCCCGACCCCCCGACCCCGCATGACGGAGTTATTCCCTGCATCCCCGTCAGCATCCCCCATGTCAGTGGCCTTCTCACCTTCTGCTGACTCCCCATACCGCGCCTGCGTTGGCTCGTGTACCGCACACGTGATAACCAAAGTCGTCGCCATAGTCTACCAGATTCAAGGAGAGTCTCGTTCCCTATTGTTGATCGGCAAGGCGTCGACCACACAAGACATGGCGCCTTCCTGCACTGCGTATCACTACTACTACTACTACTACTACTACTACTACTAATACTACATCTACTACTACTACTACTACTACTACTACTACTACTACTACTACTCTTAAGTCTACTATTAATAGTACTACCATACTACTTGTACCAACCGATGCCTTTGCATCTCGATTATCATATTCTAGGCGTCGTGGTCCTCAAACCGTCACCTGTTAGCCTTCCCGCCAGGTATAGAGGGATCGAGGTCCTCGCCGCCGCTTCGACACCTCCTCCCTGGCGTTCTGGGTGGCGGGGTTCTCCCTCGGCAGCTGTTCGGCCTGCGCCCAGGCCGTCTATACCGCCCTTGCGTGTCGGCGTTTTGGACGGCGCTATATTTCCGACACAGCCTGTGCGGCGAACTCTCGGGGTCCTGGATCAAAGGTTCCGCCGTTCATGCGCCTGCGCCTAGATGCTCTCAGTGACGGTGTTGTATCCCCGCCCCCTCAGCGCATCTCGCCCCTCCTCATGCATACCGGGGTTCTTCCGTCTCGCCTCTGTGCTTATTCTGAGCGTTCTGGGTGTCGGAGCCTCCCCATTGCGGCCCGAAAAGCTTGCGTTTCGACCTCCTGATAAGCTGCGTCCTCACAACACCGCCGCTGAATCCCCCCGGCATTTTCTTGGTTGTAGCGCCCTCCTACGGACGGTTCACGAGGCACTCGGCCTCCTGTGTTGTGGGGCGGTCATTCCGCAAGCTTCTGCGGCTACCTCTCCGTGCCCTGAGTTGAATAGTAAGGGCTTTCTTCCACCATACCTGCTCGTCTTTAAATGCACCCTGGATGGCAGGTTGCTCCTTCCATCCTCTATCTTTCTCTCTCTCGGTGTTTGTGGGTCGCGGGGTCAGGCTGCCGTCACATCTGGACCTCCGTGTCGGGGTGAAGAACATTTAATTAATCCCACCACCGCCCTTTCGCCCCCCCCCCTTTGGTACCCTAAGCGGCGACGTCCTCCCGCGCCCATCTCTGTACCTCCCGCTCGCCATGGTCGGCGGCGGTGTCCGGCCTATATATTTCGAATTGCATTATCATTATCGTTTCCTGAGTCGTGGGGGAGAGAGGTTCCTCCCCTCGGCCAGATACCTGTATCGCAGCTTCCTGCAATACCATTGAGTACCTTGACCACCGTATTTTACTGTATCTCTCCCTACGATGATATGATACCGGCCGGGTTTCTAGCTAGTACGGCCTACAGTTGTCTCGGATGACCAAGCCTCCGAATGGTACAGTACCATTCGACTCCTCCAATCTAACTCAAGTAAACTACAACGGAAAGAATGACCCGAAGCCCCAGCTACTCGTGCCCCCCCCCTCCCCCTCCGAAAGAAAAAATGGGGGGGTGGGGCGGCAGAAAATAAGGCACACATTTCGGCTTGGCTGGCCAAACCAGCGACTACCTCACGTCTGCCCGTGCTCGTCACAGGGCCTCGTGCTTGCTCGTACCCAAAGTGGGGATGCTGACCTGCACGCGATGCCTTTCTCCGAAGGACTGCGTGCGGGGCCCTCCATCCCTGAACCAAACTTGCTCTATCCCGGTTCCCGATACAGACATGCCTCATTATCTCTACCAATAAACCCTGCTTTGTCCGTTACTTCGTTTGCGGAGGCCGTTACTCCGTCTACGGACAAAACTACCCTTTATTGCATATATTTCGAATTGCATTATCATTATCGTTTCCTGAGTCGTGGAAGAGAGAGATTCTTCCCCTCGGCCAGATACCTGTATCGCAGCTTCCTGCATTACCCTGAGTATATTGACCACCGTAGTTTACTGTATCTCTCCCTACTATAATATGATACCGGCCGGGTTCCTAGCTAGTACGGCCTACAATTGGGTCGGATGACCAAGCCTCCGAATGGTACAGTACCATTCGGCTCCTCCAACACCGAGGTAATGTGAGACTACTACTAACTGTTTACCGTACTCTTAGGTATGATAAATCCCAAACTGTTCCTTCCCCCGGCTGTCTCTCCTTTGCCCCTTTGCCCTGGCAAGCTCGCGTGACACTCTTTTTGTGGATAGTCTATGCTATTACGCGTGTACGCCTTGTACGCGTCGGGCTTCCACCTCCCCTCTCTCTCTCGATCACTCGTTCCGATGTGTCTCCTCCCCCGCGAGCGTGGTCGGTCCTCCGATAGGCAACGAGTGCAGGACGAACTCATCGAGATTCCGACCTGACTTCGCCACTACCTCCTTGATTGCTCGAAGGGCACAGCCATAACTAACCACTATTACGTCCTTGCCTCGTCGATACGAGGAGAGGGGGGCATGGTCGGGAAAACCAGGAAAACATTGCATCAACTCCATCATAAGGGCAACGACACCGCCGTCTGCCCTAAAGGACGACCTCGGCCCACGAACCTCGCTCCCGAGTCCGCACGCACACACTTCCAACCTGTTACTGATCACCTTTATGCCCCTTAAACCGTACCTCTACCTTGTCAGCCTATTGCCCTTGCGTGTTTCCCAACTGTGTGCCACTGGCGTGATCCGTCACGTCACCCCGCGTCAGGCAGTGCACAGCTACGTGTAATCGATTGAACCCCTGCACCGTCGCCAATTTACTGGAAATCGTATTCGACGCGCAATATCACAGCCCGGTCAACAATCAAGCCTATCAACTGTCCGAGTCACTCGACGCCAAAACAAGAACAAAACTCCTGAAAAACCATCAACACGCGAAACGTACTCCATAATGGGCGACCAGACGAGTACGTGCACCTAGCGGTGCTCGCAACCAAACCACCGGCGAACTGGGGGTCACGATGTAGGTACAGAGACCCCCCCCCCCCCGGCGAGGCGCTGCTCCTGACCTTGCCTCCGTCGCCGACCGACGGAGCCCGCCTCCCATATTCAAGCCCGCAAGCTCAGCCGCTTTCGGCGCCCGAACCGGCAGCCGCGACCCTTCATTCACGCGTAACAGTCACCTGTCAGATTGTAGCTCGCGTACACCGCTGCCGATGACGCCAGTGAAACAAGCTCGGTGGGTGCAGGCGGCGGCGACAAGAGGGGGGTGGGAGGGGGTCACCGAGATATTTTCAACGGTGTCAGGTGGCCGAAGTGGATCTTCAACCTACGCCCCCGTAGCGTTCTAGGCTTCGCCTAGTGTGCGTGCTATGTCGATGCAACGGTCCGATGCGTGTCTGTACAACGACACAGTCTATCATCGACCAAAAGAAAAGGTATATATACATTTTGGCATATGTCCCGGTATAGTAGTGTGCTGCCCTATAAGGGTTGACAAGACTATGCTCTAGCAGCTGCCTAGCCTCATTACTCACCACACTTCCCCAGTTTTGGTACAACAAAAAAAGTACTACGCGTACCTACTGCCTTCTGCTCGGCGCGACTTGCAGAAACCAGATACTGCTGTGGGCCGAACACGCGACACTGGGCCTAACACGCAGCACACACCCACCCATGATGAGGGCCTTCTACTGCTAATGCTACTTTGGCGCAGCTAGTCTCTTGGCCACTGCGTCCGTTGCACGGTGAGATACGTGCAATTTTTATAGTTCTACAGCAGTATCAATACTATTAGTATTAATAGTATACGCACTTCGTATGTCTTGATATGTCTTTTTGATGTATTGATTGGTGCGTCAATTGACGAGGAGGGTAAACGAGAGTATGCCGGGGGGGGGGGGGGGGGTTTTTTGGGGGGGGGGGGGGGGGGGGGGTACTCATATCGTGCACGGCCGTAGTCATATGACCATAGACCCTCGCATCCCTACAGTGCCGGGACGGAGCACGTTGGGTTTTCACCAACCAGGCTTAATGTTATAAAACTGGGCGAGACGCAGAGTATCCCCTTGCAGGTTTGTCTATGAAGCATCCTTGGCGTTGCTCACTTTCTGTTAGAATCAAGCGTAGAAGAGAAGCGGCTTTTTACTAATCCCCGAGCCAGATGACATCTGGCTCGCATGCTCGGTGGTCTTCAAGTATGGCCTTCCCGATCTTATGAATACCCCGAATACGAATGCCATCTGAATATTACGAAAACGGACCAACTACCTGTACCTATAAATGAGTTAATTGCCGGCCTTCCAAGCCTATACCATTACATTGATGTATTGATTGGTATGTCAATGTATGAGGAGGGTAAACGAGGGTACACGTATATATGTACAAGGGCTCCGCTTCGCGGGCGGCTGACGCCGCCCGCTACACTCGCGCAAGAAAAGGGACAGAAGAGGCTCATGATGTAGTGCAAGCACCGACTTGAAAATGCCAAGAGGTTCATGGTGCAGCGAAGAAACGGCGGACTTGGCATGCATGCAAAACATGCTCGGGATGCACACAGTATAAGCTCCATGCTCCAGGACACCAAAGCTGTATGTTCAAAAGAGAAAGCACAGCAACACGGCTCGGTCACAGCACGGTGCTGCGCTGCCTGCTGTGGGTGGGTGTGAATCGTGCCTTTGTCGTAATCATGTGCGGTACTGTAGTACAGCAACAACAGCAGTAGTAGTACAGTAGTACTTCCTACTTTGTATGTACTTGTAATATTAAAGAGAAAGCACATCACAGCACGGTCGTCAAGTTGTGAAGTACGAAAAACAATAAAGCTGATAGAAAGACGTACATGTACGTACGGGTATACGCACTCGTACTCGTACTCGAACAAAGAACAAAGCGACAGGAGACAGGAGCGAGAAACAAAAACGAAAAAAAAACGGTCGGAAAAAAAGCATGTACATCGTACATCTCGAATCACACAGGAAACACGAAAACTCCAAATGACATATCGTGATTGCGCCGCTCAAAAAACAAAAAAGTTAAAACGACTGTCACGTTCTGTCACCCTCGATGCTACCCGCTCCCCCGCGATCACCTCGCCATCGATTCGGTCTGGGTCGAGCTCTACTGCCTCTCTGCCCCAGTGAGCCCCGTGGCCCGCCTCGCGTGAAGCCCGGTGCTCACCGTGGCCCTCGTTCGCCCGCTCGAGTATTAAAAAATTAAAAAAACAACAGCTGTGAGCTCGAGGATTTCGTCGTATTATGGTGTTCAAACCACCTGGATGTCTCTCCAGGTCTCTCTGTGAATAATATTTGGTTGAGAAATAAGCACCGCTTGAATATTATTTTACAGCAAAATAAGATCCTTATAATTTCGGACAAAATGGATTCGCACCCCCAGCGGCAACGCAGACAAAGCCCTTTCATGCTTCCTTCGTGTCTCGATGGACACACCACGCCTAGCCACGAAAAAGGCAACCGCGCCCCTTCCATCCCCCCCTCTACTGGCCAGCTTCCTCCCCTACCCGCGATGGTGCCGGGCTCGCCCGCGCTGCCGTGCTCTCATGAACCCAAAACCGACAAATAAAAAAGCTCTCCTCGCGAACAAAAAATGATAAGAAACAAAGACAGGGAGGCAAGCTCCGGCAATTAATCAAATAATAATGGAAACGGAGGCGGTGTCGAAGTGGGAGCTCTGAGAGTGCAGGGATAGGGAACCCTGAGCGAGATATTAGTAAGTCTATGTGTAGGCCAAGTGCCTAGGGAGGAGGGTGCAAGTAAGCGCCCCTTCCAGAAGGGAAAAAGTGTGATATTTGTTGGTTCAGAGAATGAATGAAGAGAGACTACTAATAATACTACTACTAATACGACTGCTGTAGTACCAGTTTGTGCGCAGCCCTGTACAGGTTGTATGGATATCTTTGAAGAAGCTCGTACTCGTATCGGTGAAAGAACTACTGTAGATACATACCGGGTACGTCGTATCCATGCGTACTATAGACAAGTTCACCTCCTACGTATTGCAGGGGGTAGTATGTACAATGCACAATCGATATGCAATACCCCACCAACCTGTGGATAGGACCATGTTCGTACAGGCATACATTCATGATGTCCATGTTGTGCTCTAATAATACTACTACTAATACGACTGCTGTAGTACCAGTTTGTGCGCAGCCCTGTACAGGTTGTATGGATATCTTTGAAGAAGCTCGTACTCGTATCGGTGAAAGAACTACTGTAGATACATACCTGGTACGTCGTATCCATGCGTACTATAGACAAGTTCACCTCCTACGTATTGCAGGGGGTAGTATGTACAATGCACAATCGATATGCAATACCCCACCAACCTGTGGATAGGACCATGTTCGTACAGGCATACATTCATGATGTCCATGTTGTGCTCTAATAATACTACTACTAATACGACTGCTGTAGTACCAGTTTGTGCGCAGCCCTGTACAGGTTGTATGGATATCTTTGAAGAAGCTCGTACTCGTATCGGTGAAAGAACTACTGTAGATACATACCTGGTACGTCGTATCCATGCGTACTATAGACAAGTTCACCTCCTACGTATTGCAGGGGGTAGTATGTACAATGCACAATCGATATGCAATACCCCACCAACCTGTGGATAGGACCATGTTCGTACAGGCATACATTCATGATGTCCATGTTGTGCTTCTAGAAGATGCACTGACTGCTGTACCTATCATACGAAAAACAAGAATATACTATTAATAGAGGAAAACAAAATGTGCAAAACAAACGGGCTAATATGAGATACCAGAAAAGATCCAGGGAAAACGGGTGAAAAAATATCAAGACTCGGGATCCGGTTTTTTCTGCGGCTTTCGGAACCCTTGCACTGCAACTTGCATCTGGGTATTATGTACTGTACCAGGTATTCGCACATAGGTTATCCGTACGTACTATTTGGCTCGTATCATACTCGTGTTGTGTGTCGACAGTCGACAGATACAGCAAGCAGTCAATAGTTTCTCGGAACACTGCTCGCGGACCGTCGTTCTGCGCAGAGTCGACACTCTGTCTGCGAGATCCGCATGCATCTCAAATCAAGGATAGATACAGTAGTTAGATACCCCTTGGGTCACTTGCGTCATCATCTGAGCTGCCCCATTCTACTGCCGCCGTAGCTGCAGTTTCTTCTTGGAGGCGACACACAACAAGCAAGCACACAGCCACACCTACCGCCTGATTTAGCAACAATACCTACAGCAGTACAAGTAGTGCACGCACCCAGCCAACCGTCACGATGAGGGCTTTCTACTACGGTGCTGTTGGGTTCCTGGCTGCTGCGTCTGTTGCACGGTGAGATAGCGCTTATAGGACGTACTCGTAGAAAACTGTGTGTTTTGTCTCGACCTTCCACTCAAGTACATACACTATCATACCACGGAACGAACTGCTGTACTCGTACAGTACAAGAAGTATGACTGTACTACAGAGTACTCGCACGTATAATAACTGGTGCCGGGTCTGGTTTACAACAGTATATATTTATTTATGGATAGATACTCGTGCTGTACGTATACGTAGGCTTGCAGAGTGGTGGCTCAGCCGCCTTACCTGGTACGTACGTGTTGCACGGGGGCGCGACGTGCGTGCGTGCTGCGGAGATCCATGCACGCTTTTGACATTTCACGATATCGCAGCAGGATACACGTACCCTCCGCGGTGGAGGATGTGTGCCCTCACACCACACCACCTCTGCGTCCGTCTTCGCGTCGCCTCTATTGTCGCCCGCAACACGCAGTGCAACTACTAGCAGTGGCCCCTCTTTAACGACATAGTGCCGGTACAGCAGGGGTCCCCCAATAAGGCGGTGGTGTGCAAGAGCAATAGGACCGCCTTATAGAGGGAGGCCGCCTTATTCGTTCCACGTTATGAGTGCGATTCCCCAGTCCCGCCAAGGGATTTTGACCGCCTTATATCGGGGGACCGCCTTACTCAGACCGCCTTATTGGGGGACCCCTACTACTGTATGTGCCAGCCAGCCCACAAAGTAATATCGGCACTATGATATACTTCGTATAGCGGCAATAGGCACTATAGAGGGACCACAACTATACTACTCGTACAGTACTGCCCCGGCACAGGAGCAACGGACCGGAACAGTCGTGTGTACGTCGTATACAATAGTGTTCTGTGTGTTTGAGATGCTACACCGCTCATCACCGCGTCGTATGCGAGTACGAAGTATAGTTTGCTGTGTTCTTGAGATACAGCACAACTCGCCGTTGGAGAAAACTCTCCTCGCGTCTCGCCTTGTTGAAGCGTGCGCTGAAAACCAACACCACAGCAGGAGGAGTGCGTATTGCACGTTCGAAAGCGCTCGTCGCGTTCTCACGAAGACGTCGTATTGCATTATTATTGCAGCGTATACTTTATCTTTCTTCCTGGGGTCGAGACGGGGGATTTCTTGGCCCGAGGTTGTAACCCGTTACCCCCCCCCCCCCCCCCCCCCCCCCNNNCCCCCCCCCCCCCCCGTCGACAACACCCCCCCCCGCCAGTTCAATTGCAGTGTCAGTGGCAAATTAATTTTCGTGTTTTGGTGTATTGTTTTACAATAATAACGTGGATTGTTTTCCTCCCCCCTTGTATCTTTGTATCGTACGCGCATGCACGTTAACAACGTTAATACTGCTGCTTGCTGCTGCTGTATGTGCCTTTGTCTCTTTCGTCATGGGCACAGGGCGGAGTGCGACGAGTTGCAGAACCTCTCCCTTCCCCTCTCGGGCGACACAACCCTAGAGCTATCAAGCGCCGCCCTCGACTGCGCTATCCTGGACCGCAACGAGCTGGAGGAGTTTATCATCGAGGGTGGCACCCTGACGCTCACTGGCCCCAGCACTACAAAGTGAGGCCGTTCCGTCATCCGTCACACAGCTTATCTATGATACTTATTAACACCATAAATGAATGTCCTTAATTGTTGATAGACTCATCTACTACTGTTGCTGCTGCTGTACGCCGTACTCAGGTCCCTGGCGGGTATGACCGTAGTTACCCCATTGGAATTAGTCATCAGGGTCAGATTTTGTTTTTTGTACAGTTTTTTAGTGCAAATAAATCATTTGGGCGCGAAGCGCCAAATAGTTTTTTGTGTGGCGTCGTACAGCAGATCGCGGGTTCGAATCTCCCCGACCTGAGATGTTTTCCTCGAAGCACTCGTACATATACAACAGTACGTTACTGCAAGTGCATACGTATACTATTCCTAATGCTATACGAAGTCTAATATTTTACTTCATACCTGGTACTCTGTACCGAAAACGTTTTGCCAGAGGTGTTTTTTTTTTATGTTGCAGTTTTGATAATCTACAAAATAATACCTATATGGCCAAGATATGGCCTCATACCCAGTTGACGACATACATATCCGCTGATGTCTTTCTTTCAGTATTCCACAGCCCAGACAGTGCCAGACGAGGCCAGACGCATGAGACCGCCCGTAATTGCTATGGATGAGGTTCGTCGCCAACGACATCTTCCCTGTAACATAGTAATATAGTAATATACGCGTACAAGTAGTCATATGCGAAACAGCCAAGACACATACGCGTGCATATATGTACATAGATTGGCGAAATACATCATAACCATTGCATTAATTAGCAAGGGAGTAAGTGATAAACAAATGGCATCAACAAAGAAATATGATTTCTTGAAGTCTCTGTGTTGCTGCTGGGTCGACCGATTTACATGCATGCATGCGTCGTACTGGTATGATACCTGAGACGCTACAAATGTTTTATTTTACAAACGTTTTCCTTTTGGTGGTAATGGTGTTGACTGGACACAGCCACCCTCTGGCGCAGTCTGGCGTCACTTGAGCCCGGCGGCACGTGGATAATCTCTACTACAAAACGTATGAATATGTATATATATGTATGCCGGTATATATATATGTATATATGCATGTATGTCTTGTCACAGGGAAAAGAAAGGTCGAATATGGCGCTGATCACTCTCAATGTTTTTCCTATACTAGTAGATATGTGTTATTGTCACAGGCATCATAGATAGGTGAGTGTCGCGGCAACTCCGCGCGCTCGTCCCCCCCCCGCCCCCCCCTCGCATGAACACCCCCCCCCACACACTCGCCTGTGTCCTCGCCCGTCCCCACATACATTTATTACCTTGAAATGTCCTCATCGGCATGTGGTGCGAATAAGGTTCACGAACTTGAAGTTCACGGTGATGGACGGCGCAGGGCTGATCTTCGACTTCGCCATGACGGAGTTCGGCCCCAACCTCGGCTTCGTGAGTTTTTTTAATGCAAATTAGTGCTGTTGTTGTTTTGCTGCGGTAATAGTTGAGAGGCAGGTGGAATGCCAAGTATGTATATACAGCACAGGACACCTACGGTAGTAAGAAACACAAGAAAGCTGGCCCAGGCTCGTGTAGATGTATTATTTGAGATAAGGGTGCTTTCTACACTATTTTCAATGCAACGATTCTCGAATTTCGTATTTTCCTCTTAACTGTGTTAGTCTGGCTTCCTTGTTGGCCTGTCCCTTGCTACAAGGGGTAACTATGCTGTGCTCGCTGCACTACTGTACGACATAAGCCTAAACCTTACTCTACAGCAATATCAAGTGTTTTGTCCGGTGCTACAGGGGTCAAGCATAAGAACCCTCTTATGAATAGTGCACTGCTGTACATATTATACTGTATCTACAGTAAGTATGACTCTGTGTCTAAGTGTTTTATCCCCGCACGAGAGTGCAGTGCTATGTAAAGAGTATGTTTGGCATATACTTTTTATCATATCATACGTACGTTCAAGGTCGATACCATGTGTTTTCACACCGGTCAGTTGTAGAAAGTTGTTTGCTGCAGGAGGGGTGTTGTTTTTTTTCAACTCTTCTTCTTGCCCCCCGAAGCTGTCATCCATATGCAAGTCCGCCTCAGAGGCGGTCCTTAGCAGATATGCAGCTCACCCTCCATGCGACTCGCCCGATACCTCACGGCGCTTCGCGCTTGGTGCAAGCAATGTCTGCCTGGTTGGTGAAAACCCAACGTGCTCCGTCCCGGCACTGTAGGGATGCGAGGGTCTATGGCCATACAACTACGGCCGTGCACGAATTGAGTACAACCCCTCCCCCCTCCCCCCCCGCCCCCCAGCCCTGCGAGAAGGGGGGCCGGCTTCTCAGACCACCGGCTCAGCCAATCAGCGCTCGATGCCCAAGCTTCGTGCGCTCTTAGATATATACCAGGTAAATGTGTACACTTACTTATTGTCTTCGCGTTTGGTCTGTGGCATGGCATGCTATCAATACCAGCAATACAAGCACCATCAGCAATGAAGTAAAACAAGGAGCCGATACGCGTGCACCACATACACCCACCCACCACCCCTTGTTCTGCGTTACCTGGAATGTTTATTGTTATGTGTTTTTGGTGCAGGAGCCAGAAGACGACTACGGCGGGTTCATGGTGCAAGTCATGTCGGGAGGCTCCGTCAATTTCACGGGCGAGATGTTTGCAACGGGCCTGCGGAACATGCGGAGCGTCTTCTGGAACGACGTTGGCGGCAGCATCGAGTGAGTCCATTCACAGACCCGACAAAAGCTTGGCCGCTCCGTTCACTCAGTCGTGTCCGGTCCTCCAGAATCTGGGATACAGCAGTATGCACACACGCGTCAGTCACGAAGTTGGGTAGTCTTGTACGTAGTCGACGTAACGGCCTCCGCAACGGAGTAACGAACAAAACAACGTTTATTGGTAGAGAGAATGAGGCTTGTCTGTATCGGTGACTGGGATAGAGTATGGTTTGTTTTGGTGATTTGGAGCGAACTGCAAGGTAGCCAGTCCTTTCGAGAAAGGCATCAAGTGCAGGTCAGCATCCCCACGCCGAGCGCAAGCAAGCACGAGATTCCTGCTGGAAGTGTTGAGCACACGTGGGGTAGTCGCTGGTTTGGCCAGCCAAGCCAGGAATTTGTGCCTCTTTTTCTGCCGCCCCACCCTCCCATTTTTCTTTCGAAGGGGCCGGGGTCCCGGAATACTTTTTTCTTCGTTGTTTTTCACTTGAGTTAGATCGGAGGAGTCGAATGGTACCGTACCATTCGGAGGCTTGGTCATCCGAGACAACTGTAGGCCGTACTACAGTACTGTAGTTAGGAACCCGGCCTATATTATAGTGGGGAGATAGAGACCGTAAAATTAGGTGGTCGAGATACTTAGGGGGTTGCAGCAGGCTGCGATACAGGTATCTGGCCGAGGGGAAGAATCTCTCTCTCCCACGACTCAGAAAACGATAATAATGACAATGCAATTCGAAAGATACACAACAAAGGCGCCTATTAATAAGAGTAACCGGAGGGTTAGAGCTGACAGTGTACGTAGTATATACGCGAAATTGCGATGGCATGCCCGCCAGCCAGGAACGAATTGCTCGTAGCCTCTCGTTTATACCTGCCACGGACGGATGACCCCCGCCTACCTTGCCTGTATGTATCGCGAACAATGAACGGATGTTTTCAGTACCCCCCCCCCCCCCCCCCCCCNNNTGCAGCAGGCTGCGATACAGGTATCTGGCCGAGGGGAAGAATCTCTCTCTCCCACGACTCAGAAAACGATAATAATGACAATGCAATTCGAAAGATACACAACAAAGGCGCCTATTAATAAGAGTAACCGGAGGGTTAGAGCTGACAGTGTACGTAGTATATACGCGAAATTGCGATGGCATGCCCGCCAGCCAGGAACGAATTGCTCGTAGCCTCTCGTTTATACCTGCCACGGACGGATGACCCCCGCCTACCTTGCCTGTATGTATCGCGAACAATGAACGGATGTTTTCAGTACCCCCCCCCCCCCCCCAACATTTACTCCGCACAAGCGGAATGATCGCATCACGTACTAATAGTGTTTATGGTAAGACACCCACGAGGCAGTTACATTGTAATTCCATTCCTGTCTCTGGCAGTGGCCACACCGGAAATTAATATAACTCATTGAAGCTGCCATACATATGCAAGTCCGCCCCACAAGCGGTTCTTAGTAGGATGCAGCTCACCCTTCATGCGACTCGCCGAACACCTCACGGCGCTTCGCGCTTGGAGCTAGCAATGTCTGCCTGGTCGGTGAAAACCCGACATGTTCCGTCCCGGCACTCTAAGGACGCGAGGGTCTATGGTCATACGACTACGGCCATGCATGAATATCGAGTACACCCTACCCCCCCTTCCCCCTCCCCCTGCCTGGTCGGTGAAACCCGACGTGCTCCGCTCCGGCATCGCAGGGATGCAAGGGTAAATGGTAATACGACTACGGCAATGCATGATATTGAGTACCCCCCCTCCCTGCGGTAGGCGCTCCGTCTCGCAAGGGATGCGTGGTTAAGGGTCAAATGACTAAGGCAAGCAACAAATGAGTACCCCCCCTTCCCCTGCTGTCCTTGCTGGCTGGTTGTCCCTGTTAACTGTTAACAGGTTCGCGTCCAACGCGGTTTTCACCGAATGCAACACTAACGTGTTCAGGGACAACTTCGGCAGACTGAGGTACGACAGACGTATGATACGTATCATATACCAGGTATATGTGTGTTTGCGGCTGCCCCGTGTCGTACTTTCTAGTCGCTGTAGTAATCAAGCCATTATAGCACACCCTGTAACGTGGCTGGGTGAGACACAGAGTACCCCGTTTTTGCAGGTCTGCCTATTAAGCGTTATCCTTGGTGGTACTCACTTCCGCGTAGAATCGGAAATAAGAGGGGAAAGTAGCTCCTATTATCCCAGAGCCGAGGCGACTTCTGAGGAGAGGGAAGAGGCATAAATTGCCTTTCCATTATCATGATTATATCACGAACACGAGTGCCATCCGAGTAATTACGAAAACGGACCAATTACCTCTAATATCCTGAGGTAATTACCGGCCTTCCAAACCCACGTTGGTACTGCAACCCCTTTACCATGATTTTCAGTGCCGATTTTGGCCGAAAACTAGGGGGGCGGGGGGAGGTAGGGTACCACACTAAAGAATGGAGCAGCTACAAACCTCACCCGAAAAATCATTTTTTTTCATGAACAATCCCGTGGCCTTTATAAGTATAAAGCGAAAAAATGTTGCGACACAAGAATGAAATTCGGACGATTTTGGACCAAGGTGCCCCGTCATTCCCGCCAAAACTGTGCACTCTCTCCCCATCGCCGATAAAAAGCAGGTTTGAAATTCAGCCCTAGGGGGTGCGCTATTATATATATGTATATGTATATGTATATGTCACATCACCCCGTGTGGACTTGTGCTACGATAGTAAAAGGTATAATAACAGCACTTTTTTTTACTCGAAATATTTCTGGATGGCGTGGGCGGCTCCTCCTTATAGCCCCAAATCGGCGGCATTATTTGATCATCATTCTCATGCAATACTTCGGATTTGTTTACTCTTTACTTAGACCATAGGAATGTTCGTCGGTTAGCCCTTTCGTTTCTCTCCAAAAACAGTTTTTGGGAGAGGTGTGCAGCAGTAGTAGAGCTCCTACACTATAATCGAGTGACCCACCCTCTAAAACAAATATGGCCGTACAACCTCTACGGTAGCATGCGTCAGTGGTACGGTACGGTACGGTACGGTAAACGTGTCGTGTGTGCACCATGCTGAAAGTGTGGTTACCTCGTTTATCTTAAGGGCTCACCCATCAACACAACGACTGTGAGAGGATGGCGGGGGAGGGCGGCGGGGGGGAGGGCAGGGGGGCGGAGGGGGGGGCAGAGGACGAGCAGCAAATACACGAATGTCATTCGAGCTATGATTGTGTGTATGTCGGTCATAAATGTTCGCCATAAGTCGCACCCATGTCTGATGTGCCTGATCGTGCCAATGCGTACGTGACGTACATGATACGTGCGTGTGATTTGTGTAACTGGAATACGCGGCGGGATTTTGGTTTTCCTGGATGGGTTTTGGTAAGAGTATCATCTGGGACGGAGGGGTGAAGCCCCCTCCGTTCACTTCTTCATTACGGTGGTTTATAATGTACACTTTGGACAACATCTTCATCTCTGTGTCTTCTTGCTTCTTCCTCGCGGCTGGCGGCACGGTCTTCTTGCTGGGTTTTCATCAATCCTGTGGCGTATCTAGGGGAAAACGCTTCAATCGCATTCCGAGTTTCTTCGAGAACGATTATAGACGGGTCCATCTTGCAACCTTTTTACACGAGTTATCTTTGATATATCAATCGGTGCTAGCATAATCGTTCACCTCGTGGAAGGGGTTGTCGAGGTCAACTCGTAACCGCGACAACCCCTTCCACGAGGTGATCGATTATGCTAGCACCGATTGATATATCAAAGATAACTCTTGTAAGGGTTGCAAGATGGACCCGTCTACAATCGTTCCCGAGGAAACTCGGAATGCGATTGAAGCGTTTTTCGCTAGTTACGCCGCAGGATTGATTAAAGCCCAGCAAGAAGACCGTGCCGTCAGCCGCGAGCAAGAAGCAAGAAGAGACAAAGATGAAGAGCAAGCCCAGGACAACGAGCCTAGGAGCAGCACCGTCAAGTCCCCAGAGCAATTCCCGCAGCACTACGTCCGAGCACGGCAGCAGGGATGGGCTGCAGCCCCCCATCCAGGTAGGGCAGGGCCCTCGGTGTTTGGAAGGACCGACATCGGGTTAGGTCATTGGACTGCCAAGGAGTGGCGTAATGTAGAGGATGGGGGTTTGATGTGGATGGAGGAGGGCCGAAGGGTGGAGGAGCAGGAACTGGTTACGGTGGAGCAGGAGTCACCGCTGCCGCCGCTGTGGACCGAGGAACCGGGTCGGTGGCTCGACCGAGTGCCCTCGGAGACGTCGCCGCCGATGTCGCCTCTGGAGCGAGTCAACATAGAAGGTGATCAGCACGAGACGGCTGGAAAGGAACTTATTGTGGTTGTGGTGGAACAAACGATGGATGATGGTGGTTGTGGTTCGGAAATCCAGCGTGAGCATCAGGAGGAGAAGGAGGAGCCCGCAGGAAGGGAAGAGCATGGGTGGGAGTCGGAGGTCACGCATCAACAGCAGCAGCCGGAGCCATTGCCGTCGTCGCCACCGCCCACTACCGCTCCCATTGTCTCCGATGTTGCCGTCGGTACCACCGTCCCTGCCTCGGCCTCTGCTACCGCAGCATCATGTCATCCATGAGCGGCAGCAGTGGCAACCGAAACAGCTGCCTTCGCTGGGCGACGAGGAGCGGGAATATGATCAGGTCAGCAGGAGCAGGAGGTCGAGAAAGATGGTTTGGGTTGGCCGGAGAGCGCGAGTCGTTGGTTGGGGGTCGGAGGAAAGCAGGAAACGAAGGCTCCGTCCTCTTCGAGAGCGTCTTCGCGAAAAGGAGAAGATCATCCACCTCTGACTGCTGAATGCATTGGGACTGCAGGTCTATATTATTTTCTTTGTAGTATTGATAATGACGATTTGTTGGCATCTGTTTTGAAGTGACTCGTTGAGTCGTGGTTTTGAGCCATGATACTTGTAGAAATGTCAACCCCGCCCCCTTCCCCCCTTCCCTTCTTTCCCCTCTGGTATTGAGCTTTGTGTGTGCAAGGTAGTCTGCAGGCGCTGTCTATCAGATGAGGCCTAAACCAGGCCGAATCTGCTCGGTTCAGGAACAACCTGATCCTGAGCAGTATCCTGGAGTACTCTGAAATACGTATGTGATCATACAAATGGTGGTACTACTTGGCATGGGGTAAAATATCCGCCATTGATTGTTTTTACGAGGGGTCCATCTGGTATCAGGTATGCCACATTTCATCGCTGTGAGTAGGCAGTAACACTGTGTTGTATAGTATCGCCCAAAAGCAGGAGAGTGATGTTGTATCGGTTAGTTGTAGTAGATACATCGTAAGCTGACGACACACAGAAAAGGAGTAGACCTTGATTTTGCTAGTTGAACATTTCTTGGGGTTTTTGATTTTTTGCTGAATGTTTTGCCACATATATACCGGTATATTTTATGTATACTCGTACATGATATGATATACAGGACGGTATGCAGTACTTACGGTCCGATATGTTGATGAGAGTGTGAAATTTTCAGGTGCTTTTCTATCTGTCTACTTTACGTACTTTACACACGAAGCAAGGCAGGTCTGAGGACACATGCATATCATACGTACACGTCAGCATAAATGAGCTGACCTCACTGTTGATGAGATCCGTATGCATGCCTGCAGTAGTAGAGCTTCTACACGACCCCTCCTCCCCCCCCCCGCATGCGCATATTAACAAAATGGAAGTATGTATGTACATATGATATGCTGTAGAGGTACTGAATTGTTCAGGTTGTTTGGACTGCGATTTAACCCCCCACCCCCCCTGAAGCAATAATCTCGAGCATGCACTTTGGGTTTTTGATATGTTGGAAATTGGTGATTTTGTTTTGGACGTAGTACGCAACTAGATTGTGTTTGTTTGCATATTTTTATTTTGTAACCCCCTCCCCCGGCCTTTTTTTTTTCTTATCCATCCCATTTATTATATCTTCGCCCTTCCTTTCTCCCTTCTTCCTAGTCGTATCTCAGATCCGGGGTCACAAAATATGCTCTTCTCCCTCCTCCCCCATTACGGTGCTTGCCTTGCTTTTTATCGCGAGAAGATTTCAGCACTTTCTTCCCGCTCGTCAACTTTCGTCGAATTGTGCTCCGGCCTTGTGGGTTTTTATTGATATTGTTCATATGCGCTAGAGAATTGTTGATGTTTTCTGTGCGTACCCCGCCCCCCCCCCCCTGCAAGCTGGTGACTTTTTTTTAACGAATATTAGCCTAGCCCCGCATAGAGTACACTCACGTACGGAGGAGCTACATAGTACAAGGTACTGCTGTACGTACGTCGTGAGCGTGAAACTTATGGCTGTACTACGTACGACTCGCTGTTGAATGGTCGGAGGATTCCGGGAAGTATGATAATACTTGATGAGAGGGTAGAAAGCTGAGGTCTTGATGACCAATATATTTATTGCCTTTTCGGTATTTTGGACTGTGTTGTTTTTGAGGCAGGTTTGACGTTTCATGTTGGCTGATGTCGGCATGCCCTGCATTCCGGTGTTCGAGGATAACCAGGGTGCGGTTCAGCTTGCGCAGAACCCTATCACCAACTTCAACTCTAAGCACATTGACGTACGGCACCATTTCCTCAGGGAACTGGTAGGGAGGATCAAGATATCGATCATCCACGTACCATCCCCTTTCCAGCATGCAGATTTCTTAACCAAGGCGATACCGCGGGACTCTTTTGAGTTTCACCGTAGTCTGGCAATGAACATGTGGTGATTTTATTGCTGGCGACACTGATTTTGGGTTTTTCGACACTGATTTTTATTTTGGGTTTTTTCGGATTTGAATTTCGGTTTTTCGACACTGATTTGGGGTTTTTTCGATTTGAGTTTGGGTTTTTCGACGCTATTTTTTGGATTTTCGGAGTTGATTTTGGTTTTTTGTTTTTAGCTGATTTTGGTTTTTTTTTCGGAGTTGAGTTTGGGCTTTTCGGCACGGATTTTTTATTTGTCGGATTAGAGTATGTGTTTTTTGGTACGGATTTGGGTTGAGTTTTTGGATTTTGGATGAGCTTGGTGCTCACAGCAGGGAGGCAGTTGTTTGGTCATATAGTGGGTTTTTGGGATTTCTTTGTTTGGAGTAATATAGCACCACAGCAGTACTACTTGTAATGTCACGACAAAGAGGATACATGTGTTGGATGACTGTGGACCTACTTGGAGTACGGCATATAGACATTGTTATCATGACAGTGTGCTGCGACTAGGGAGGCTGTTGGTCATAAATGTTCGTCATAAGTCGCACCCGTGTCTGATGTGTCTGATCGTGCCAAAGCGGACGTGACGTACGTACGTGATATGTACGTGTGATTTGTGTAACTGGAATATGCGGCGGGATTTTGGTTTTCCTGGATGGGTTTTGGTAAGAGTATCATCTGGGACGGAGGGGTGAAGCCCCCTCCGTTCACTTCTTCATTACGGTGGTTTCTAATATACACCTTGGACAACATCTTCATCTCTCGCCATATGGCAACCTCCTGGGTGTTCATCAACTGCACCTCGTAACCGCGACAACCCCTTGCACGAGGTGATCGATTAGTGTATGCAGTCCAAGAAACAAGTGATGGTGGCGGGGCATCCCTAAGAAGAGGAACGCTTCCCATAGGTTTCGCGTCGCAGCCCAAAAGCACCCCCCGATGGCATGCACCGGGGGTGGCGCCGCTTTGGGCTTGAAGGGGTGTTGTTTTTGCTGCGCGTTGTGTAGTTGGGACTGGGATAGTATCGGCGAACGTCACTCAACGTGAAAATGCCCCCCCCCGCGAGTTTCGAAAACATTATGTGCGAAAACGACTGATTGATGCTGTTGCGAACGGCGTCAAAAACAATCGTCGAAGGGCAAAAGGCACACGCAAGCCGGTGGACCTGGGGGTGACGAGGTAGGGTCTGCCGAGCTGAGTCGTATTCTTGGTGCTGTAGGCGACAAGCGAAATAACGTGTGGCTTCCCACCAGACAGACAAAAGAGGCGTTTCATTTTTGGAGAAAGTTGTGTGTGTTTCCCACAAACAAACGTGTGTTCCGCGCCGTGGTGTTTTTTCAGGTTCTACAAGAAGGCTAGCTTCACCGACAACCGGTGCGTCAGCGGAGACGGCGGTGGCATCGACAACATAGGCGGGGACCTCAAGTGAGAATTGTCTGCCGTGCAGCCTTTTAGTGGAGAGACGCACGGGATCACACCCACCGTACGTGCGCCAGGTTTCTGCCGTGCAGTATGGCCCGTTTTGGTCGGTATCTTAGTACACTCTTGGTTATGTACTGTAGTTGTCTCTAAGAGGTGCAGTTCTTCTGAAAAAGCGGCATGAGCAAAATAATCTCCTGCGTAAAAACAAAAAATGATCTTCCCCCCCCAACATATATCAGCCGCGTTGTTGTATGAAACGCGCTCTGATTAACGTTTTTTTTCGAATTGGCGCGAGCGGTTCCCATGCAATCCTAATATGTGCGCCTTTGGTACCGCTCTTGAAAGGGCTAATCCCGAGACTTTCACGAAGATATAGCCACGTCCCCTCATGGGTCAACTCGTGCACTGGGTGCGTCTGGGTGATGAGAGGGTGGGGCTTGCCATGAGGCTTGGAGAGAAGATGTTGAACCAGGTGTATATTAGAAACCACCAAACAGAATAAGTGAACGAAGGGGGCTTCACCCCTTCATCCCAGGATCCCATTAAAGGTACCCAGATGATATTTGTATCAAAACCCATCCGGGAAAAGCGTATTGGATCAACTCGTGCACTGGGTGCGTCTGTGTGATGAGAGGGTGGGGCTTGCCATGAGGCTTGGAGAGAAGATGTTGAACCAGGTGTATATTATAAACCACCAAACAGAATAAGTGAACGAAGGGGGCTTCACCCCTTCACCCCAGGATCCCATTAAAGGTATCCACATGATACTTGTATCAAAACCCATCCGGGAAAACCAAAATCCCGCCGCATTTTTTCAGTTACACAAATCACACGTACGTATTCGCACGATCAGACACATCAGACACGGGTGCGACTTATGACGAACATTTATGACCAACATCTCCAGCTACGCCTCCATCATGCATTCACACGCATGTGTCTACTGTACTAAAATGATGCCCACGTGTTTTGTAGCTCGGCACGAATGCCGCACTACAGTAGAAACACGGAACAAAAATCGCATGTGAGGCTAACGGCGCTGCTATTCATACCATAATCGCCCAGAGCTGGTTCGTGAAAGTATTGTAACGTAAGAGCCAAGGACGTTTTTTACCTACTGTAGTAGTAGCGTTAGTCTCGTGCCAAAGTCTTCGGGGTCGCCTCGCTCGCGCTCGCCCACCGTGGCGGGTGGGCAGAGGCGAACACCGTCCCCAGAGAGTTCCCCCCTTAAGCGCAATTCGCGGTGGTGGCCTCTGTCCGTCTGTTCGTTCTTTTCTTCCACAATGTTCCTCTCAAAAAGAACTTCGTCCGTATATCTGATATGAACATGGATAACGCGAGGGCTCCACCCATCCCGAGGACGTATGCTTCGGTAGCCTGCATGCAGGTGCAACATGTCATTGCCTTTTGAGGGTGGTGGCTTATTAATTGAGAAGCTCTATACCTCACACCCGAAAAAGATGATTTTAGAGGAAAATAAAAGTGCTACTCGTACCTACCCGATGTATGTAAGATCCCATGGCCTAAGTAAGTACAACGGTTAAGCGTTCTGCAACACGGTAATGAAATTCCGACAATTTTTGGGTTAGTTAAGGAGCTTCCGCCATTCAGAAACGATTGAGCCTGAAAAACGTTAGCTCTATCGTAGCAAGCGTCCCACGGCTTTTGTTTTGTGCGCTTTTGTGTTTGTTTACACTGACTGTTGCTGTATTGTGCCCTGTACCTTCGAACAGGTTCAGGGGAGCGGTGCTCGCTTCGGGCAACCAAGCCGGAGAGTCTGGCGGCGGGATATCAACGGGCAACGGGGGCACCACGACGTGAGGCACCACAGTCGGAACAAAAAATCGAGAGCCATCAAATAGAATTCGTTTCACCGAGACGGAAGTTTTTCATAACCAGACGTGAAAGGAGCGCGGTAACTACAGTACGGCAGGCGAAAGACAGTGCCGCGTGCTGGAGAAATGGTTGTGGATACAGTACGATAGGCGAAGGACAGTATCGCGTGCGGGAGAGAAACGGTTGCGGATTAACAAAAAAATGCGGAACATGAGGACCCCCAGCACTCGACCACGTCCACCGCTCCCATTTTTTGTTTTGTTTTGTCCATCCCATGTATTATCTTCGCCCTTCTTTTCTCTCTCCCTCCCTAGTCGTAACTCAGATCCGGGGTCACACAATAGGCTGTTCTCCCTCCTCCCCCACTACAGTACGCGCCTTGCATTTTTATCGCGAGAAGATTTCAGCACTCTCTTAACTCGTCGACTTGCGTCGAATTCCGCCTACCCACGCCACGAAGGCGCTCTCAGCAATTAATTCCTTTTTATTTTTTCAAATAAAGTAAAAATCTCACCACGGTGGGATTCGAACTTGGGTACCAATGCCAGTAGTCTTTGAAGTTGACCACTAGTCGACCGGGGCGACCGGCTTGCAGCACAACAACAACAGTGTGCCCACTGTATAGAACCGCCGTCCTTGCCGTCTGTTGCTTTTCTTTTTACGTCTCTCCCCCCTTCCTCTCGCTCCGGCCGCGACGCGAACGGATTTTTCTTCGTGGACCGTCTGTATATAGCTTCTACGGCTGGACCACCATCTTGAGTAACACGGCTCGTACCACCGGCGGCGGAATGAGCCTGTACAAGAAAGGCGAAAGGTAAACACAACGAAAACATATGGACCAAATCAGAAAAAAAAACAGTGCATCCTGTGTACTGCTGTGTACCAACCAGCATTTCATCAACATAGCACGGTACCAGCAAGAGCCTTCTGTACCGTATCGCCATCGTCGCGGGGTTGGCGGCGTCACGGCAACACCTCGAATGTGTATCTCTCGATCGCCGCGTGCGCTACTTCTATCGGGGTTTTTTACAGTCACGATTGCGCAGTAGGAGGAGGTCAACATAATGAAAAGAAGTGCCCTGTACCTGGTACAGGTTTTATGCACAACAACCTGTATGTCCGAGATTCCGTCTCCCCTTCCACCCCTTTCGCCACTGAGTGTTATGCCTTGGTCAACAACCTCCATGGCCCCTCACCCCTCGATGCCCCCCGCCCTCCCTTCTTGCGTCGTTTCACTTTGGCTTCTCACAGCGACGGCGGCAGCGTCGTGACGTTCAGGAAGCCGAGAACGACCATCCTCCTCAACGAGCTGAGTGGGGTGAGCTACAGCTGTAGTAGTAGGGCGCGGGAGGAGTCGTTTCGGTACCGAACGCTGCTCGCACGTCGCCTCGGTCGCAACGTATATATCACAAAAACGGCGGGAAAGTTATGCATGCATGTACCCTTGGTGGCGGCACCCGTAGCTCTCATATATATACAACTCCACACTATGTTCCGGCATAAGTACGTACCTAGTACGAGTATGCTCGAACTTGTTTTCTGGGGCTGCGGCCATCAACCGCACAGGATGGTTGAGATGTAAGTGTACATGGCACATACACCCCTGCCCTACCGACAATCTAAGCCCTTTTTGTATCCGCTCGCTGGCGCCTTACGTCCCCTTGTAAACGTCTATACCCCGCAATCCCTCACCTGGTAATTATTTTGTCCTACCTACCGATGCCGCTGCTGCCCCCCCCCGCGGTAGGACGAGGCGGGGTGCACCAGCATCTATGTGGAGGAGAACTCGGAGCTGGTCGGCTACGAGGTCGCCGACGTGTGTGTGTAGAGGCTTTTAACCGTCGGTGGAAGTCATGATTCGAGGACTTCAAAACGCCATGTTTCCACTATTGACGGGGTTGAGCTAAACAAATCAAAAGGACGCGGATGGCGACCATCATCGCTGTGCTGCCTGCCTCCACCCCCACGAGTCTTGTGTTCCGTCCGTATTTATAGCATCCGCGCTGACTTGCATAACTGCTTGTACTGCTTTTTGTATTATCGTACCAATAAATGATATGTGGTGTGAAACAAAAGTGGAGTGGATAGCACTACTTTTGTACGTATATATACGTTCGATCTTTTTTTGTGTGTGGACAGGTGGGATGGTGGGTGGGTGGGTGGGTGGGTGGGTGGGCGGGTGGGTGGAGGGTGTCATCGCAGGCGCAGGGGAGTGGAGTTACCGCCCTGCTTCTTATGCCGTGGATTTTTTACTGCAATTCGGTGGTTGAAAACGATAGGAGGTCGATCGGCGTACAATATATATCTTGTAAGGAGAGTCTGCTGTTTTTGGCGAGACTTATGAATACGAGTCGCCTTGCGGGCGTCACCGAAGGGTGTGACGCTAATGGAGCACTCTAGTGCTGAGGTGGTCAGGTTCACGAGGCCCGTAGCATCAGGCCATGGAAGCGGGGTCGGGCGGAGTAGTAGACCAAATAATCAAAAGTAGAAGAAACCATGTATTTTATCCAGTTATTGTTGCATATCTATTATTCTAGTTGCATACCGAGTAGAAAGAGTTATATGCGTATGTACCCCATCGGAATTGATCCAGAACTAAACATACCGTCGCAGGCATGTTTCCACCGGGGTGGTATACTGAAAACATATCACCTCAACATCTTCATCCAATAGAATTCTCTCATTTTCAATGCCAAACTCTCCTGTCATACTTGTACGTGAATCATACATCCGCAGTATACATGAACATACTGCTTATCAGGCAGACTGCAAGTACTACAGCAGTAGATATTTCATCCCCCCTGCTTGTATGCCTGCCTCGATCGCAGCGCCTAATATATACCCTTGGGGTATTCATTCACAACCCCTCCGGTTTAACGCAGAACCAGCTGTGTCTTTTCACCGGCTTTGAATTGTAGGCACGCGGTCCACTGCTGTCGGTGAACTCCGACGCGTAGCTTCGGCACCTAGACTACAGCACCACGGCGCCAGCATTACAGAGTAGTGGCAGTACCGTCGGCTTGGGGGCAGTGGTATCAGCAACGGCGATGCAGCGATCGCCACTTATGATACAGTGGTCTGTCAAAAACCACGTGTAGCAGCTGCCGCGAGGTCACAGCAGCGGGTGTAGTACCAGACGCTACGAAGCAGTGAGCAACAGTTGTAGGCTCCAGGACAGCCGTGCTAGTCATAGGACAGTACTGTAGTGCAATCGAACTATCTGGCACAGCGTTGTCGACAAAATATTAAGTTGTAGTGTTAGTTATTGCGGTGCAGTGACTACTAGGCAGCAGTGTCCTCATACACGGAGTAGCCACGGCCGCGACATTGAAGTGGTTCCATATAAACTGCAACGTAGCCACCGCAGAGCCAAAAAATAGTGTTGTAGCAGCCGCAATTATGACACTGCGATGTGGGAAACACCGGCGAAGCCACCGCCGATAGGAAACGGAAGTATCCGCGGTAACGGCGAGACAACCACCCGTACGGAGACAGCAGTGGCGGTGTAAACCATCGTGTAGCAACAGCAGCTACCGAGAGCGACATCCGCAATGTAGCAACTGCGACTACAGTATCACATAGCGGCGTTAGCAACAGCGGTGCGCCGGCAATAGCGGTGGAGGAACCACCAGGACACATCGGTGCGCCGGTCATAGGCAAAGTAGCAACAGCGGTGTACGACACGGACTCTACAAGAAGGGCAGCGCTTCGAGCAGCCACGGCACGGCATGGCGACCGCGGAGCCAAAACAGCAGTGGTCTGGCAGCCGCAACTATGACACAGCCGTGTCAGTACTGTAATAGAGGTGCAGAAATGTGGGTAGGACAACGGTGTCAGCCAGAACCATGTAGCAACCAAGCAGCCTTCGAGGTGTATGCAGCAACTTCCGATAGAAAGACAAGCATTTCGTAATCGCAGGCCACCGCGGTGTGTACTGCACAAATACGTATTATGAGACGATTTATCGTCCCCGACACCGCCCCATGTCGACGCCTGATCGACGTTTTATTTTAAATCGAAATGTGTACCGTATCGTACTTGACGACGTACTGCTGTGGAGTGGTCGCTGCTCATCATTTCGCATCCCGTCACTTGCGAGGTTTTCGATCTGGCTGCTGGCTGCTGGCGAGAGACGTAAACAGTTGAGGGAGTGAATGTGGACACTCAGCGTTGGCAGCGATAGCACACATTTCTCCGCAGCAAGTGGTCCTCCGGACGCGAGGACACGGCTGTTGGCTACTAGATGACAAAATGAAGTGTCAGATATTATTGAGATTCGTGAGAGAGTGATACACGCAGAAAAAAACTAATTTGGGGTGTGAATAAGGAAGATGGAACGAACATCAAATGGAGGGGAGCGGTAACGGGAAATGAGTGACTCCCGCTCCCCGCCCACGTCTGACTGTTTTTGTAGCGTGTGAGTCGGCAGGGGCAACGTTCGAGACACCCGGCATTTTGTCTATCCTGGAGCACACTGTCGGCGCCCAAAACCTGTGCAGGGACAGGGGCCTCCTCGGAGTAGTTTGGTGCGTATTTATATACTCCGTACGAGTATCGCCAGCTGTGATCGCAGACGTTCGGCGCGACTAAACTGTGAGCTTTGCCTCAAATAGTAGGTTTTTTTTCGGGTCACAGCACAAGAAAAAGGTAGCGAGTTACATAGAGGGACCCTTGTTCCGCGACACGTCTGTCTCCCATCATGCACCACACTTACTGCTGTATACTTGTATGACGTGTATAAATATGCGCAAAAGTCTAATAATGATCAAAAAGAGTCATCCAGGGCTGACTTGTTGGCCAGCGGTGACACGAGAAGGGTTGGTTTATCTCCTAATATTAATACAAGAGCCCTTTGCCAATGGATGAGGAAAGAAGATACGCGCCTATCTCGGCACACGGTGCACTTCCCGCTGGTGGTGGCGTTCAAAGTCGGATAAGGTATTATATCCCACTACCGCCGGGTGCGATACCGGGCTCCCGGGACTTGAACCCGAGGTCTCAAGACGTTCGTCTTGCAGCGGGGAGTATGGTTCGGAGGGGGTCCACAACAGCGAGGGGTCATAATAAGGGCGGCGGCGTTCAAAGTCGGATAAGGTCTTCTAGCCCACTACCGCCGGGTGCGATACCAGGCACCCGGGATTTGAACCCGAGGTCTCACGACGCTCGTCTTGCAGCGGGGAGGTTTGTTCGGAGGGGGCCAACAACTACGAGGGGTCACATTAGGGGAAAGGCAGCCCTCAACGTCGGTGAAACTCCTACAAGGGTAGGTCTTCCTCTCCCGATGACGCTGGGAGCGACACCGGGCTCTCAGAACGTAAGAGCGGTTTGCCTTCCCCCCCGTCGGAGAGCAAGGAGTGGTCAGCGACGCCAAAGGCCCAGCGATCCAACGGATGTTGAACCCGTTCCGGAGGAGGCACCTCGGGGGGGAAATGAGGCCAGTACGGCAAGAGCTAGTTTGTGGGCGAGAGTGGGTGGGCCAACGCCGACGGAGAACAGAAGGGCAAACGGTGGACTCGGGAGCTTCGCTCAGCCGGGGATTTTGGGGGGATCCACGCTGGAGGGGCATCAACAGGGGTACTGGTCGCCCCGGGTCAGCAATGGTGCCCACAACAGGGTAAGACCTTCTCTGCAGATGTCACCGGGTGCGGCATCGGGCTCTCTGGACTCGAGTCCTAGGTTTCAGGATGCACGTCGTGAAGCGAGCAGCTTAACTCGGATGGAGTTTTGGAGGAGGGGCACGCCCGCGAGGAGTCAGCAGGGGTGCCGTGCACTTCCCGTCGATGTTATTGCTCAAAGTGGGGTGAGTTCTTCTCCCCCACCACCACCGGGTGCGGAACCGGGTCACCGGGACCTGAACCCGGTGTCTCAAGTCCCTCGTGTTCTGGCTGGAAGCCTTGTTCGGAGGGGGGGCTTGGGCGGGCTCACACCTGTGAGGAGCCAGCTGGGGTGCGGGGCCGCTCTCGTCGGTGGTAAAGCTCACGATAGGGTAGGGCTTCCTCCCCCGCTGCCAATGAGTGCGGCACAGGGCTCTCAAGACCCAAGAGCGGTTGCCCCCCCCTCGTTCAGGAGGAGACGTCGCACGAAGATAATGCACCCAGCACGGAGAGGGCTGGGGTAGAAGGGAGAGGAGGCCTTCACGGCACCAATAGCGGTACCACGTCGGGAAGAGATCCCAACGGGGCGGCGGTGCAACTCGGACCGTCCACAAGGGCGGTAACAGCAACAGGCGAACGGCGGCGGGCCACGACGAGGGTGCCTGCGGAGGGCCTTGTCTCCACCAGGACAAGGGCACGCACCCGGATAGCTGCTAGGGCCGTCGCACGATCATCGGATGAGGAGGAAAGACGCCAACCCCCCACCGAGTCGCTTCACGGATCCTGCCGTCAGCAGACAACGACGACGCGGCTTACATCATCTATAACAATTTTAAAGCCGGAACCGTCGTCGCCGGAATCATCCCGGAATACACCTCGTTTAGCACAGCGGGCGCGAGAAACTACGCAACCGCCGACGGCAACGGGTGCGGGGACTCCCTTGACGACTTTCCTTCCACTTGGGGTACCCGCCATGGAATGTCCGCCGCCGTCGCCACCATCCCCGCCACCGCGGCTGCCGACAACTACCCGTCCCTCGACGGGCACACCACTTTTGACGCCGGGCATGGTCCTTGCGCTCGAATCGTCAAAGCAGTCAGCGGCTAGACCGGCGCAGTTAGCGCCACCAAGTTCGTCACAGCCGACGTGCGCATCGACGCAGGGTGGAGGGAGTTCGGAACCCGAGTCGACGTCCGAACCACCGCCATCGCCACCACGGCCGCCATCGCAGACGCCAGCAGAAAGAGGGCAGCCCCAGCAGGAGACTTCGGAAGAATGTTGCGTGTGCTACGAGGCCTTGGTGGCTCCGATGGTAAATCTAGGGAGCTGCCCTCGCCGGCTGCACCTACCGTGCTACGCCGCACTTCACGTTAGGGCAGGGGCCGACCTGCGTTGCCCGGCGTGTCGGGCGATCGAAACAATTGGCGAAGCCGGCGGGATAGCTTCCCGTCAGCACAGCGACGAGATAATGGCAGAGGCTCTAGCGGTCGCGCGGCAGGATATGCCGGCTGAGAGGGGAAGGGGAGCATCCACAAGGACCACAGGGAACGAGCGGAGCGAACGATTGATATGCAGCGTTTGCATGAACTGGTTGAGGAGACTGGACACGTGCAGGTGTCCTGCTCGTGCGACGTGTATCGCTCTAGGTTTTTGCGAGGACGCAACCCCTTAAGCCAGATTCATCGGTGAGCCACGCCAAGTCACGTGCCCGAACCCCGCCCTACACGAAGTTGAACAGGAGGTGGACTTATACCCCCTCCTGCAACAGATTCGCACTATTGGCAGGTCGGCAGACACGCAGGACGAACGCGCTTTTACTAACAGGGCCACCGCAGCCGAGAATCGCCTTCGGAGCAAGACCCACATTGTGCCGGAGAGGGTGGACTTGACACTGAGTGCCACAGAGCAAGACGAGGAGAACCTCTCTTGGGACTGGTGTGGCACGGTTCCACAACCGTATGCGCTATGTGGGGTCTGCGACAGGACAATAGAAGACGGCGAGAGGTTCTCTTTCTCCGGTTGGCTCGTCTACAGGAGATGTGCCGTTGAAAGCCCAGAGGGGGCAGAAAATAGGGGAGACGACCGGTTTGGGGTGGCTACCCGGGGAGGGACAGGACCGCCGCATCGGAGAACGTTCCTCCTCACGGAAATTTTGCCGAGGATCCATCTGAGGTACAACCGCGCTTCCGATCGGGGAGCCTATTTACAACGTCAGTTGGAACTGCTATGGCGACCAGTGAGTTCGCGTGTGGAGGAGGTCACAAGCCAGGACGAAGGCCGCCACCAAGTGCAAGGGGGAAGGGGAGGTGACGTCGAAGCAGCGTACACCTATTGCGGTCAGGTTTTGGATGACTCTGCTGGAGAGTCGGAGGGCAGCCACGTGCGAGTGCCAATCCCGTGCGTCCACGGAGGGTCTGTACATGCGCGCTGCATGCTGGACCGGGCAGAGCGCATCGCGAGAGAGCATGCCGACCCGAGGTCCTACATAGTGTGCCAGTCGGCGTGGCCGGAATTGAGCAGGCCTCCCCACCCGGGGAAACTTGCTAGAGGGCTGCCCATGTCCGAGCAGGGGGGGGGGGTGGGCGGCGGTGAGTAGCGCTCTGCAGTTCACCGCCCTTCTTGAGCAGGGTGACCTCGGCACGGAGTCAGCCAGTTACGTGACGACCGGGGTTCACAACACGTTCGAGCACATGGTGAGAGCATTGGGGGGGAGCCCAACCTCTTCGTTCGTACTGTGCTCCCTTTTCAGCGATGCGCTGGATCTACCCCAACAGGCCTACCCCGGTTTCCCTCGTACGAGGGAATGGGAAGCGGCGGCCGCCCACTATCGTACGCTGTTCGCCGCGTACGGCGTCCGACCCCAGGACATCTTACTCCGACACCCAAACCGGAGGCTTTCTACATTGGGCCTCATGTTCAAGAGTATTTGGCGGGCCCTCGGTGTCCAAAGCACGTTGGAGGCAGGTGACGCGCTGCCTCCTTTTCCGACGGCGGTGGCGGCCCCACCGGAGCGAACGGGCTCGGCGCGAGGGAACGACCGGTTAGCAAGGGGGCAGCTAAAGAGCCGGGAGATCACAATGGACACCACGCTAGTAGGCCTATACATCTATTGCGGTGTGGATATAGAAAACTCATGTAGGAATCCGGAGGTCGACCATCTGAGGACAACGATCAGTTGTGACCATGGCCACAGAGAGTGGGTACACGCCGGCTGCATGCTGGATCGTGCGGAACGCCTCGCATATGGGCACACAGATCCGCGGCCATGCGTCGAGTGCGGCTCTGAATGGCCGGTAAGAACCCGACCTCCCCATCCGGCAGAGTTAGCTGAGGATCTACCCAGACCACGGCCGGGGGGAAGGTGGCCGGCAGTGGGAGGGGCCCTGCAGTTCGCCGAACTTCTTGAGGAGGAGGGGCCCCGGCTGGTACCGCCAATTATGTGACGACTGGTCATCACCACGCGTTCGAGCACATGGTGAGGACCCATGGAAGGAGCCCAACCTCTTCGTTCCTGCTGTGCTCCCTGTTCAGCGATGCCCTGGGCATGCCTCGAGCGGCTTACCTCGATTTCCCCCGCACGAGGGAATGGCAAGCGGCTGCCGCCGACTACCGTGAGCGTTTTCGCCGCGTACGCCATCCGACCACGGGATATCATGCTCCGACTCCCAAACCGGAGGATTTACATCTTACGTCGAGTCCAAGAGTTTATGGCAGGCCTCCACGCCGAATGAGAGGAACACCTGGCTAGGTGGACCCTCGGGGTCCGAAATTCATTGGAGGCAGGTGACGTGGTGCCTCCTTTTCCGACGGCGGTGGCAGACACGCCAGGAGGGGTGGGCCAGGCGCTGGAGAACGAGCCGTTAACAAGGGGGCAGATCGATCAGGGCGGCTCTGCTGGAGATGCCATAGAGAACCGTCAGGCCGCGAGGGACAGGGATGCTACGCCAGCGGGACAAGTGGGGACCCCCCGGACAACACCCAGCACAGCCCTGACCAGGTGTACCCTCGGGGCGCGAAACGTGCGGAAAGCAGGTGATGCGCTACCTCCGCTTCCGACGGCGGAGTGGACCCCCGGGGCCCAAAATGCGTTGGGGGCAGGGGACGATTTGCCTCATTTTCCGACGGCGGCGGGGACCACAATGGAGGGAACGGACCCAGCGGCGGAGAGCGGTCCGCAAACTAGGGGGCAGGTGGAGAAGGGAGGCGCCGCTGGGAGTGCCGTTTGGAAAGCCGTCACACTGAGGGGGGTAGGGATGTCGCGCTAGAGGGGCAAATGGAGATCCCCCAAGCAAGGCCCAGTACCGCCTCTACACCATTGGCGGCGGCAACGTCCCCTAGGTCAGCTGGAAGCGCATCGCCCTCGCGCGAGGGCGGCCAAGGTGGAATGGGGGCAAATGTTGGAGGTTCCTGTCCAAGTGCTGCGCTGCCTCTGCCTCCGGCGGCGGGGACGACACCACCGGGAGGAGAAGCTCTGGCGTCGGAGGGCGACCCGCGGGTAAGGGGGCAGGTGGATCGGGTAAATAAATGCTGCTGTAGTAGCCATGACGAACCTTCAAACAGCCAGAGACAGGGATTTCACGCCGTCGGGACGCTCGGAGGTCCCCCTGACACCGCCCGGCGCCACCCCAGCAACACCTGGAGATACTTCCTCTGAACCTGGTAGCGCAGCCAGGAGGGGGGGGGGGCACAAGAGGCGGACGAGGCCGACCGCGTGGGTCTGGGAGGGGGTCAGGAGCGACAAGCACTGGGAGAGGGGCTGTCACGAACCGGGGAAGGGTATAATGGTACTCAGCTGATGGTACTATTAATACTATTAATATTAATACTGCGAACTGCAGTGCATGGTGGTGCATGTATTATTTTGTGACAGGTTCTTGTTTGTAGTTTCCCGTCGAGTCGTTTCTTGGCGTGTTTTGTGACCCCGGGCTAGACGTCAGGAAAACGAGGTATTAATACGAGTACACATTTAAGTACCAGGTACTGGCTAATAATAATGGTCATCGTAATAACCCAACCATCAGCCATCAAAGAAGGCAGTTTCCTCCCGTTCGTCCGACTTTCGAGATTTTTGCAGGGCCCGTGGTGGTGTTGTTTCTATCCCCTACGCGTACATCGTGCCTGTGATCCGTAGATATACCTAATCTTGCACCATACACGGTGGTGTAAAATACCACGTCCAGTCAACGACATACACCCACAGCAGCACGATTGTCTGGAATACCGAAAAATACCGAAATTCGCTTTGTTGCTGGGATACCGGAAAATAAAATACCGAAATAAATACCCCGAAGTGATTTTCGAGTTTCGGTATTTTCAAAATATATCAAACGTTATGTTTCGGGTTCGGTATCCATCACTGGCGCCGAGTCGACACTCAGCGACATCCGCGTGGATCAATCTCACACCCCTTGGGTCTCTTGATCGTCATCTATCTGCCTCCCATTCGTACTGCTGTGTTCCCGCTACCACAGCTGACCGCTACGAAATAATAATAGAATCGTTAGTATCGTAGCTGCAGTTCCTTCTTCTTGGAGGCGACACACAACAAGCAAGCACACAAGCCACGCCTACCTCCTGATTCAGCAACAATACCTACAAGCAGTGCACGCACCCAGCCAGCCGTCACGATGAGGGCTTTCTACTACGGTGCTGTTGGGCTCCTGGCTTCTGCGTCTGTTGCACGGTGAGAGCGGCGCTTAGGACGTACCAGAAAACTGTTTGTTTTGCCTCGACCTTCCAGTCTACAGCAGCAGTACAATAATAGTAGTAATAGTATGATACTCGTACAATAATAACTGGTGCCGTAGTATCTGGTTTACAGTCAGTATAGTTTGCATCTATGTTACTCGTAGGCTTGCTTGCAGAATGGTGTCTCAGCCGCCCACTTCGTACCTGGTACCAGTACGTTGCACGGGGACGCGACGTGCTTGCGTGCTGCGGAGACCCGTGCACACTTTGACATTATTACGAAAACGCAGGCAGGGCACACGAACCCCCCATGATGAGTAGTGCCCTCACCACCTGCGTCCGTCTTCGCGTCGCCTCTATTGGCCGCAACACGCAGGGCAACTCGCACAGCACAGCAGCAGCGGTCCCTCTATGCGTACGTATGATTACGTATTGTCGGCTGTTGTTATGTGCCAGCCCACAAAGTAATATCGGCACTACGTATAAGTAGAGGGACCACAACTACTAATAGTCTGTACCGACACAGCAGCGGACCGGAACAAACAGTCGTGTGTAC